>OV049873.1:16935320-17535320 GCA_920104075.1 Melanargia galathea | reverse complement strand
TATTTGAACGAACTGAATATTTGAACGAAAATGAATATACATACTTTATATGCACACAAGAAACATATGAATACAAAAGATACCAAAAAAGGTGCCACAAAAGGCCATAATTAATCAGATTCGTCCATACTACTATTTTCACTGTCGTCACTGCTATCATCACATACATTAATAATTATATGTTCGTTTTCTATAATATTATCTATTTTCACATCTCTTTCATAATCTTCCCTTATTAATTTAACAGTTCTATTCACAACCTTTTCCCAGTCTCCTTTAGTCACATGTTCACAAGCTTCTTCTAATAATTTTAGCATTTTTTTTGTGGTAAATGGGGGTTCTGTATTGTGTCTTGCAGCATATCCCTTAATTTGAGCCCACACCAACTCAATCGCATTATACTCACAATGGTAAGGCGGTAACCGTATAACTCTGTGCCCATGTTCTAATGCTATTTCGTCAATGACGTATCGGATCTTGGTTGGTTTGTTTTCTTTTAAAAGACGTACTAATTCCGCTTTTAACATATTCATGTTTGCATCTACGCCATTTTTACGAAGCCATGCGACGATATCAGCTTTCTTTTGGGATTGGGCAGGTGGCTTGTCAATTTGCATCGAGTGGTATGGGGCGTTGTCCATAATTATAATAGATGGTTCAGGGAGGCTACACAACATTGAGGTAAACCATTCAGTAAACTTTTCTCCATTCATGTCTTCATGATAGTCTCCAGTGGTTTTTGACGCAAAAGCCATGAGAGAACCTTCGACAAACCCGTTGATGGTTCCGGCGTGACAAATTATAAGTCGCGATCCTTTTCCTACAGGAACTTTGGAAGTAGATGCTGCTGTGTCATCGTTCCAAGAACGGCCTACAGTATGGTTAGCATTAAGCCATGTTTCATCCAAGAACACAACATTTTGCCAATTTTTGATTTCTTTCACTTGCCGTAAAAAAGTATACCTTGCCATCGCTATATCAAATCTTTCCATCAATATTTTGCGTTTGTTACATTTTTTGTATCGAAATCCAATGGTCTTCAAAATCTTCGTTAAAGAACTTTCCCCACCGAAGAATAATCCAGCTTCCTTCAGTGAATGCACCAACTTTTTTCTTGTTGGATACTCCTTCTGTAAATAGTAGCCGTAAACATGTCTTCGGATAGCATCGGCATCAAAGCTATCGATGCCTACGACTGGTTTTGCTCGTTTTCTCTTTTTTGGTGTGTGAAGTTTATTTTCTTCTGTGCCAGTCTCGCCATATTTTTTTTTAGTTATCCGTCTAACAGTTCGTTGTCCAATATTAAGCGCATCAGCTACGCGTTCAACCACTGACGTTATAGGTAAAATTGGCCCTCCATTTTGAGCTTCACGATCGAAATAGTTACGAAGGCGTATTACGAACTCACGTGTCTGACTATTTAGAACAGTTCTCTGCGTACGTTCGGTCATATCGACGAAATCCACAACAAAGGGCTTGAACAGAGTCCAAATTAACGAGCAAGGGTCAACAGTAATGCAGTATCAATATTTGAAATCCAAAGCCAGGTCAAAACTATATCACAATCGCATTGCACTGACAGTTTATACTTTTCGAAGCAACGTCAATTCGAAACTGCTTTGTTTTGCATTGAGCATTGACGCGAGTTTGCCGGAGGTAGTAGTTGTGCTAGCCAGCGATCCTATGTGACGATCGTATTAGATTCCATTTTTAAAAATTTATTGATATTTTTTTGCGATTTCAGAGGTTAGTCCACATAGTGAAAATTGTTCATATTCACAAGTACATTCACCCCTTAAATGGTGCAAACTGATTTTTCTACACTTGTATACATTTAAGAAATCAATTTAATAAATAAATTTTGAGTCCTAAACCTAAAACTACATTCGATAAAATTTATGAATCTCTGCACATCACTATCGTCAATAAAGTAATACAATTATTTCCTTCAAAGTCGTTATCAATTAATACGGAACTTCATGAGCGGACAAACGTCAAACCGGCCATCATAGCGTGCCGCTAGAGTAGTGTTTTAAACTTACATGTGTTAAAGTTATACTTAGTTACGTTAGCGTTTTTATTATTTATAGCCTTCACAACTAGCAACAAGTATCGCGATCAAAATCTCGAAGAAAATTCAAAAATACTGCAACACTTCGCGGTTCATCTTGAAAAAAGAAACTGCTATTTTACAGAAAAAAAATAACGCGCTAATCTCAGGAACTACTAGACCGATTTCAAAAATTCTTTCACCGTTGGATATGTACGTGATCCTGGAGTGCTATAGGCTATATATGTACCACGGGCAAAGCCGGGGCGGACAGCTAGTAAATAATAAAATATTCGAAGTACTGAATTACGACTTTAAAATAAAAGTTTTCGGGTTCATTTAGCTCTACAGTTTTTCGTTATTCGAATTTTAGTAAAGTCTTTGAGGTGCGCAAGCTCGAAATAATAATAATTTCATCGGCACGTCGCGTCGCGTATTTTAAGAGCTAAATTAGACACACACAGACACACATAATATATACTACATTCGTGTGCATACCAACTGTCCAAACATAGCGTGCTAAATGTTGAATGGAAGCAGGCGTTACTTTGCGGAATTCCATGATATACAATGAATATAAAATTATTTTGCTATAATCCGCTAACAGTGACAAATTTGTAGGCACAACACCACACAATCTTGTAGGCACAACACCACACAATCTTGTAGGTACAACACCACACAAATTCACCACAAAACAAACTCGACGATCGTTTCGCTCCGACACCGGAGCATCTTCAGGAGATGTCGACTTCACAACGGACACTTTGCAATCGTCCGTTGTGAAGTCGACATCTCCTGAAGATGCTCCGGTGTCGGAGCGAAACGATCGTCGAGTTTGTTTTGTGGTGAATTTGTGTGGTGTTGTACCTACAAGATTGTGTGGTGTTGTGCCTACAAGATTGTGTGGTGTTGTGCCTACAAATTTGTCACTGTTAGCGGATTATAGCAAAATAATTTTATATTCATTGTATATAGCGTGCTAAAACAATATCAAATTGTCGGTGGCGTCATCGGTACCAACACGATCGTAAAATTTTGGTTACAAGGGGACACTTTTGCAGGGAATTGTAAATGTTACGATTCTATTTCTATTCGATGATTTGCTGGTTTTAGTATGTCGCTCAATTAACTAGTTACAGGATTCAAACCAGCTGATTGACAAGGTGGAAGGGGAGAGGGGGGGGGGGGGGCAAGTTGATATAATTATGGAGGATAGGAAAAGTATGAATTTTAGGTTCAGTCGAGAGGTTATGAAGCTACTAGAGAATGCCATCGGCTTCGCCCGCGTGAGTTTCGGTTTTTCACAAATCCCGAGGAAACCGTGGATTTCCGGTTCCCGTTCCCGCTCCCTTTTCCAACCTTTATACCTACTTTCAAGAAAGTTTGCTATAGTAATCTACCTATAGTTGTAGCTATAGATTTCGGTTTTTTCAAAATCCCGTGGGAACTGTGGATTTTTGCCTATGTTTTAAGTCAGAGCATAATCTATCTCCATTCCAAATTTCAGCCAAATCGGTTCTGTAGTTACGGCGTGATTGAGTAACAAACATCCATCCACACTTTCACATTTATAATATTACTAGCTTCTGCCCGCGGCTTCGCCCGCGTGAATTTCGGTTTTGAACAAATCCCGAGGGAATCGTGGAGTTCCGGTTCCCGTTCCCGCTCCCTTTTCCTACCTTTATACTTAAAATATCAAGCAAGGTCGCTATAGTAAATAGTAATCTACCTATAGCTGTAGATATAGATTTCGGGTTTTTCTGTGAAATCCCGTGGGAACTGTGCATTTTTCCAGGATAAAAAGTAGCCTATGTGTTGCCAATGCATGCTACACAGCAAAGTATTGGAATAATGGGTTATGTGAGCGTGATTTACCTAAGAACAGTCAGCGCCCTCTGTGGCGTTTTGGAGGTCTATATCTATTTTAGTTAGGTTACAGGAATACTTTTCCGGGATAAAAAGTTACTTTATGTGTTAAATCAGGGCATAAGCTATCTCCATTCAAAATTTCAGCCAAATCGGTTCAGTAGTTGCGGCGGAGAAGAGGAACAAACATACACACAAACTTAATAACTTAATAACGCCTTTATAACATTAGTGTGATTGTTATTTTCCTCGCTAGAGAGCTCCGATAGCATACGCGTCCGATCGCTGCTAAATTCAAAATGCTACCTATATGGGGAGAACTTTACGCACCGCCCCGGCCGGCCGGCTGGAACCGCGCGCCGCGCGTAAAGGCTATGTCCCGCAATTTTTAAATCTGTAATAGGTATCTTCGAAAATATTCATTTAAATCATATGCTGTAAAGGGCCATATAGATCTATAATAAATCAACAATGTACTTAAGGTATTTAATTAGATAAGGATTAATGCTGTATTGGTTAAAATCGCTTCTAAAATTAGCCATTATTTGTCGTAAAAAAGTAAATGACAAAAAAAGTTATTGTGGGATATCCATAAGAGATAGACATATACCATCGCGGAGTTTTCTATAGACCTTTTCAATGTGTACAATACTTAGTACATTATATTGATAAATCTCGTAGGGTTCAGCCTGCGTTTGCAATGTAAGCGGAAAAAATGTAATTATTTACGACATCACATTCATCATGATCAACCCATTACCGGCTCACTACAGAGCACGGGTCTCCTCTCAGAGTGAGAAGGGTTTTGGCCATAGTCTACCACGCTGGCCAAGCGGATTGGCAGACTTCACACACCTTTGAGAACGTTATGGAGAACTCTCAGGCATGTAGGTTTCCTCACGATGTTTTCCTTCACCGTTAAAGCAAGTGATATTTAAATACTTAAAACGCACATAACTCCGAAAAGTTAGAGGTGCGTGCCCGGGATCGAACTCACGACCTCCGATTAGAAGTCGGTCGTCCTAACCACTAGGCTATCACAGCACACATCACATTAGAAACCTCAAAAATAACAGTATTTCTCCACAATTTAATGGATGTTATTATACATATAAACCTTCCTCTTGAATCACTCTATCTATTAAAAAAAACCGCATCAAAATCCGTTGCGTAGTTTTAAAGATTTAAGCGTACAAAGGGATATAGGGACATATAGGGACAGAGAAAACGACTTTGTTTTATACTATGTAGTGATAGTGATAATATATATATATATATAATTATATAGTAGGATAAAGCAAGTGTAGCTCTTAACAGGACTTGATGTTATTAATTTTATAAGTCAAGTGAGTTTTAGGACTTTGGTTGCATTTGACGACGATGATCGTTTAGCTTCGACACCGGAGCATGAGATGTTGACTTCACAACGAAACTTCACACGAAGTTCGACATCTCCTGAAGATGCTCCGGTGTAGGAGCGAAACGATGGTCGAGTTTATTTTGTGGTGAATTTGTGTGGTGTTGTGCTCTACAAAGTCACTGTTAGCGGACTATAGCAAAGTAATTTTGTTTTCACTGTATAAAGTTAAACTGACGATGTATAATTATGTTTCCAGGAGAGACGCAACTACGTCAAGATTTACCTGGTGTTCGCGGTGATCATGACAGTGGTAAACTTGCTCCATATAATCGGCACCGGGTACGGCGGCTACTCGACCAAGAGCAACATTGGATCGACTGTCGTTGGCATTCGTAAGTTTATCACTTTAGTTCGTGAAATACATTGAGAAATGAATACAGAATAGTACTTACAATCTGTTTTCCCAGTGGCGTAAGTAAGGGTGGTATTTTGTCAAAATGCCACGGGCCTCCACCCAGAAGGGCCCCCGGTCCAAAGAGGCCGTGAGCACAGGACCTAATATTTATTATTACATCAATTTATTCATCAATAATCTTTAATTAATGTCTATGTTATCTACGTTAACAAAATAATATAGTACCTAGATAACAAAATTGAAATGATTTATTTTAAAATAAAATAAAAACTTTAACGTTGGTTGAGCAGCTTTATATTGGACAGGAGAGGCCCCACCCGATTGATTTGTTCGGTATAGTTACGCCACTACTTTTTACTTAGTTATCTTAAACGGTAAGTAAATCGCAAAAATCTTCTCGGAGTAACGCGTTTCCCCGGCACTTTAGACGTTCTTGTATTTGAATTTTCACTTAAATCATGACACCATTGTTAGTTCGAGAACGTCCTATGCGCCGTGCAAAGCGCGTCGCTTACGCGTTTATGCGATAATGGACTTCTTTACCTTTTAAAACAAGTAAAAGGAAAAACAGACTCTAGTGGAGGCGCCATAACGTCCTATAGAAAATAGTGGATCGGAAAATAGCTTAAACTTTTAAAAATTTTCATAAGTGTGTAAGAAACAACACTACATTTTTAACATAACAATAAATCAATATAAATCAATAACATAAATAGTTTGCGGTAGACTCACAAACAGACACAAGTATAGTTATTCTGAGTTTGCGCACCTCCAAAACTTTACTAAATACTACGTATTGAAAAACTATAATATGTAATGCAAAATGAACCCAAAGACTCTTATTTTAAAGTCGTAATTCAATACTTCGAATATTTATTTTACAACATTTCTGCTTGGGGCGCTGGCTGTAAAGGAATGCTGAATGTATTGGCGAACTCAAACCATAAGCCAGTTTAGGTCCATTTTACTCTGAAGTCATTGTGTTTCGATCAGTAGTATTTAGTAAAGTTTTCGCTGTGCAAACTGAGACTAAGCATACAGATGTGCTCCCTAAAATGTATGTATATAAACACTTACACACGCACTGCACAACTCGAGATATCACAATGAACACGCTCCATTTTGTGTCGTCGGATTGTGCGTGTGTGAGTGTATTTGTGACACGTTTATAAAGTATAGCAAAACCATTATATACTTGGCTCTTCCATGGTCTGCGGGACGCGGGACGGGAGGAAATTCTCATTGATAAATTAATAATCAATGGATGTGCTCGTACTATAATGTATGACAAGCATTTTTGGAGCGGCTTTGCGCCACTGTGAGTGTGTGTGTGTGTATTGCTACTGTAAAGACATGACACTAAATTAGGGAAAAAGAAATTTTATAATTATAATAATTTTAATTATCATAATTATTCTATTATTTGCGTAATCGCAATTTAGTCTTTCATCTTGATCTCTTTAAGTTTGCTCAATACTTTTCTATAGTTAGTACTATACATTTAAAGTTAAGTAGGTACGTTTCAGGATATGGAAAAAAGATTTTCCATAACCAAGAAAGAAGAAGATACGTTATTAAATATAATTTATACCCCATTTTTTAAATTTTACACATATTATACTCATAATAAAATAATTTATTTAATACATCTACTAAATACAAGTAAAGTTCGTGTACTAAAACCCGACTACGCTTAATAATTTAATAATAATTTAGTGGGCAAAAGCGCGGGGCAAGCAGCTAGTGGTGCCATCTGTTATTCCTATCCGAAACTAATTTTACAAGTATAAATTAAAAATTTAAAAAACGCCCGACATGCACGCACGCACGCACGCACGCACGCACGCACGCACGCACACACACACACACACACACACACACACTCATACAAAAATCGGCCACAAGCATACATACATACATATATATACGTAAATACATAGACTGCTAAAATCATAACCCTTCCTTTTGGCTTTGCCGTAGTCGGGTAAAAAAAAAACCAGACGTTTAGATTAGTACGCCATGGAGATGTTAGAAGATGGAATAAAACAAAGATAATAAAACAATTAGAATTGATAGGTTTATTATTCACATCTCGAATAAGAGTGATCTAACAAGACGTGTTCTTGTATATCTTAAAATTTCAATGCATTGCTGTCAGATGATGTGTCACTGTCGCTATCAATAACAGCTATAGGTATTATAATTCACTAATTCATCGTCGTCATTCTGCAATCTCTCAACGTGAACTTACAATGTGATTTCACGTAGCCTCCGTTACAGCTTGAAAAGCATCTTGCACCACATTTAATATTTTTGTTTCGAAACGCCAACGAAATAATTTAAAATGTTGTCTTGAAATTATTGGTCCACATTATAGTTTTTTTTATAATAATTGAGAGGCCGTTTTAACCAATATCTGACGATGCGTGATGTATTCAATGGGTATGGAAATTTTTCACATGAAGCTGACAACACTTACTTGACACAGTCGTCAGCCTCATATTTATTATTATGATATTTATTTTAGAGATATTTGTTGTTTTCCCTCACATTCTTGAGCACAAAACGAACGTACTACCATAACAATTTTTCTAGCACTACTTTTTATCACAATAAAGATGATTACTGCTATGTATTTCACAAAATTTTCGTAACGATGTAAACAATGAACTTTGAAGTTTCAAAGTGACTTTTCAATATGACAGATTTCGACTGCCCTAGTGATAAACAAAGTAACTGACATTTTTGTGAAATTGACTTTTTTGCATTAACAAAAGTTTTATGTCGAGTAGTTTTTTACCACAGTGTCCATAGTTTAATATTTCAAATAACTTGAACCGTTTACTGAAATTTGAATTGCCCAAACAAATAACTGCACACACTAACTCGGAATATAAATGCAAAAACCGAGTAAATAACAAGCACAACACAAAAACAAAGTAATTTGATGTTGATCACTTTGTTTTTGTATTTAAAATGCAGTTGCTTGATTTTTCGTTTTGTGGAACGATCCCAGGTAAAACTTGTCTATGTTTGAGATCACCTTTACTTTCTTTATGTTTAATGTTAACAAATTAAACACTCTGTCATCTGTCAGTTTTACTGCAGTCAAAAGTTTTCAAACGGTTGACGAAAACATAGATCAAACATAGAAACTGGAATTTAGGGTATTACTTTATGTACTTATAAATAATCGTTTTAATTGTTACCGGCTACTTACTATTTTAAAATGTTTCTACTGAAGATAGGTGCAGAATTTTAGATACCTACGTTAGGGTGTCCCAAAAAAATCAAAGTCGTTTTTTTTTAACGCATACCCTCTTAATTTTTTACTTTTAGGTCAAAATAATTATAAATAAAATTTTAAGAAGGTAGGACCTCGGTAACCCGTGCCGACTTACATCAATAGATGCCAGTACTTGCTCTCTAAGGCTTACGCGACCTGCCGTGTCGATGTGCTTGTGATTACTCGTTATTTAGTTAAGAACTCGCATCATTTCAATCAGTCAACATGTTAGTGCAATGACGCAGTTCTAAAAGGGGTATATTTTTAACTAGCTAATGCTCGTGACTTCGCTCGCGTGGACGTCATACAAACCGACTTGAGGGTGGAATTTTCAAAATTCCTGAAACACGTAATTGTTTATTTTTAACCGACACTACAAATACCGATTTTCATTGAAATAACTTTAAAAATGACGAACTGCCATTGCATACGCCGCCGATGCGCTTCAATTAATAAAAATAAATGAGGATCTTTTACAACGTCAAAGAAAACCAGGCCGACCTGGTCACTTAAACCCAAATGAAACGGTTAATTTTTCGGGATTTTTGCTTTCATTTTTCGAAGCTTCATCGATAATGAACCGTCTAACCACTGACCGTTCATCGTTCACAGGCACTGTGCCATAGCGAATATTATATCGTGCATCGTTCATCGCAAAAATGAACGATGGACGGGGCACCATCTAATTTGGGCTTTAGCAGGAGTGGATAAAAAATTGACTGATAGAGAGGACAGAGCACGCCTTAGAACTATCGAAGAAGAAAAACAACGTGCTAAATACCTATTTGTCTGAGCCGACTTCTTCAACATCATCTTATGTACCGTTACAAGACGAGTCGTCTTCATCATCTTCTAATGAAAACTTAGATTTACAAGGAGGAAGTACCGAAGCTTATCGAGAACACGCAATAAAGCAAAACACCTCTGCGTAGAAGTTTTATTACCCCAAAATTGGTAGCAGCGCTCAACATCACGTGTATTAATTCGTCTAAGCAAAAATCAGTCAAGTAACTACAAGCCTTGATATTCCGCTCTTTAAAAAGTTCCGAGAAAACTGGAAAAGTAATTAATGCTGATAAAATACAGAACTATATAGAAAAACTTACAAACTGCACCTGACGGACTCCGAAGCTATAGACTCCGTTGCTAGAGTTTTACTGAACTGAAAGTCCTTGTTCAACCGCCTTAAAATTGAAGACAGTTTTCTACATTAATGTCTTTGTGGTCAAATAATGCTTCGTTTCAAGAAGCCAGAAAAAAGTTTCGGCACTGAGGGACTAAAACGATGTAGCCGAAAGAGCGATTAACTTAATGCAAGACTTTCATGGATTAATCACTTTTGAGGAGGAACAAAAACAATTATTATTACGTTGCGTACTTACAGGAACAACTATCCTGACTCTAAAAACAAACGTTAAAAAGAAAATTTGTACAATAATAATATTTTATAATGTAAATGAGGAAATAATATACTATTTGGGCGTATTGCAGTTTTAATTAAGTAATAAAAATTAAGTTCTTAATTCTTCCTACACTAAGTCAGTACAAATTTTCATGTCAAAACTTTGGCATCAAGTCGGCACGGGTTATCGTTGTCCAATCGCAATAATATTTATTATTTGAGTCAATGAGGTCAATTCGAATAAAAATAGAGGGTATGCGTATTTGATTTCGCGAAAAAAAATTTTCCCCTTATGTCTTGGGACACCCTAACCTACGTACATAATTAACTAATAGGGACATTACTTTACAGGAATATAACTAAAAATAGACACAGTACTGTAAATGCCCACGACTCCGTCCGCGTGTATTTAGGTTTTTGAAATTCTAGTCTAAGCTCTGTAATTTACCAGGATAAAAAAGTAGCTTATGTCATTCTCAAAAATACAACTTATCTGTATACCTCGTTAATATCAGCTGAACAGATGGTGCATGAAGACTTAGTAGACAGACATACTTTCGCATTTATAATATTAGTAGGTAAGTATAGATTCTTGAGTTGTTGTAATAAGCTCTAACTTACCGTCTCTAAGTTAACTAAGTTGGATATGCTTTGTCCGTCTGACTGTCGCAGCCTTATAACTTCTGATTTAATTAAAAGAATTACTTCAAATTCACCGATAACATGTAGAATAACATGTAGAATAACGGCCTAATGCTGGTGGTGGGTCCATATTGGCTCACATAAAATTCCAAATCCTATTCGTTGTCTTACTACCGTTCTGTGGTCATAATAAATAATAATCGTTCTTCATAATTTTGTTTTTCATAATTTTTTATTCATACATTTATTATCCCTACCAACGGATCTCATAACCGTTAGTGATCATATTTAGAAATATTTTCGGACATCCGATGATAGGAGTTGAAATATGTAAGACAATGCGCTCCCGCAGGTGATTACATAAAAAATAATAAAAATAGTTATTTGAGTTATTTGGGAGGGGCGCGGGTGCCCATTAAAGCAAATGGGGGGGAGGGGGCAATATTTTTTTATTCACAATATCACAATCACAATATCACACACACACACGCACACGCACACACACATTTGAACATTAATTTTTGGGGTAACTATTTGTATCTGAATAACAAAGTAAACTCTTTGTAATAAATTGAAAAATATTTTTGGAAGAAATTGACTTGACTTAACATCTTTTTAAAGATAAATAAGTAGGTATTTTGTAGAAAGGTTGCCTTTAAATAAGAGTTTTCAATGTTTATGCTTGTCCTGTAAAATTATTCTGAATGTATTTACTTTGTTTATCACTAGGGCTGCCGATTTATCAATGAATAATGGACGTAGTTCAGCAAAAGGGATTTTCAACCCACACAACTTGTCATACAAATATATACCTAAATATTGCTGAATTAAAATTAACTTTGCTATGATAAGTCGTGTGAGTTGAATCCTTTTTGCTGAACTACGTCAATTTATCAATGAACTTATGAATGAACACATCTTCCCCTCGTACTCCACCAACTACCGCAGAAGGGCCAACTATATCGCGGTCTGCCTATAGTAATGACATGTCTGTTCTCTATAAGCCTGTGGTGAAATCAGGTGAAATCATAGAGTTAATAATAATAATGGAGGAGCCATGCCTACTTTAAAAACGTGTCAAAAATACACTCACACACGCTTATCATACATGCACAATCCGAAAACATAAAATGGCGCCTGTTCATTGTGATGTCTCAAGTTGTGCGTGTGTGAGTGTTCATGTATACATTTCAGGGAGGCCATCTTTAGTTTTGAGTCTGCCGCAAACTGTTTTATTATTATGTCAAAAATGTAATGTTGTCTCTATCACACTTATGAAAATTTTGATAAGCTTGAGCTATTTTCCGATCCACTTTTTTCTATAGGACATTAGGGCAACTCTATATTATTATTATTATCTATATGGGTGAAATGTACCTAGCTTGGGATCCGGTGACAGCTGTCAGAGTGACATGCATAGGGCTTGGGACCTAGAAAGATATAACCTATGGAATTTGCGCTCTAAACAAAACGTTGAAGCAAAGTTTGACCTTGAACAGGTCTGGAGTTGCTTTGTATCGTTCTCACCTACTTAAATAGAGTGTGTGAGATATAGAAAAACTAGAGAGAAAAAATAGCCCAGATGAATGCCCTTGTCTCCACTACAATATTTTAGGCGCAAGCTCCAGTGGTATATAGAATGCATACTTATAACCTTCTTGGCTGGGACCATAGAAATATATTATCAAGGATAGATAGACGACGAAGTTTGAGGAACACGTGTGCCATTTTGATGCACAGTTGTGCACAAATTTTTGTGACAGTATTTTTTGATTCTTAACAAGTTGTATTATATTCCAGTGCTCACCATCTACTACCTGCTCGTGCTGAGGAGCCACTACATCAAGATGGGGCAGAGCGCCAACAACCTGCCACCGCAGTACTACCGCGAGGGTCAGCTGATGCAGAAAGCTTAAACCTTTCTTAAGATTACCTGTCTTGATGCAGAAAGCTTAAAACTTTCTTAAGCTTACCTGTCTTGATGCAGAAAGCATAAACCTTAAGAAAAAAAACTGCCCAACTACTGTACTGAAGGGCGATTGATGTAGAAACCTTAAGCAGAGCAGTCCAACCACTATCCTGCCCTGCTAAGAGTCGGGACACAATAGCACATAGTCGAAGAGCATCGAATCGTCAAGCAAAAGATTTTCACGGCACATTGGCACCAATCTCTAAAATAAATTCCAAGTTTTAAAGTATCGGAACGTACGGCCTTCGGCGCGTCTTCTCCTTGAGTACCTAAGATACTTCCAATACTTCATAGTATACCTCATAATACATACCTCATAAAGTCATAATACATACCTCATAAAGTCATAATACATACCTCATAATATTGTTATTTCTTCAGTTGACTGCAGTCATCGATGTAGAAGGATAGGCCCTTCGAGCAAAAAAAACGCCACTCACAAACATACTCGAATTTGAAAAATTCGAGTATCTTGGTTTACAGTCGGCCGCCGTCGCTTCGACGTATCGCACGTGTTTCTTGCTCGGAAAAAATGCCGTCCTGTGTGGTTAAATCTTGCAAAAAACGTTCCGAAATACATCAAAAAAGAGACGAAATTACATTTCACGTGTAAGTATATCGTTTCCTCATTTAATTCAGCGCATAAGCTGTGTATTTTTAAATTTTTTTAAAATTAAAAATGTTCTTCAAAAATTACGTAGAATTTCAGTTTTAGAAAGAATGGAGTCGATAATGTATATTTTTTGAAGTAAAACTTATTTACCCCCGACGCAATAACAACGGAGGGTTATAAGTTTGACGTGTCTGTGTGTGTGTGTGTGTGTCTGTCTGTCTGTTCCACCGTAGCGCTCAAGCGGGTGAACCGATTTGAATGCGGTTTTTTTTCTTTGAAAGGTGAATTAGTCGGAAGTGTTCTTAGCTATGTTCGATGAAAATCAGTCCAAGATGGCCGCTGCCACAAAATGGCGGATTACATATTTTTCATAACTCCCTCAATATGGGTATCAAATGAAAGGGGTTGACTAGTAGAATAGCACTATGTAAATCCAAGATGGCCGCCACCACAAAATGGCCAATGTCAGGGGTTTTCTTAATTTTTAATTTATACTTGTTATCCGCATATAAAAGACTATTTTTTTTTTAAATAATAAGTATTAAGTATACCAATGTCGAAATCTTCAAAAGAAGTAGGTACTGGAGCTCACTAACTGTAATTGAATAAAAATAAAAATTTTACAATAAATGTACTAATGCCAGTCCATTCATACTTTGTTCTGGTTAAAGGGGAGTGGCTTACGAAAATTTTAATTTATTTGCTTATCCTTGAACGTGATTGGTCCGACCTCACAGGTTATCGGCGTCAAAGCGTGTCGTGAAGGAACTATTCGGGCGCATTTTCGTAGACGCAATTATATGAGAAAGGCTTATCCTTTTACATCGATGACTGCAGTGGAGTGTTTATAAATGAAAAGCTGCGGATATAACAGAAATAGGTTTATATCATTATACCTACATTTTTAATATCACTTTTGTAATTTGTTAATATAATATTAAGTAAAATACTTAAGGCATTTCTTTCTTTTTTTAAATAAAATATAATATTATTTTTAGAACAATTTCGTATTTTATTTGAAAAATGCATTACAGCAGCAAGAATACTGTGAATTCAGTCAATCATAACCTATTGAGAGGTGCGGCTTTTACTTGTATTACTTGTATGTACTCCATCCATTTAAAAAATATGATTTTTAATGGATAGGTAAATTACGTTTTTAAAAAACTTTGAAGTTATTGAGAGACATATATTCGAATTGTTCTCTGGCAACCCATTATAAAAAGTACAGAATTACCAACAAATCATTTTCCAACTTTTCGCAGCCTAGTAATGAATTGCCTAGTTCAAAGCCGGATCGGTTAAATTGTGTTGAAATTCAGTTTCGACTTAGGCACTCCAACAGGATGGACCAAAAACTTGTTAGTCACTTGTTGCTTTATAAGACATTCGTATGCAATTTCGTATGTATTCTATGGGGTCATAACAAATTTTGTAAATATCTACGAAATGGCCGATTCTGTTTTCACAGGACAAAGAACAGCTTTCTGATACCGACCGTGTCAGTCTGCTTGCGCTAAATTTTCGCGTTATCTATTTATCTACCTATGGACTTTTAATTCGATGCAGTAAACTGACGTTTCATTAGTTGCTAATTTTGACGAAAAAAATAAATAGTGATGGGGTAAAAGTAAATGATGCGAATGATTTACATCATCAAAACATCAATTATTTTATTTTATCTTTATTTACTGCAGTAGGTACAATAATTATTTTTAAGAGGACATAATAAGTAGATAATGTGGCCGATTCTGTTGTACACAATCTCTAAATCTAAACTAAAATGACAGGTCTAAATATGTTCCTGTCTCTTTCACAATCCTCCCTGCTGAAGGGGATAGCACTATTTTTAAACCTGTCAATTTAGTTTAGGTTTAGAGATTGTGTACAACAGAATTAGCCACAATGTTAGATAGATACCTGTAATAACTTCCTAAATAAGTAACTTTAAAACTGTATGAAACTAACTTTATGAAATTGTACTTAGTATGTTAAATGTTATATATTGAATGCCTGTTAGAGGTTTTTCCTACTATATTATATACAATTATTTTAAGACCTTACTATGTAACAATTAAACGATTGAATTTAATGAAATGAACCTATCACATCACTACTGAAATTAGGTTGACAACATTATTATTTTTACGAAATGTCATTTTGAAACGTCAGTTTACTGCATCGAACTAAAACTCGAAGTATAAAAAATATAGTGGTCAGTGGTCGTGGTGATGGCTGGTGATGGCCGTAATGCGCCGGTTTTTCGGGTTTGGACTATAGCGTAAGTATAGGATGCAGCCCGTGCGTCACTAACCTAACCAACATGGAGGCCAACTGTTTTTACAAAACAGTTTGCTTCCATACGCACAGTTGGGAACACCAATCGCACAGTCAGTGTGTTACTCGCGCTCGTCTCGGTGCCATTTTGTTTTCCTTCTTATTTTTATTGGACGGCATTTTGTAAAGGATGGAGGTTAAACAAGGAAATAATTATGGTTGGAGGAGAAACAACAACCAGATTACGGATCAAAGGTTAGTTTTTAGAAAATTCTAAGTCGATATAGTAGGTACCTATAGTTGTGCATTATGCATATTGCATTTATGTAACCTACTTGCACAAATCAATGAGAATGTTCGCAATTTCTCATGCGATAGCAGCCTGGCAGGCAGGTAAGCTATGCAAAATGACAGAAATCGACCAAGTGCGAGTCGGGCCTCGCTCTTTTAGGGTTCCGTACATAATTATGAACAATATGATATTTTGGGTTTAAGAAATATTTAATTTTCGAGCGAGACATCGCAACAAACCGTGAAAGAAAAACCCAAAAAATGTTCGTTTGTTTTGGGTCACAGCTTATAAACTATTTTATGAATCGTTGTTTTCAGTATTTGTTGTTTAAATAGAGCATAATATGGTTTATAATATATCGAAATATCATATTCATAATTATTATTTTAGTTTTTGAGATAGCCTCCGTCACAAAAATGGTCTAAAACTGACAACTTTGATGGCCCCCCATTTCCTTATTTTTTTAGCAAAAAAACAATATACCTTCTTACTCTACTCAATGAGCTCTAAACAATGATACCCCACAAGCTAGAAGAGAAAAAAAAAATTTCCGGCTCCTTTCTCATGTATGGGAGCCCCCCTGAAAAATAATTTAATTCAATTTCTAATTTTGGGTCAACGTTCTACACAAAATATCAAAATTTCAGCTTTGTAACTCATTTCGTCTGTGAGCTAGAGGTAGAGACCTGTGACCGGCGGACAGACAGACAGACGGACAGACAGACAGACAGCAGAGTGACATTCCGTTTTTACCCTTTGGGTACGGAGCTCTAAAAACTATGAAAAATGACACAAGTAGGTAGTTAGGTACATGACAGTAAATTAATCTACCTTTCTCACACTTTCAAGTTTCAACCAACCAACCAAAGAACCAAAAAAAAAACTAAACTAGAGGAAGGCTTATCTATCTATCTATATCACATGTCACACGTTAAGCCTTTGCTGTAGTGATGGTTGTGGTAGAACTATGAATTCTTAGATTTTGTGTACCTACTATACAGGGTGTAAATGACATCTTAATGAAAACTTTGAGGTAAGGTTGCATTTAATGTGTTATGTGAAAATACTGAAATCATTTATGTCGAAAATGATTGGTTTCAAATATTGCTATTTTTGAGCGCGCAATGTATTGTATACAACGCGATCACAACGCAACGCTCCGCGCATTTACACTAGACTTTTATAATTAGTAGGCGGTGCGGCTCACGCTACACGCCGCCTAGTAGGTACCGACGTAAGTACCTATGTAGGTACGGAGTCAGCGCGGCATTTCTTTCGACAATGCCGCGGCGCGGCCGCGGCCCGCGAAACTCATTATAAATTCTATGCGCGTACCGACTGCCGAATGTACCTACTATCATTGTAGGTTAAAGCGACCTGTTTTCGAATTATAGAGAGTGAATTCGAGATGAGTTTGTTAATTTGTACTCTGTAAAACTCGATAGTACAGGTCTTCTCACTCATACTCACTTCACTTCGCAAGTGCGTAGCAGATGTTTACAGAATATCAAACCAAGGTGAAGTGAGTTTGCTTTCGAAGCGAGTTATTTCACTTGAGTGAGCTTCGATATCGAGATGGTATTTTAGAGAATAGCCCTGCTGTACCTACTCACTAGGTTAACAGTCAGCTGATCTACATAAATCTTAAATTTGATTACATTTCTGTTTTAGGTGAAAATCACTACATAGTATAAAACAAAGTCGTTTTCTCTGTCCCTATATCCCTTTGTACGCTTAAATCTTTAAAACTACGCAACGGATTTTGATGCGGTTTTTTTTAATAGATAGAGTGATTCAAGAGGAAGGTTTATATGTATAATAACATCCATTAAATTGTGGAGAAATACTGTTATTTTTGAGGTTTCTAATGTGATGTCGTAAATAATTACATTTTTTCCGCTTACATTGCAAACGCAGGCTGAACCCTACGAGATTTATCAAAATAATGTACTAAGTATTGTACACATTGAAAAGGTCTACAGAAAAGTCCGCGATGGTATATGTCTATCTCTTATGGATATCCCACAATAACATTTTTTTGTCATTTACTTTTTACGACAAATAATGGCTAATTTTCGAAGCGATTTCAACCAATACAGCATTAATCCTTATCTAATTAAATACCTTAAATGCATTGTTGATTTTATATAAATCCATATGGTCCTTTACAGCATATGATTTAAATGAATACTTTCGAAGATATTACAGATTTAAAAATTGCGGCGGCGCGGGAGCGTGCCTATAAGCGCGTCGGCGGCCGCGGTTCTCCCTATAGCCCATTGTCGATAATTTTTGAAACCAAAAAAAAAATCACAGTACGTAGGATGAAACCCATTGGAAAAGGAGGAGAATATTATAAAATACAAGGAAAAATAATTTACGGGCGATCTGAGCTCGGGAAAAAAGGGGGGGAGTTTTAAGGGTAAAAAACGGTTTATCTCGATTTCCGGCAAAACTAGAAGTCCTATGGAAAAAAATTAAATGGCAAAGTTGTAGGTAATAAAAAGATCTACAACTTTTATATTTACACTTTTTTCACATAACCTCAAAATTTATGTGAAAAGTTCAAAAAACCAAGTTTTTGGTTCTTTATTTTTATCTTTTAAAATAATTTTTTTTTTCACGGAATCTGGTGAAAACTTACTTTCTTATGTCCCAAATACACTAATTTATTTGATTTGAAATATTTAGTTTTTCTCCTTATTTTTGACTTAATATCGACTTAATTCTGACAGCTGTCATTTTCATTTACAGATGAGTTATTTATATGGAGAACAGGGTTAACATCTACGAAGTACGATTTTACCCCAAACTACTTTAATTCCCTGTCAACATATAAAGCTCTAAGCCGCTTAATAATATTAATTGTTTCGCCCTAAAATAGAAATTGCTAAGAATGGAAACTAGAAAGTCATATCTACATGCAGCAGTTGATTTGTATTTGCATAAGTTTTGAATTTTTCATCTTTTTTGTGGGAATTGTTTTATCTCTGGTAACATTATGAAACGTCAGAATTCCACGGAATTAGTAATTCGGGTATAAGGTGAGATATAGTAAGTTCATTGTGGAAAATATCGTAAAAAGTCGTAAAAGCCGCCTGGGAGCTTTCATCGATAACGCTGCCTAATCCCTGAGCGGGTAGTACCTACGCATAAAATGCTCTACTACCCGTGCGAAGCCGGGGCGGGTCGCTAGTAATGAAATAATTACTTTTTCATTTAAAATTGCGTTGAGACAGATAGTAATAATGATTTTATACAGTATTCAGTTAAAAAAAAAGTAAAAAATATCGGAAATTTCATGGAAAATTCGACGAAAAATTTCACCATTGGGAAACCTAGAATCATTTACTGAATCCGTGGGACGCGTTTTGAACAACATGTCTGAATACACCCTTTATAGGTAGCTTTCCAGTGGTGTTAACTTTTCAAAAATTTCTTCCTATATCACTCTCAAGGACAATCCAACGAACAAACACGTTGCATTTATAGTAGCCTAGTAGGTAGGTTTCAACAGGGATAATTGTTAGTATAGATGGAAGTATGAATAGGTAGGTACATAGGTATACAATATAAATATGTACTTACAACTTATAAATAAAGCGGGTGATGTTTAGACACAATTACTTATCAAAAGGCCGGTCGCCTTGCGGCGCGCCTACGCCGAAACATGATGACAGTTGTCATCGCTACATTTACGGCGAAGCTGAAGCCCTAACCACAGAGTACCTACAGAGGGGAAGCTTCTACAAGCGGCCCGCTGTAAGTACACTCACACATATGCGCATTGTTTGTCACCAACTGTACCGGTTAGTTGAACGAGCGTGCGTCCGTGAACCGTTGGTGAGTGTGTTTGTGTGAGTATACCTACAGCGGGCCGCTTGTGGAAGCTTCCCCTCTGTAGATTTACTACTCGTGTGCCGCCCTAACCACACGAGTAGATAAGTACAGAGGGGAAGCTTCTACAAGCAGCCCGCTGCGCTGTAAGTAGGTACACTCGTCACTCACACATATCGCACATGCGTACGTTTGTCACCCAACTGAACCGGTTGGGGGACCGAGCGGGCACAAGAGCGGGCGTCCGTGAACCGTTGGTGAGTGTGTTTGTGTGAGTGTACCCTATGTGCTACCTACAGCGCGCCGCTTGTAGAAGCTTCCCCTCTGTACTCATTGAATTATATTGTATGTCTGTACTTAGCTACTCGTGTGCCCTAACCAAAACACAATCTAAACAATATACAGATAATTTTACAGCGCCTTTTAGAATGGAGAAGTTAGGTAGGTACCAGGAACGTCGCCAGGTGATGGGTAAGGGCGTTTGTGCACTTACTCGTTTTCGATTCGTTTTCGATTCGTGTTCGTTTTTTTAATGAACATCATAAAAACGTATACGAAATTCACGAATGACATTTGTGCACTTAATCGTGATTTCACTATACGTTTTAAGCATTTCGTAGATAAAACCGTGTTCATAATGTGTGCTGCATTTAATCGTCGTCAGCTTTTCGCACTTCTCTTATACATTCGTAGGCGATCATCACTTAATGACATGACATGACATCATGAAAAAACTTTTTTTAATTACTATCGAAAGAATGTTGCTACTTTCGATTTCATATTGTGTCATATAAAAAAAAGATTCCTCGGCAAGACAACACGTTTTAGAGAATGCATAACTCCAGAAAAAATGCTGGCAGTAACACTAAGGTAAGTGATTATGAATATTTCACACGGTACGGTTAGTATCAAAATTATCTAAGCATACGTCATATATTTTGTGAACATCCCAAGTGGACATTACGCCCTTGTAAGAAAACAGTAACAACTAAGTATCAGAAATGATATTTTTTATGAAATGTTCATATTTTGCTGATAGTTTTTGACTACCAACCACAGGTATGGAAATTTTGATTATACTACAATATTTAGGTATTTTACTCGAAGTAAAACTAATTTGAATGAAACAAACGATTTATTTTAATGCCAAACTAAGTAGGTATTAATTTTTAATAATAATCAACTGCGTTGAATCATGTTTTGTTGGAATTCAAGAAATGCAAATACCTATGTTTTCCAAATACCTCACAACATCAGGACTCATCTCTGCCCTCTTTCCACACACCATTCCACTCGCGTCCTTATTTTAAAACGATTCGATGTGAAGAATTCACGAATATATAAACACGAAAACGAATCGAAAACGAGTAAGGGCGTTTGTGCACTTACTCGTTTTCGATTCGTTTTCGATTCATGTTCGTTTTTTTTAATGAACATCATAAAAACGGATACGAAATTCACGAATGACATTTGTGCACTTAATCGTGATTTCACTATACGTTTTAAGCATTTCGTAGATAAAACCGTGTTCATAATGTGTGCTGCATTTAATCGTCGTCAGCTTTTCGCCCTTTTCTTATACAGTCGTAGGCGCCGGAGAATGAAAAAATTGTGGATACATCCTATAAACAGAAGTATTCTAGGAGCATTTATCGATCATCACTTATTGAGATATCATGAAAAATCTTTTTTTAATTACAATCGAATGAATGTTGCTACTTTCGATATCATATTGTGCCATATAAAAGAACAGATTACTCTGCCATACACGTTTTAGAGAATGCATAACTGCAGAAGAAATTATATTCAATGTACTCTGTGAAGAAATACTGGCAGTAACACTAAGGTTAGTGATTATGAATATCGCACACACCTTTCCGCACGCGTCCTTATTTTAAAACGATTCGATGTGAAAAGTTCACGAATTTAAAAACACGAAAACGAATCGAAAACGAGTAAGTGCACAAACGCCCATACAGTTTTAAGGAAGGCTATGTCGAATCGTGTTTTCACGAAACACGAAAACGAATCGAAAACGAATAAGTGCACAAACGCCCTAAGTGCACAAACGCCCTAAGGAGGGAGGGGGAGGGGGGCAAGGCAAGTTGATTTAAGGATGGGATGGGAAGTATCAATTTTAGGTACAGTCGCGAGGTTATGAAGCTGCAAAGCAAGTGTTACAAGCTCTTGACTGAAAACTTGTAGACATAGTGATTAAGATTCTAAGTCAAATGAGTGAATTTAGGACTTTGATTGCATATGGCTATATTTTTTCAAATCTCTAGGATGGGGGGGGGGGGGCAGCTGTCCCTACCTGCACCCCCTTGGCGACGCCCTTGGATATGTATGTAGGTAATATCCCTTGAAACTTTGTCACACTAGATCAGGGTTTCTTAACAGGTTCATGGACGGAATCGCTATAGGTACCTATTACCATCCAGTTTTGTAGGCTACTGTTACGCGAATGATAGCATTCAAAGTTTGTATGACTGTTCTGGACAGAAATGCTATAGTAGATGTCTCGCTACAGTAAATCATACAAGTTTACTGTCGCACAAGACGGCCGGGTGGGGGTGGATGTGGATGTGGTGGTGGATGTGGATGTGGGTGTGGGTGTGGGTGTGGGTGTGGGTGTGGGTGTGGGTGTGGGTGTGGGTGTGGGTGTGGGTGTGGGTGTGGGTGTGGGTGTGGGTGTGGGTGTGGGTGTGGGTGTGGGTGTGGGTGTGGGTGTGGGTGTGGGTGTGGGTGTGGGTGTGGGTGTGGGTGTGGGTGTGGGTGTGGGTGTGGGTGTGGGTGTGGGTGTGGGTGTGGGTGTGGGTGTGGGTGTGGGTGTGGGTGTGGGTGTGGGTGTGGGTGTGGGTGTGGGTGTGGGTGTGGGTGTGGGTGTGGGTGTGGGTGTGGGTGTGGGTGTGGGTGTAGGTGTGGGCGTGGGTGTGGGCGTGGGTGTGGGCGTGAGTGTGGGTGTGTGTGTCTGTCTGTTCCACCGTAGCGCTCAAACGGGTGAACCGATTTGAATGCGGTTTTTTTGTTTGAAAGGTGAATTAGTCGGGAGTGTTCTTAGCTATGTTTGATGAAAATCAGTCCAAGATATCCGCCGCCACACAATGGCGGATTACATAACCACAAAATGGCGCCACCACAAAATGGCGAAGGTCGGGGGTTTTTAAATTTTTTAATTTATACTTACTTGTTTTTTCACAGCAACACGAACTTCGTTTTCGACTCGTGCTGTTTCTGCATACCTCTGCGTAAAGGATGCCTGATCCTCGGTTACATACAACTGGTAAGCGTAGCAACTGGTGAGAATAATTCAGAATTGGACCGTTTTTTCATAGGAAATGACGTGTTCCGCCCACTTCCACGACCTCCCTGGCGCAGTGGTGAGCGCTGTGGTCTTATAAGCGGGACGTACGGGGTTCGATTCCCGGCAGGGGCACTTTGGGATTTAATAATTTCTAAATTGTCTTTGGTCTGCTCTGGTGGAAGGCTTCAGCCGTGGCTGGCAAAGTCGTGGCATATTTATACAAGTGATCGTAACATTTAATAGTTAAATTCACCATTGATAATATTTACTTACAAATTTATTGGAAAACACTGCTTTTTGGTCTAGTGGTTATTCCCGGGTCGGGAAAATAGTTATTAGTTGTTGGGTTTTTCTGTCAAGAAATTCTCTGTGCCAGCCCGGAGTTGGTAGTTGGCGGTGTTTCACTTCCGTGCCTCGGAGAACACGTTAAGCAGTTCCGGTTATTATCACTCATGTCGTTAAAACCCGCCAACCCGCATTGGAACTACGGGTCTAAGCTCTAAATCCCTCTCTCGTGTATGAGAAAGGAGGTCTGTGCCCAGCAGTGGGACGTTAAAAGGCTGTAGTCGTGGTGGTGGTGGTATTGTAAAAGGTAGTACAGACACTCTCGTCAGTATTTAGCGCCTCGACTGTAATTCGTAACATAAATAACTATTTTGGGCAGGTCGTCCTCATCGTGTCCACCTACATGGCCGTGCTGGGCATTACACTGGCAGGTACCCTTGTCGCACTGGCACACACACAGCAGCCGAGGGAGCAGTATACACAGAGGAATATCGAAGTCGCGGGAACGATGTTAGTAGCAGTCAGCGCTGCGACCCTCGTGATTGTGCTGATTACGCTGCCGTTCACCATACTGCTGCTCATTGGACTGCACAAGGTAATGGCGATGAGCAGCTGAGACAGCTGTATACACAGGAGCAGCTCGATCTCAGAGGAACGATCGTCATAGTAGTCAGTGCTGTAGCCCTCGTGCTGACATCTCTGCCGTTCACCATACTGCTGCTCGTTGGACTGCACAAGGTAATTGCGATGAGCAGCTGAAGGTCGAGGCTCGGTATACACACGAGCAGCTCGATCTCATTGCAACGATCGTCATAGTAGTCAGCGCTGTAGACCTCGTGCTGACATCTCTGCCGTTCACCATACTGCTGCTCGTTGGACTGCACAAGGTATTTGCGATGACCAGCTGAAGGTCGAGGCTCGGTATACACACGAGCAGTTCGATCTCAGAGGAGTACGATCGTCATAGTAGTCAGTGTTGTAGCCCTCGTGCTGACATCTCTGCCGTTCACCATACTGCTGCTCGTTGGACTGCACAAGGTAATTGCGATGAGCAGCTGAAGGTCGAGGCTCGGTATACACACGAGCAGCTCGATCTCATTGCAACGATCGTCATAGTAGTCAGCGCTGTAGACCTCGTGCTGACATCTCTGCCGTTCACCATACTGCTGCTCGTTGGACTGCACAAGGTAATTGCGATGAGCAGCTGAAGGTCGAGGCTCGGTATACACACGAGCAGTTCGATCTCATTGCAATGATCGTCATAGTAGTCAGCGCTGTAGACCTCGTGCTGACATCTCTGCCGTTCACCATACTGCTGCTCGTTGGACTGCACAAGGTAATTGCGATGAGCAGCTGAGACAGCTGTATACACAGGAGCAGCTCGATCTCATGGGAATGATCGTCGTCATAGCGGTCAGCGCTGTGATCCTCGTGTGGGTGCAGATATCTCTGCCGTTCACCATACTGCTGCTCGTTGGACTGCACAAGGTAATGGCGGTGATCAGCCGGAGGTCGATTCTAGGCTTATTCGAGTGCTTAACCATTTGCTTTATAAGGAAGCAAAGAGTTCCCCGAGAAGTGACCTTCGCGCGGCTTTCTAGATTATTAAATTAATTTTCGGTAGACATAACAGATGGCGCCACTAGCAGCTGCTTGCCGTGCTTTCTGCATACTAAATTATAATTTTATATTAAGTAAATTGAATTATTAAGAGTAGTCGGGTTTTAGTTTACAAACTTTATTTTGTTAAATTACAATATTATTATGTTTTCAGGAGAGACGTAACTACGTTAAGATTTACCTGGTGTTCGCGGTGATCATGGCGGTGCTGCACCTTATTTTGACAATCGGCCAGGGCTCCGTGGGCCAATCGTCCGGCACCGAGATTTTAAGGGAGGTTATAACCATTCGTAAGTAAATCACTATGTACACATTACACAGTCCATACCCTAGCAGTATTGCACAGTCCACACACTAGCAGTACTGCACAGTCCACACCCTAGCAGTACTGCACAGTCCACACCCTAGCAGTACTGCACAGTCCACACCCTAGCAGTACTGCACAGTCCACACCCTAACAGTACTGCACAGTCCACACCCTAGCAGTACTGCACAGTCCACACCCTAGCAGTACTGCACAGTCCACACCCTAGCAGTACTGCACAGTCCACACCCTAGCAGTACTGCACAGTCCACACCCTAGCAGTACTGCACAGTCCACATCCTAGCAGTACTGCACAGTCCACACCCTAGCAGTACTGCACAGTCCACACCCTAGCAGTACTGCACAGTCCACACCCTAGCAGTACTGCACAGTCCACACCCTAGCAGTACTGCACAGTCCACACCCTAGCAGTACTGCACAGTCCACACCCTAGCAGTACTGCACAGTCCACACCCTAGCAGTACTGCACAGTGCACAGTCCACACCCTAGCAGTACTGCACAGTCCACACCCTAGCAGTACTGCACAGTCCACACCCTAGCAGTACTGCACAGTCCACACCCTAGCAGTACTGCACAGTCCACACCCTAGCAGTACTGCACAGTCCACACCCTAGCAGTACTGCACAGTCCACACCCTAGCAGTACTGCACAGTCCACACCCTAGCAGTACTGCACAGTCCACACCCTAGCAGTACTGCACAGTCCACACCCTAGCAGTACTGCACAGTGCACAGTCCACACCCTAGCAGTACTGCACAGTCCACACCCTAGCAGTACTGCACAGTCCACACCCTAGCAGTACTGCACAGTCCACACCCTAGCAGTACTGCACAGTCCACACCCTAGCAGTACTGCACAGTCCACACCCTAGCAGTACTGCACAGTCCACACCCTAGCAGTACTGCACAGTCCACACCCTAGCAGTACTGCACAGTCCACACCCTAGCAGTACTGCACAGTCCACACCCTAGCAGTACTGCACAGTCCACACCCTAGCAGTACTGCACAGTCCACACCCTAGTGGTCTAGCGATTGGTGCGGTCGACTGCGGATCACGGGGTCCTGGGTTCTAGTTCCGGGTCTGGCCAAGAATTATAATGAGGCATTTGGGTTTTTCTGTCAAGAAATTCTCAGTGCGTTTCGTCTCAATTTCTCAGAAGTTGGCGGTGTTAGATACACCCCCGTGTTACGTAAAGTGTCAGAGGTACATGAATAGGGCTGGGACAATGTTGAGAATCCGACATAATAATATCGATATTATTGATACTAGAATAGAATATAATAATTGGCCAGCGTGGTGGACTACGGCCTAAAGCCTAACTCATTCTGAGAGGATAGAGAGGATATAGAGGTTGTCAATGATTATGGCGATGATAAGTGGGCAATAGTTTGTTTGTTTCTGATACATATAAAAAGATTATGGTAGTATTAGGTTTTTCCCGCGGCTTCGCCCGCGTGAATTTCGGTTCTTCACAAATCCTGAGGGAATCGTGGATTTCCGGTTCCCGTTCCCGCTTCCTTTTCCAACCTTTATACCTACTTTCAAGAAAGTTTGCTATAGTAATCTACCTATAGCTGTGGCTGTAGATTTCGGTTTTTTTTAAATCCCGCGGGAACTTTGGATTTTTCAGGATAAAAAGTAGTTTTATGTGTAAAGTCAGGGCATAATATATCTCCATTCAAAATTTCAGCCAAATCGGTTCAGAAGTTGCGGCGTTATAGAGTAACAAACATACACACACTCACAAACTTTCGCCTTATTAGTTTGATTAAATTACAGTATTTTTTGTTTGTTAACAAGGTGTATTATATTCCAGTGCTAAACATTTACTTCCTGCTCGTGCTGAGGAGCCACTACATCAAGATGGGGCAGAGCGCCAACAACCTGCCCCCGCAGTACTACCGCGAGGGTCAGCTGATGCAGAATGCTGATCCTCCTGCCCAGCCGCTGTACTGCCCGCAAGGGACGAACGATGCAGAAACCTTAAACAAAGCAGTCAAACCACCCTGCCCTCCTAAATATGAGGATTGTATCTAGGTCTTCTGTAGAAAATCGACCAAGTGCGAGGGCCTCGTTATATTAGGGTTCCGTACTATACAAGGTGTATGGGGAACGCTCTCGAAAACGAAGACAGGTAATAGTAACTACTGATGATAACTGAAAGATACAATAAAAAAAAAACGTGAAAAAAAGTTTTTACAAAAAAAATGCATTTTTTATCCAATACCAGTTTTGGGGGGTCAAACAGAACTGTGATTGCAATAAAATATTTCCTGTATTTTTTTTAAATTCGTAAAGTATTTCAAATAAAATCAGCTGACGCTGGAGGTCAACGAACGTTGTGTGACCTATTTACGTACCGTAAGATACCTTCAAAATTGCGCGCGCGCCAAGGAAGGTACCTATCCTATAACATTGTGTTTAGGAAGTATAATAATAGCGCTAAGTTTTCGGAAGTGGTCTCCTTATACCCTGTATATGTAGTATAATATAATGAACAAAGTATAAAATATTCGTTTGTTTCGTCACCCTACAAACGACATCATGAATAGCTGTTTGCGGCATTTGTTGTTTAAATACAAGTGTTAGATTCAAATTGACGATTCAAAAGTACTTGTAAAAGTTTATTTGAATAAAAATCTTTTCTATTCTATTCTATTGTAATAAATTACAGAAATTCCAAATTGGTAAAGTGATTTAGAGTTTGAGATGGACCTCGTAACAAAAATGGTCTAAAATTGACCACTTTGAAGTCCCAAATTATTCATTTTAATAAATATATAATTATGAAGATAAAAAAATAATAAAAATATATTTGCACTCTATATTATGTTAATCAATGATTTCTAAGTTATAAGTTCTAACCATCGACATCCCACCAAGAAAAAAAATTTTGTAGGCTCCTTTACATTATGTCAGTAACTGTCATAAAAATTAATTTAATTGAATATCATTTGAATGATGAATACGAATAGACTGAATCAATAGACTGAATTTTGGAGACTGCAATGGATTCTGGCGTCAACCGACGCGCGTGTGGTTCGCGTTTGCTACGCGAATGTATCGCGTCGTCTGCTCGCGTAAAATACGCCGTGTGCAATGTGCATAGAGCTCTAATTTCCCTTTTGTTACATTATAAAGGCCGATATACATATGCCATGAAGTGTTCAATACATAGTGTTTATTGATGCTATTATATTGATAATTTGCTTGTACATTAATCTAAATATATTATGTCTAAATATATAAAAGGAAAAGGTGACTGACTGACTGACTGATCTATCAATGCACAACTCAAACTACTGGACGGATCGGGCTGAAATTTAGCATGCAGATGGCTATTACGACGTAGACATCCGCTAAGAAAGAATTTTTGAAAATTCAACTCATAAGAAGGTTAAATAGGGGTTGAAAGTTGAGACTCTATAAGATTTATATGAATCCACGCGGACAAAGTCGCGGGTATCACCTAATGTAATTATAATTGGTCTTATAGTAAGTATATGTTCGAAAATAAAAGACGTAATTCATACGATTCCTTGATTTGCCAATCGTGCACGCGTACGCGCGCACTGAAAGCTTTAAAGTCTAAAGTATCGGAACGCCCGGCCTCCGGCGCGTCTTCGCCATAAGTACCTGTCTAAGATTGTTGCATACATTACATAATATTGTTAAGGCCCGGTTGTCTTGCAACTTTAGGTATTTGCGCGCTACCTCAGCCCCCGCTATGTGCCTACTTATCGTAGTTAAAGACGCGCCGACCGACATCGAGTAGCGACCTCGTTCGAGCAATTCTTGCCACAGTATAGATAACTGTACAGTTTTACAACATATTTATTAATGAAATAAGAGACCAATGATGTTTATATTTTCTGTTTTGTTTTCTTCTAAAATTAACTCAACCATTATTTTAGATCTGTTTTGTTACCAGATCTATGTCATGTCTTTAGATCATAATATAAGAATAGAAGAATATTTTCATCCGAAAATATTGAACAGCATAGTTTTGAAAACTATATACCTTTTTCATTACGACGTTTCTACGCTAGTTTTTAAAAAAGAACTGCCACTTTGTCACGTGAGTTAGGTGTAGGAATATGTTTCATTTATCTATTTATATATCTATAAAACAGCGGTATAGCCTGCCCACAGCACTAAATATTCTACAGAAGACGCTCTAACAACGAGAAAAAATATATGCGCCTATTCTTATAGGGTACAAGCGGATACCGGCGACTTCGTTCGCGTGGATATTGGTTTTTAAAAATCCCGCGGGAATTCTATTCTTTTTGTTTTGCTCCTTTGAGCTCATGCCTTGCTAAAAACTGTTAAAAGTGGCGCAATCAAAAGGTGCATATCTTCTAGAGAAAGTCCCATCAAAATCGATCCAGCTTAAGATGATAATCTATACGTTCAAAGATTCCTGTACAATCCGGTTTCCCAGTTGTATAAAATATGGAGGGTTGTGATGGCTGTAATTTCTGAACTACAAAACCGATGACTTTAAAATGTTTACGGGATGATATTTAAAGTATTTCCTTTTTATTTTTATACCTGTTGCAGGTAAAATAATAGGGATAAATAAAAATGGGGTAAATAGGTACATACATGCATAATAAGTTCTGTATTTATAGAATATAAAAAAATAACTTTGAGTACCAACATTTAGGGGCTGTGGATTTGGCTGTGGATTTGATATAAGCGTTTAAAAATCTGACCACGTGAGCACATAGTGGTAAAAATAAGAAGTTTGAGTACTAACAACATGGGACTGCACCCTATAGTTTCGGAGATATAAGGTTTTAAAAATCTGACCACGTGAGCACATAGACATCGCAAAAATAAGAAGCTTGAGTACCAACAACATGGGGCTGCACCCTACAGTTTCGGAGATATAAGCTTTTAAAAATCTAAACATGGGATCACATAGACATCGCAAAAATAAGAAGTTTGAGTACCAACAACATGGGGCTGCACCTTATAGTTTCAGAGATATAAGCTTTTAAAAATCTGACCACGTGAGCATATAGACATCGCGAAAATAAGAAGTTTGAGTACCAACAACATGGTGCTGCACCCTATAGTTTTGGAGATATAAGCTTTTAAAAATCTGACCACGGGATCACATAGACATCGCAAAAATAAGAAGTTTGAGTACCAACAATATGGGGCTGCACCCTATAGTTTCGGAGATATAAGCTTTTAAAAAATCTGACCACGGGATCACATAGACATCGCAAAAATAAGAAGTTTGAGTACCAACAACATGGGGCTGCACGTTTTAGTTTCGGAGATATAAGCTTTTAAAAATCTGACCACGTGAGCATATAGACATCACGAAAATAAGAAGTTTGAGTACCAACAACATGGTGCTGCACCCTATAGTTTCGGAGATATAAGCTTTTAAAAATCTGACCACGGGATCACATAGACATCGCAAAAATAAGAAGTTTGAGTACCAACAACATGGGGCTGCACCTTATAGTTTCGGAGATATAAGCTTTTAAAAATCTGACCACGTGAGCATATAGACATCGCAAAAATAAGAAGTTTGAGTACCAACAACATGGGGCTGCACCTTATAGTTTCGGAGATATAAGCTTTTAAAAATCTGACCACGTGAGCACATAGACATCGCGAAAATAAGAAGTTTGAGTACCAACAACATGGTGCTGCACCCTATAGTTTCGGAGATATAAGCTTTTAAAAATCTGACCACGTGAGCATATAGACATCGCAAAAATAAGAAGTTTGAGTACCAACAACATGGGGCTGCACCTTATAGTTTCGGAGATATAAGCTTTTAAAAATCTGATCACGTGAGCATATAGACATCGCAAAAATAAGAAGTTTGAGTACCAACAACATGGGGCTGCACCTTATAGTTTCGGAGATATAAGCTTTTAAAAATCTGACCACGTGAGCATATAGACATCGCAAAAATAAGAAGTTTGAGTACCAACAACATGGGGCTGCACCTTATAGTTTCGGAGATATAAGCTTTTAAAAATCTGACCACGTGAGCACATAGACATCGCGAAAATAAGAAGTTTGAGTACCAACAACATGGTGCTGCACCCTATAGTTTCGGAGATATAAGCTTTTAAAATCTGACCACGTGAGCAAAAATCAGATCATATAGACATTACTAAAATAAGATGTTTGAATATTTTAGTAATGTCTATATGTGATTTGATTTCTGATTTGAATCTATTTACTTCACCTGATCACTAATACTACAAGTATCCTTGTTCCCCATTCATTGTACGAGCCGCACCCGAGCCGTCGACAAATCCGTCATCGTCCATACTGAACTGTGGCGAGCCTTGCACGTATCTCTGCTGCTTGCTAACACCGCGCGCGTACCGTACCGCGCGACCGTATGTCAATAGTGTAAAGTTCATTATTCAGTGTGCGCCGGGCCTCGAGCTCACGGTCAAATCAAAAAAAACCCAAATTGGTCCACCCGTTTGAGCGCTACAGGGGAACAGACAGACAGACAGACAGACACACACACACACACGCGCGCGCACACACGCACACACACAGACACGTCAGACTTATAACACCCCCGTCCCCCCCGTCGATTTTGCGTCGGAGGTTCAAAATATAATATAATGGTCATACTGGTTACTGATACCTAAGTAGGTATACTGTGGTTACTTTAGTAAATATCATTATTTCAAAATCTCACATTTTCCTCTATTAACTTTTTATTACATACGTAACTCTATCTAAAAAGACACTTTACAAAATAATATTTATTATTACTAATTTTAAAAAAAATTATAACTAAATTAGAGAAATTACGAATATGAATCGCGGGGAGCGCGGCTGGCAAAAACTGACGCACGTCCTACCTCGATGAAGGCCTGTGAGCCACTGAGTACATGGCAAGAGCGTTGCGCGTGACCGTTTTATGCTAGAAATGGCTAGAATTTTTCTTGGATTTTTATTTAAAAAAAAAAGTCGTTGTAACTTATAGTAAATGCAATAAACTTTATTTAGATATAATTTTTATAAAATTTGGTGCAAAACTTTATACATAAAACTAGAAAAATGTAAAAAATCAGCATTTCTTCGGAATTTTTTATGATCGAGCAAAATCATACCTTTTGTGTTTTCAAACATTAAAATTAGTTGATAAAGAATTGGTCTACAATATATATTTTTTTGGGCGCGTAAAAAAATCTTCCTCTTGATTTAAAACTCGTTGGAAAAGGGCCAAAATCGCCTAAAACAGGGAAAAGCGCCCCTTAATTATTTCTGCAGTTGACTAGGAGGTATAAAGTTTATTAACGAAAAGCTACGGCTATACTCAACAGAAAGTTTTGTAATCTTTTAATATATTGAGGAATTTTTTTTAAATATATTATTTTTTTCAACAATTTCGTATTTTATTTCTTTTATCTTCAAGTCCTGGTTTTGAGTGTAGTGTGATGGACCGGTGTGTGTATGTTTTCATATTTTTTTTATATTTCTTTCATTCATACCTCTGATTGGGTCGACACTCTTTCGCTATCGACTAAAATCCATTTTATTTAGCAGCAAGAATACTATAAGTACTATGAATTCAGCATTGGCTGTGATGATTGAAACACGATTGAGATTGAATCAAAATTGAGATTGTAGCAATGTAGCAATTAGCTTTTCCACACAGATTTTACTTTTCGTCCGATAAATGGTTCAAAATCAATGTTCGTTCCCAAAATTGGTAATGGAGGGAAAATCTTTTTTAACCCCCGACGCAAAAACGACGGGGTGTTATAAGTTTGACGTGTCTGTGTGTGTGTGACCTGTGTGTGTGTGTGTGTGTGTGTGTCTGTCTGTTCCCCTGTGGCGCTCAAACGGGTGGACCGATTTGAATGCGGTTTTTTTTGTTTGAAAGGTGAATTAGTCGAGAGTGTTCTTAGCTATGTTTGATGAAAATCGGTCCAAGATGGCCGCCGCTACAAAATGGCGGATGATATATTTTTTCACAACTCCCTTGATATAGGTATCAAATGAAAGGGCTTGACTAGTAGAATAGCACTATTGCAAATTCAAGATGGCCGCCGCCACTAAATGGCGAATGTCGGGGGTTTTTTAAATTTTCAATTTACACTTGTTAAGCAAAAAAGCTCCAGTTCAGAGGAAGTTTCCTGATGTTGAAAATATGATATTTAACATAATAGAATTAGAATGTAGATCAATATAATAAATCAGTGAAAATGAAATCCAATGCATTGATAGATTGCAAAATTTTTTTCACTGATCATTCATTAATGACGGAGAAATTAATTATTTTCCAGTCTTAGACATAATGATTCTTTCAGATTTTTATTTTATTTTAAATACTTACTTAAATTACAATTAATAAAACAAATGGAAACTTGACCATTCTCTGTCACAAGGAATAACTAGGATCACCGTAAATTATCAACTCGCGACGAACAGTTCAAGACACCTAATGCAGGTCACAATGCAAACGAACGCACAATTTTATCGCTCACAGGCGGCCATTAATTAGTCGTGCGATAAGGGTAAATGAAGTTCCAACGCAAGAGTAGATTATCCAGAGGGGAAGCTTTTTAACAACGTCCAAAATTTATACCTATTCTCATATTATGTTTGTCACCTGTTGCGAGAACTTAAACATACTATTAAATACTGTCAATGGTTAGGCATTTTTGTCTAAACAAAACACTTAACTACTTAAGTCTAATATTTTATAAAATTTACACTATTTTACACAATCTCTAAACTCTCGCCAAACACTTTATTCCTCCCAACTGTCCCCCAGCGGAGCGTACGTGAACCGTTGGTGAGAGCTCGTGCACAGAGTACCTACAGAGGGGAAGCTTCTAGTAAGCGGTCCGCTGTAGGTACACTCACACATATGCGCATGTTTGTCACCAAGTGTACCGGTTAGTGGAACGAGCGCGCGTCCGTGAACCGTTGGTGAGTGTGTTTGTGTGAGTATACCTACAGCGGGCCGCTTGTGGGAGCTTCCCCTATGTAGATTTACTACTCGTGTGGCTCGTGTTTGCGTGAGCGGCGCTATGTGTGAGTGTACCTACAGCGGGTCGCTTGTGTGAAGCTTCCTCTCTGTAGGTTCTGTGCTGTAGGGATATCTATCTACTCATGCGGCTCCAGCGTCATCGGTCAATTAATGCAGCCAGCCAATAAACTCGATGTCAACGGTTAAGTACCTACACGAGTTAACGAAATGGTCACAAGTGATCAAATAATCAAATAATCAAGTAAATAGTAGAACTCTTAAACAAATCAAATAAACTTTATTCAAAATAGGTAGGTACACTGTACACTTTTTGAACGTCAATTTAGGAACATTATTTGCAGCATATGAAAGCAAGGTGGAGTGAAGTAGTAGTAGAACCCTTTAAGAAAAGAGCAACTAACAGGAAAACACCTCGGAAAACTAAACATGTGCAACGTGCAGTGTATTTTCCTTTTAACAGAATTCATGACTCATGAGACCGTCTATTATTAGATTCGCACTGAATGACGTCTCTGTATAGTGTGTTACAGTCCAAAACGGAAATATCGGCGGACCGCGAATGACCTAGGTATGGGTATTTATTTATTTATTTATTTAGGATTGCCAACAGAGTAACATATCATATATATCTATCTATACATATAATAAAATCGTAGACTTGCCGTATCTGTACATTAAAGAGTTTTACAAAAGAATAACTGGGGGATGTTAGGGATAAGTAATAGAACGGAAAAAAGCCATTTTTGAAATTTTTGTCTGTTTGTCTGTTTATCTCTTTGTCTGTATGTTTGTGCGCTCATCACGCAAAAACTACTGAATGGATTGAAATGAAACTTGGCATGATTTAAGTTCATACTAAGGAATAACATATAGGATACTTTCTATCCCGAAATTCAGCACGGTTCCCTTGGGAGAGGGGATGAAAGCCAAAATGTGTACCTAGCTGTAATTCATCAACGCGTGGTCCGATTTCATTCATTCTTTTTTGTTAGAAAGTAGATACTTTAAAGATCACTGGCAAATCTCTGAATGGCTACATCGATTTTGATGGGACTTTCACTGGCGGATGTGTACATTTTGATCAACCTAAACATCCGCCAGTGAACTTTTAACAGTTTTTAGCAAGGTATGAGCTCAAAGGAGCTTAGGAAAAACAAAATGATTCCCATGGGATTTTTAATATCAAACATAAGAAGGAAATAATCGCATTATAAAGTACCTGTACATAATCATATTTTGACATCTCCCAAAGAAGTGTCCTAGGGATTTAAATGGCTTAAGACATTCGTATTTCATGAGGTTTCAACAAATTTTGTAAATATCTCCGAAATTACCGATTCTGTTATCACAGTACAAATAGCAGCTCTCTGATGCCGACTCTGTCAGTCTGCCGGCGCGGCTCTCTCATCGTGGTCGAGCTCAACGGGAGGGTCCCGGTGAGCACCCATCAGCCAGCGGCGAGGAAGCAGTCACGTCTGGGGAGACGAGGTCACATGGCAGGCCTCTGACGTCCGGTGGACTCCAATGGTGCGATGTCCCGCAGATGCTGGGCTCGCGCTCCGTCGGTACGTGCGAACATCGAGGTGCTCAGGCGGCGAGCGAAGACTCTCTAGCACAGGTCCCTGGTCTGGTTCCGTACGAAGCGAAGCGCTCCGGTGATGGTGCGTAGCATGAGCGACTGCTGGGTCTACAGCGACATGCGGCCCAACTCGCTGATTAGCGCGTACCACGCTGGGGCCGCGTATGTGAGTCGCGTGCGGATGTACGCCTTGTAGACGCACAGCTTCGTACGGAGAGGCAGGTGGGACGCCAGCACGGGTTGCAGGAGGCTTCGAATGGAGTGCGACTGCGCGACTGCGTTCTTGACGTGGTGTCGCATCGAGAGGCTCCTATTGATGATCACCCTCAGGTATTGAGCCTTCGGGGACCACTCGACGGTCTCTCCCAAGAGCGATACCGAGGGCTGTAGGGCGCTTGCCCACCCTACGTACATCGCCTGAGTTCAGTCCTGAGTTCAGTCCATTGACCTTCAGTCTCCAGTTCTTCATCCAAGAGGGAAGCGCTTGCTGCTTGTGCTCAATATTTACACTATCTATTAATTATCTAGTGGGATGTGGTTTTAGTGGTGGCCTAGGCCAATCGCGAAGCGCCGCTGTTTCGGAGTTGGACTATCACTTATGTATAGTTACGGAGAGCGCTCACGGAGCGGTTTGGAATCGCGCCCGCCGCGGCTGCGGGAGAGAGGTTAGAGAGAGCGCGCTCACGAGCCCGCTTGTTTTTGCGGGACCGCAGCCGCCGCGGCTGCGGGCGTCGCCCGCCGAGTTGGCGGGCGACGCCCGCAAGACCGGCGGTTATAGTTATATATGAAGAGCTGGCGAACAAAGTGTTATATTTTTTAATCCGATGGTCTTTGACTTGCTGAATAAGAATATCAACTTAATTTTACTTAAAACGGCCCGCAACTGTATCAAAATTGCATCCATAGGTCGTGGTTTCGATCATAACGGCATAATTACAATAAAGTTTCGAAAGATTTGAATAATCGAGCACGTTTTCGTTCAAAATGGATTAATTTCCATACTTTGTAAGATGTCAATCAAAATGATTATTTCTTTTTCAGAACAAAAATTTGTTTTTTTTTTACTAAGAATTTTTTTTGAATTAAAAAGTTTATCATTTAAAAACTTTATTCACTTATAAAGTTTTTAAACAATTTATGTTGAAATTGGCCTAAACTAACTTACAAATGTCAGACTGACTTACAAATGATAGATTATTGTTGAAAATTAATTAGAATTTTTAAAAATGGTTTACGAATTATTAATTTCATAATTGAAATAGGTTAGAATTAACTGACATTTGATTCATTCAGTGGCACCGAACCGCCATCTTGAATTATTGGTATAAATACGGGTAATTCGAAGCCATGAATTGAGTCTCCTCCAAAGACTCAACCGACTATTAGATGCTTCAGCGTCTAGGTCGTGATATTTGATTGAGGGCTGCGATAGCAATCACACCCTCATCGAATAAATGCTGCCATTTTGGACTTGGCTGAGTGTAATTAATTAATTAGTATAAAATATATTTGAAAATAGATCTCAGTTAAACTAATCTCTGAGTTGATATAAATTGAGCTATGTGCGGGTGATAAACGCAGATATTTTAATAATAGTTTGATTTAGTTTTAATATTAATTGATAGTCTGCTTCTGGAGTTATGTGTTTACACAAACAAGTTATTGCTTGCAATATTAATTAATTATTGCTTCCGTTAACTTATATGAGATAGCAAACTGAATTTAACATATTATTATGTTCAATAAAGTCACAAACTACGTACATATATGGGTAAATAACAAGTGTAAATTGAAAATTTAAAAAACCCCCGACATTCGCCATTTAGTGGCGGTGGCCATCTTGAATTTGCAATAATGCTATTCTACTAGTCAAGCCCTTTCATTTGATACCCATATCAAGGGAGTTGTGAAAAAATATATCATCCGCCATTTTGTAGCGGCGGCCATCTTGGACCGATTTTCATCAAACATAGCTAAGAACACTCTCGACTAATTCACCTTTCAAACAAAAAAAACCGCATTCAAATCGGTCCACCCGTTTGAGCGCCACAGGGGAACAGACAGACACACACACACACACACACACACACACACACACACACACACACAGACACGTCAAACTTATAACACCCCGTCGTTTTTGCGTCGGGGGTTAAAAATCCACGCCAAAGCTCACTGTAAGTATGTCATTCAGTTTAATATTAATATTTAATAATTAATATTTAATAGGTTACCTGAATCAATACAGGCCATGCCTCTTCAAACTTTTAAAGTAAAACTAAAGAACTGGCTCATGGAGAAATGTTTTTACAATTTAAAAGAATATAGGTATGACATAAATTCTATTTATTGCAATTAATTTTATATTTATATCTTTAGAACGTTGACATGTATGCTACTTACGTCATTTTGTTTAGTCTTAAAATCAATAATTCAATTTGCACACTAATTTATTAGTTAAATGTGTTGGAAGACAATAAGCTTTAAGATCCATAATATTTGTACCACATTTTTGCAAATAAAGACTCTTACTCTTTAGTTTGATGCAACTATACCGTTTTGTTCGCCAGCTCCTATAAGAAAAATGCGATCGCGCCCGCCAAAAAACCGCAGAGCTTGCGGGCGACGCCCGCAAAGCTCGCGGGCGCCCGCTGCCCGCCTTCTGCGGGAGCCGCGAGCAACCGCCAACTCTGCGGGAGTAAATCGCGTCGTGAGTTTTGCACTCGACATTTGTATGAATTTCGAGTATTGCGGGCCCGCAACCGCGGCGGGCGCGGGTGCGAACCGCTCCGTGAGCGCTCTCTCTTAGGTACAGCCCGTGCAACCACTGACCTACCCGACTGACGTGGTGACGTCAGGAACGCCAGCCGGTTGCGTGCACGCACTGTTTTCAAAAACCGGCTAAGTGTGAGTCAGACTCGCGCACGAAGTCTCCGTACCATCTATACTATCTATATACTAATAAATAAAATTGAAGTGTCTGTCTGTAATTTCGAAATAACTACCTCATACTTAATATGAGGTAGTTATTTCGAAATTACAGACAGACACTCATATGGTTATTTGAACGATACCATAACCGAATCACACGTTTTTAAAATTTTTGTCTGTCTGTCTGTCTGTCTGTTTGAACGGGCTAATCTTCGGAACGGCTGAACCGATTTTGACGGGACTTTCACTTACTTTTTTTTTAATCATTAGAGAAACATTGCGACACTGTCCTACAAAAAATTTGGATTTAAAAAAAATTGGGACCTCATCCCCAAAACCAATGGGATTTAGGAACTGTCGGTTATTAAGATTGATATTGGGGTTACCAATTAAAGTCTTTATCGTTAAATGAACTAAAGTAGGTACATATCCAACTCCTCAACCCTGATGCTGTAAGGAATTGCATTCCGAAATCGTAGGGATCCCACGGAATTTTTTCGTTTTGGGCACGGGTTACTACAGATGGGCTACTTTTTGTTCTGGAAAATCAAAAGTTCCCACGGGATTTTTAAAGACCTAAATCCACACGGGCGAAGCCGTGGGCATCATCTAGTTATATCTATAAAAACGGCAAAAAAACATGTTTGGGAGGGAGCCACCCCTTAAATATTTGTTTTTTTTTTATAATTATTTATTATTTATTTTTAAAGTGTAATATACTATCTGTTTAACTAAATATTCTGTAAATATTTCAATAATAGGATTTCATTTTGTTTTAAGCCCTATTAATGTCACATTGCTGTCTGTCTGTCTGTTTGTCCATCCGCCGGTCACAGGTCTCTAGCTCGCAGACGAAATGAGTTACAAACCTGAAATTTTGGTATTTGGTGTAAAACGTTGACCCAAAATCAAATATTGAATTAGAAAAAGGAGCCGGATTTTTTTTATCATAGCTTGTGGGTAATCATTGTTTAGAGCTCTTCAAGTAAAGTACGCCTATGATACTTAAACGTTGATCATTCATTGATCTGGCCAGGTCAAATTTTTTTGGGTTTGTCTTTCACGGTTTGCGATGTCTAGCTCGGAAATGAAATATTTCTTACAACCAAAATATTATGTTGTTCATAATTATGTACGGAACCCTAAAAGAGCGAGACCCGATTCGCACTTGGCCGGTTTTTTAGTATTTGTTATTATAGCGACAACAGAAATGCATCATCAAATTTCAACTGTCTAACTATCACGGTTCATGAGATACAGCCTGGTGGCAGACGGACGGACAGACAGAAGACGGACAGCGGAGTTTAAGTAATAGGGTCCCGTTGTACCCTTTGAGTACGGAATCCTAAAAGCAGTTTGCTTTCATACGCACAGTTGGTAATATCAACTCCACAGTCAGTATACAGGGTCAGTACTGTGGTGTATTAGCCCCGTGAAGCACACGCTTGTCTTGGTGCCCTTTTTAGGGTTCCGTATACCTAAAAATTTTACTAAAGTGTTATTATTATTAATATTATTTATACTATTTATTATTAGACGGCATTTTGTAAAGGATGGAGGATAAACAAGAAAACATTACGGAAGAAAGGTTAGTTTTTAGAAAGTTGTCAGCCAACTTAAAGTGTACCTACATTAGCGGCTGCGTGTATTTAGGTTTTTAAAACCCCGCGGGAACTCTTTGTTTTTCCTAAGCTCCTTTAAGCTCGTGCATTGCTAAAAACTGTTAATAGTGGCGTATTAAAATTTAATATTGAACTATCTACAATAACGAGTATTTAATTTTTTAATAATATTTTCCTACTCCGTAATTATTTAAAAAAATAAAAGTAGCCTAAGTTACTCCTTATAACATCAACTATCTGCCAGTGAAAGTCCCGTCAAAATCAAGCAAATGTTTTGGAGATTAGCTGGAACAATCAGACAAACAAAAATTTTAACCCACGCAAGCCGTATGTTCAAAGGTTCCTGTACAATTCGCGTATTAATTTTTAAATTAGTTTTGAAATTAAAGTAATTTTTAAATTTTTAAGTTATTACTTAACTAGAGGATGCCTGCCGCTTCACCCGCGTGAATTTCGGTTTTAAACAAATCCCGAGGGAAACGTGGATTTCGGGTTCCCGTTCCCGCTCCCTTTTCCAACCTTTATACCTACTATCAAGGAAGTTCGCAATAGTAATCTAGCTATAGCTGTAGCTATAGATTTCGGGTTTTTCAAAATCCCGTGGGAACTGTGCGTTTTTTCTGGATAAAAAGGAGCCTATGTTTTAAGTCAGGGAATAATCTATCTCCATTCAAAATTTCAGCCAAATCAGTTCAGTAGTTGCGGTGTGATTGAGTAACAAACATCCAAACATCCAAACATCTAAACATCCAAACATCCAAACATCCAAACATCCAAACAACCAAACATCCAAACATCCAAACATCCAAACATCCAAACATCCAAATATCCAAACATCCACACTTTCACATTTATAATATTAGTATTAGTAGGATAACCCTATACTGAGGGTTGTGATGTCTGTCATTTCTGAACTACAAAACTGATGACCTTGAAATATTTACGGGACAATTTTTATAGTAGGTACTTACCTAAGTAATTCCTTTGTAACAAAACAAAGGATGAATGAAATATATGTACTTTAATTTTTTTTTCACGTTTTTTGTGACAGTATCTATAAGTAGGTATCTTGTCAGACTCTGTAAGTGTGATTTTATTTCGACTTGTTTATTTTTCAAAGCGACCGGAAGTGCGTTTTCGACTCGTGCTGTTGCTGCATACCTCTGCGGACAGGATGCCTGATCCTCGGTTATATACATCTTGTAAGTATAGCTTTTTCCAAAGATAAGTTTATTTCAATAGTGGAAAAAATATTCGAGAATTCGTCCGCAAGGATTCAGGTTATAATATGTATATCTAGGTACCTAAGAGGTCATAAACAGGCATTTGGTAACGGTCTAGGTACGTTGTCTTTTTAAACTAAAACTTTATATTTTTAACACCCGACGCAAAAACGACGGGGTGTTATAAGTTTGACGTGTCTGTGTGTGTGTGTGTCTGTCTGTCTGTTCCCCCGTAGCGCTCAAACGGTTTTTTTTGTTTGAAAGGTGAGTTCTAGTCAGTAGTGTTGTTAGCTATGTTTGATGAAAATCGGTCCAAGATGGCCGCCGCCACAAAATGGCGAATTACATATTTTTTCACAACTCCCTCAATATGGGTATCAAATGAAAGGGCTTGACTAGTAGAATAGCACTATGTAAATCCAAGATGGCCGCCATCACAAAATGGCAAATGTCGGGGGTTTTTAATTTTTAATTTATACTTGTGTTTAGCGCCGATAATAATCAGCATATTTTGCCGGTCAGTTCGCCAGCTAGTGGCCCGACTATAAAACATACCGAATAGTCGGCTTTCCCGAAAACTCGGCGATTACTCGGCCCATCTCTAATAACCAATGATTGGAATTGACGGTGCAATTCCTCATGATATCATAATATGGATGTGACAATTCATATTGATTTTTAATATTATCCCTTACTTTTCCTTGGTTTTCTTACTCAGTTTTTATTAGTACAACCTGAAAAAGAGAAAGGTCTTCGGTCTTCGGTTTTTCGCGATTTTGATACCTCATATAATGTTCAGTACATTATATGAGGTATCAAAATCGCGAAAGACAGAAATCCCGCAGTCATATCCATACTATTGTTTCAGGTCGTTGACCCCAAATTGCACTACCTATTCCGATCTATGCTAATAACCTAACTATTTTCGGCAGGTCGCCGGCGTGCTGGGTGCCGCCATTATCGTGCTGGCCATCAGCGGCGGCCTCGCTTCATCCCCGGACCAGCAGGAGTATTTGTACGAACTTCGAGCTGCCCCTGTGATATTCATAGTAGACTGCGTGATAGTGGTCCTCTATGTGCCGGTCTCCGTTCTCCTGCTCGTTGGCCTGCACAAGGTGATGAAAATTATGTATTAGTAAGTAAGGCATGTACATGAAAGCTACAAATAAATCGTAGACTTGCCGTATCTGTACATTAAAGATTTTTGCAAAATAATAACTGGGGGATGTTAGGGATAAGCAATAAAACGTAAAAAAGCTATTTATAAATTTTTGTCTGTTTGTCTGTTTATCTGTTTGTCTGTTTGTCTGTGTGTTTGTGCGCGCATCACGCAAAAACTACTGAATGGATTGAAATGAAACTTGGTATGATTTAAGTTCATACTACGGAGTAACATATAGGATACTTTTTATCCCGAAATTCCGCACGGTTCCCTTGGGAGAGGGGATGAAAGTTAAAATGTGTACTTAGCTGTACTTCATTAACGCGTGGTCCGATTTCATTCATTCTTTTTTTGTTAGAAAGAAAATACTTTAAAGATTACCAGCTAATCTCAGAAAGGCTGGATCGATTTTGATGGGACTTTTACTGGCGGATGTTTACATGTTGATCTATCTAAACATCCGCCAGTGAACTTTTAACAGTTTTTAGCAAGAGCTTAGGAAAACAAAATGATTCACACGGGATTTTCAAAAATCAATATCCACGCGAACGAAGTCGCGGGTGTCCGCTTGTAAATAAATAAAAACGATCAGGGGGCGACGTAATATTTGTACGCCTTAAACAAGGGTATGAAAATATGTAGTGACACTGTATTTATTTAACAATTAACTTTATTGTAACCATTGTTAGATTAGGCTAACAATGGGCCTCATAAGAAGGCTCAGGGTCACTCAGCGGCCAATGGAGAGAGCTATGCTCGAAGTATCCCTGCGGGATCAAATCAGAAATGAGGAGATCCGCAGGAGAACCAGAGTTACCGACATAGCTCATCGAGTCGCGAAGCTGAAGTGGCAATGGGCGGGGCACATTGTTCGACGAACCGATGGACGTTGGGGTCCCAAGGTGCTTGAATGGCGACCTCGCACCAGTAAACGAAGCGTAGGTAGGCCCCCACTCGATGGACAGACGATCTCAAGCGAGTCGCTGGCAGCCGCTGGAGTCAGGCGACACAAGATCGTGTGTTGTGGCGATCCTTGCAAGAGACCTATGTCCAGCAGTTGAGACGAACGAACGAACGAACTATACAACCTATTTCAAGAAATAAATAGATTTTGATTTTGATTTCAGGAGATACGCAGCTTTGTCAAGATTTTCCTGGTATTCGCGACGTTCATAACGCTGGTGCAGGTGATCCAGATCATCCGTAAGGGCACCGGCGGCGAAGCCCATGATCAACACATTACAAAGTCGGTTATGAGAACTCGTAAGTACATCACTATTAATCAAACCACAGGACGGATCGGGTTGAAAGGCATGCAGATTGCTATCATGACGTAGGCATTAGCTAAGAAAGGATTTTTGAAAATTCGACCCCTAAGGGGGGTTAAATGGGGGTTGAACTTTTGTACGAGATTTATATGAACCCACGCGGACGAAGTTGCGGGCATCGGCTAGTTATATTATACTAGCTTCTGCCCGCTTCGCCAGCGTGAATTGCGGTTTTTCACAAATCCCGAGAGAATCGTGGACCGGTTCCGAAACGGTGGTTCCGAAAAAAAAATTTTTTTTTTTTCGGAAAAAATCTATGGGACCATTTTGCAAACATCCTCAGCTGTCGATTAAAAAAAGAATCACGCAAATCGGTTTAGTAATCTCGGAGAAATTGGTAAAACAAGTAAATTTACATGAAAAAAATACCTCTGAGCGGGTTAGATGACGTTATACTCTAGAGCGCCGCGTGAAACGAAATTAGCAACTTTAAAGTTCAATAACTTTTTCAGTTTTTGAGATATAATTTAATAATTCTTTCAGATTTATGTTTTATTTTACTTACTTTTTTATAATAAATTAAAAAAAAATATAGTTTATTTCTATTTCTGATACATCTATAAGACAGTATTTTTATTTCTTAACAAGGTGTATTATGTTCCAGTGGTCAGCATCTATTACCTGCTCGTGCTGAGGAGCCAATACATCAAGATGGGGCAGAGCGCCAACAACCTGCCCCCGCAGCTGTACCGCGAGGATCAGCTGATGCAGAAAGCTTATCCTACTGCCCTGCCGTTGTACTGCCCGCGAGAGGCGACCGATGCACACACCTTAAACAGAGCTGTCCAACTATCCTGCCCTCCTAAATATGAGGATTATATCTAGGTCTTCTGTAGAAAATCGACCAAGTGCGAGGGCCTCGTTATATTAGGGTTCCGTACTATACAGCGTGTATGGGGAACGCTCTTGAAAACGAAGACAGGTGATGAGTACTGATGATTACTGATAAGATACTATTTATACTTACTACATACATACTTATGCCCTGTATATCACTACATAGTATAAAACAAAATCGCTTTCTCTGTCCCTATGTCCCTATGTATGCTTAAATCTTTAAAACAACGGATTTTGATGCGGTTTTTTTAATAGATAGAGTGATTCAAGAGGAAGGTTTATAAGTAGAAAAATTGGACCCGGTGGGTGGCGCTAATAGCGGGCAGGACGACGTCTGCCGGGTCCGCTAGTGTAGTATATAATGTATAAAACAAAGTATAAAATGTTCCTTTGTTTCGTCACCCTACAAACTACATTATGAATCGCTGTTTGCGGTATTTGTTGTTTAAGTACAATACAAGTGTAAATTGAAAATTTAAAAAACCCCCGACATTCGCCATTTAGTGGCGGCGGCCATCTTGAATTTGCAATAGTGCTATTCTACTAGTCAAGCCCTTTCATTTGATACCCATATCAAGGGAGTTGTGAAAAAATATATCATCCGCCATTTTGTAGCGGCGGCCATCTTGGACCGATTTTCATCAAACATGGCTAAGAACACTCTCGACTAATTCACCTTTCAAACAAAAAAAACCGCATTCAAATCGGTCCACCCGTTTGAGCGCCACAGGGGAACAGACAGACACACACACACACACACACACACACACACACACACACACACACACACACACACACACACACACACAGACACGTCAAACTTATAACACCCCGTCGTTTTTGCGTCGGGGGTTAAAAATACGGCAACATACAGAAATTCCAAATTCGTAAAGTGGTTTAGAGTTTGAGATGGACTTTGTAACAAAAATGGTCTAAAATTGACTACTTTGAGTTTGAAGTCCCCAATTATTTATTTTTATAAATATATTTAGTTAATTATGAAGATAAAAATTATAAAAAATATTTTTGCACTCTGTATAGTTACTTATAATGTTAATCAATGATTTCTAAGTTATACGTTCTAACCATCGACATCCCACCAAGTGAGAAAAAAAAATTTGTAGGCTCCTTTACATTATGTCAATAACTGTCATGAAAATTAATTTAATTGAATATAATTTGAACGATGAATAGACTGAACTTTTAACCCCCGACGCAAAAACGACGGTGTGTTATAAGTTTGAGGTGTCTGTGTAGCGGTTTTTTTGTTTGAAAAGTGAATTAGTCGGGAGTGTTCTTAGCTATGTTTGCTGAAAATCGGTCCAAGATGGCCGCCGCCTCAAAATGGCGGATTACGTATTTTTTCACAACTCCTTCAATATGGGTGTCAAATGAAAGGGCTTGACTAGTAGAATAGCATTATGCAAATCCAAGATGGCCGGCACCACGACATGGTGAATGTCGGGGGTTTTATAAATTTTTAATTTATACTTTTGGAGACTGCAATGGATTCTAGTGTCAACCGACGCGCGTGTTGTTCGCGTTTGATACACGACTGTATCGCGTCATCTGATCGTAGAAAATAGAAAATATGCCTTGTGCAATGTGCATAGGGCTCTAATTTTCCTTTTGTTACATTATAAAGGCCGATGTACATATTCCGCGCAGTGTTCTATACATAGTTTATTGATGCTATTATATTGATGATGATTTGCTTGTACACTAATCTAAATATATTTTATATTCTAAATATACAAGTATAAATTGAAAATTTAAAAAACCCCCGACATTCGCCATCTTGTGGCGGCGGCCATCTTGAATTTGCAACAGTGCTATTCTACTAGTCAAGCCCTTTCATTTGATACCCATATCAAGGGAGTTGTGAAAAAATATGTCATCCGCCATTTTGTAACGGCGGCCATCTTGGACCGATTTTCATCAAACATAGCTAACAACACTCTCGACTAATCCACCTTTCAAACAAAAAAAACCGCATTCAAATCGGTCCACCCGTTAGAGCGCCACAGGGGAACAGACAGACACACACACACACACACACACACACACACACACACACACAGACACGTCAAACTTATAACACCCCGTCGTTTTTGCGTCGGGGGTTAAAAATAGGAAAATGTGGCTGGCCGACTGACTGATCTATCAACGCCATATCAACGTACATCTCAAACCACTGGACGGTTCGGGCTGAAATTTAGCATGCAGATGGCTATTATGACGTAGGCATCCGCTAAGAAAGGATTTTTGAAAATTCAACCTCTAAGGGGGTTAAATAGGGGTTGAAGTTTATGAGATTGTATAAGATTAATATAAAACCAAGCGGACGAAGTCGCGGGCATTAGATAGTTTGATAATAATTGGTCTTAAATTGTGTTCGAAAATAAAAGATGTGCTTCATACGATTCCTTGATTTGTCAATCGTGCACGCGTACGCGCGCATTTCAAGCTCTAAAGTCTATAAAGTATCGGAACGCCCGGCCTCCGGTGCGTCTTTGCCATTAGTAGGTAGTTACCTATATTCTAAGATTGTTACATACATAGATAATATTGTTATTTCTACAGTTGACTGTAATGATTTATGATAGAGTTTATAAACGAAAAGCTACGACTAACAGTATCTAATAGACAAAACATTTTTATATCTCTTTTGTAATCTATACTAATAAATAAAATTGAAGTGTCTGTCTGTAATATCGAAATAACTACCTCATATTAAGCTCATATGGTTATTTGAACGATACTATAACCGAATCACACGTTTTTAAAATTTTTGTCTGTCTGTCTGTCTGTCTGTCTGTCTGTCTGTCTGTCTGTTTGAACGGGCTAATCTTTGGAACGGCTGAACCGATTTTGACGGGACTTTCACATACAAGTAGAGAATTAACCAGGGAGTAACATAGGCTACTTTTTTAACCGACTTTCAAAAAAGGAGGAGTTGTGTTTTTCTACATATGTACACCGATATCTCCGAGATTTCTGAACCGATTTGCGTAATTTTTTTTTAATCGATAGAGAAACATTGCGACACTGTCCTACAAAAAATTTGGATTCCAACTCCTCAATCCTGATGCTGTAGGGGATCTGATCCCCAAAACTAATGGGATTTAGGCACTGTCGGTTATTTAAATTGATATTGGGCGATACCAATTAAAGACTTTATTGTTGAACTAGATGATGCCCACGGCTTCGCCCGTGTGGATTTAGGTTTTTAAAAATCCCGTGGGAACTTTTGATTTTCCAGTACAAAAAGTAGCTTATCTGTAGTAACCCGTCACCAAAACAGAAAAATTCCGTGGGATCCCCACGATTTCGGAATGCAATTCCTTACAGCATCAGGGTTGAGGAGTTGAATATGTACCGACTCGAGTTCATTCAACGATAAAGTCTTTAATTTTTACCCCCAATATTAATTTAAATAACCGACAGTTCCTAAATCCCATTAGTTTTGGGGATCAGTTCCCCTACAGTATCAGGATTGAAGAGTTGGAATCCAAGTTTTTTGTAGGACAGTGTCGCAATGTTTTTCTATCGATTAAAAAAAAAATACGCAAATCGGTTAAGAAATCTCGGAGATATCGGTGTATATAGGTAGAAAAACACAACTCCTCCTTTTGTGAAAGTCGGTTAAAAAAGTAGCCTATGTTACTCCCTGGTTAATTCTCTACTTGTATGTGAAAGTCCCGTCAAAATCGGTTCAGCCGTTCCGAAGATTAGCCCGTTCAAACAGACAGACAGACAGACAGACAGACAGACAGACAGGCAGACAGACAGACAGACAGACAGACAAAAATTTTAAAAACGTGTGATTCGGTTATGGTACCGTTCAAATAACCATATGAGCTTAATATGAGGTAGTTATTTCGATATTACAGACAGACACTTCAATTTTATTTATTAGTATAGATGACCTCGAGTAGGTACATGTCCAACTCCTCAACCCTGATGCTGTAAGGAATTGCATTCCGAAATCGTAAGGATCCCTCGGAATTTTTCCGTTTTGTGGACGGGTTACTACCAATTATATATTCTGTGTTACTACTTACTACATATAGGCTACTTTTTGTTCTGGAAAATCAAAGTTCCCACGAGATTTTTACAAACCTAAATACACACGGGCGAAGCCGTGGGCATCATCTAGTCTATACTAATCTATACTAATAAATAAAATTGAAGTGTCTGTCTGTAATATCAAAATAACTACCTCATATTAAGCTCATATGGTTATTTGAACGCTACCATAACCGAATCACACGTTTTTAAAATTTTTGTCTGTCTGTCTGTCTGTCTGTCTGTCTGTCTGTCTGTCTGTCTGTTTGAACGGGCTAATCTTCGGAACGGCTGAACCGATTTTGACGGGACTTTCACATACAAGTAGAGAATTAACCAGGGAGTAACATAGGCTACTTTTTTAACCGACTTTCAAAAAAGGAGGAGTTGTGTTTTTCTACCTATGTACACCGATATCTCCGAGATTTCTGAACCGATTTGCGTAATTTTTAATCGATAGAGAAACACTGCGACCCTGTTCTATAAAAAATTTGGATTCCAACTCCTCAATCCTGATGCTGTAGGGAACCTAATCCCCAAAACTAATGGGTTTTAGAAACTTTCGGTTATTTAAATTGATATTGGGGGTACCAATTAAGGACTTTATCGTTGAATGAACTCGAGTAGGTACATATCCAACTCCTCAACCCTGATGCTGTAAGGAATTGTATTCCGAAATCGTGGGGATCCCACGGGATTTTTCCGTTTTGGGGACGGGTTTCTACAGATAAGCTACTTTTTGTTCTGGAAAATCAAAAGTTCCCACGGGATTTTTAAAAACCTAAATCCACACGGGCGAAGCCGTGGGCATCATCTAGTCGTAAATTAAATTTGTTTTCGCCGCCTTTATTTCATCTATACTAATAAATAAAATTGAAGTGTCTGTCTGTAATATCGAAATAACTACCTCATATTAAGCTCATATGGTTATTTGAACGATACTATAACCGAATCACACGTTTTTAAAATTTTTGTCTGTCTGTCTGTCTGTCTGTCTGTCTGTTTGAACGGGCTAATCTTTGGAACGGCTGAACCGATTTTGACGGGACTTTCACATACAAGTAGAGAATTAACCAGGGAGTAACATAGGCTACTTTTTTAACCGACTTTCAAAAAAGGAGGAGTTGTGTTTTTCTACCTATGTACACCGATATCTCCGAGATTTCTGAACCGATTTGCGTAATTTTTTTTTTAATCGATAGAGAAACATTGCGACACTGTCCTACAAAAAATTTGGATTCCAACTCCTCAATCCTGATGCTGTAGGGGATCTGATCCCCAAAACTAATGGGATTTAGGCACTGTCGGTTATTTAAATTGATATTGGGGATACCAATTAAAGACTTTATTGTTGAATGACCTCGAGTAGGTACATGTCCAACTCCTCAACCCTGATGCTGTAAGGAATTGCATTCCGAAATCGTAAGGATCCCACGGAATTTTTCCGTTTTGTGGACGGGTTACTACTTACTACAGTACAGATAGGCTACTTTTTGTTCTGGAAAATCAAAGTTCCCACGAGATTTTTACAAACCTAAATACACACGGGCGAAGCCGTGGGCATCATCTAGTCTTTTAATATATTGAGGCATTTCTTTTTTAAATAAAATATATTGTTTTTAGAACAATGTTGTATTTTATTTCTTTTATTGAGTATCTACAAGGGTCTGATTTTAAGTGCAGAGGACGATGCATTCATACCTCTGATTGGGCCGACACTTTTTCGCTACCTATTTGACTAAAATGCATTATTTCAGCAACAATACCTACTTACTATGAATTCAGCATTGCCTGTTGATAATGGACAAAGGTTATCTGATTATAAATAAATATTCTTACTTATAAATAATTTCATTCTTTTTAATTTAATTTATTTCCTTGAATTCCCCGCAGTACCCTGAGTTCAACTCTTAAAAAAGAATAGATGCACTTGAACTACTGGGACAAAAAGTCTCATTAGTTCAACGGTTGCACTACTCAGTTAAATTAGTGGGAACGAGCCGTGATGATTGAATCACAATTGAGATTGTAGCAATGATTGATGAGCTTTTCCACAATCGACTGACAGCTTTTAATTTCGTCCGATACAAGGGTATGTCCGGTCCCGTTCCCGCTCCCTTTTCTATTCTTTATAATTACCTACTATCAAGGAAGTTCGCTATAGTAATCTACCTATGGCTGTAGCTATAGATTTCGGGTTTTTCAAAATCCCATGGGAACTGTGCAATTTCCGGGATAAAAAGTAACCTATGTGTTGCCAGTGCATGCAACACTGCAAACTATTGCAATAATGTGTTATGTGAGCGTGATGTAGGTACCTACCTAAGAACAATCAGCGCCATCTATAGCGTTTTTGGAAGTCTATATCTATTTAAGTCCCACAGGAACACCTTTCCGGGATAAAAAGTAGCCTATGTATTAAATCAGGGCATAATCTATCTCCATTCAAAGTTTCAGCCAAATCGGTTCATTAGTTGCGGGCTGCGGCGTTAAAGAGTAACACACACACACACACACAAACAAACTTTCACCTTTATAGTATAAATTCTCTACGTTTGGAGGGACCAAACACTTTATTCTCAGTATTATTTTAATGCGCACGGGTCACATATTTTGTCGTTTGCCTCGACTGAGCCCCAGCGGAGCGTGCGTGAACCATTGGTGAGAGCTCACGTGAGCGTGAGCTATGTGTGAGTGTACTACAGTGGGCCGCTTGTATGAAGCTTCCTGTCTGCAGGGATATCTACTCATGTGGTGACGAGGTTAAGTCGTCCGTCGTGCGATCTTGACGTGAAGACGCAACAATAAAACTGCAATGGAAGTTAGAACGTCTTAAGCGCCGGACGTAACGCGTCGTCGCATTTTCTCTTTCTCTATATCTAAACACAATAACTTTAGAGTAAAATGGACCTAAATAAGCTTATTTTATTAAAGTTTGAGTTCGCCAATACATTCAGAATTCGTCTACAGCCATTATAGCGCAGCGCGCTGCGCTGTAATTGCAGCGTTTAAACGGGAGAACCGATTTGAATGCGGTTTTTTTGAAAGGTAAGTTAGTCAAGGGAGTGTTTTTAGCTATGTTTGATGAAAATCCGTTCAAGATGGCGAATTACATATTTTTTCACAACTCCCTCAATATGGGTATCAAATGAAAGGACTTAATTAGTAGAATATCACTATGTAAATCCAAGATGGCCGCCACCACAAAATGCCGAATGTTGGGGGATTTTAAATTTTTAATGTAGGTACCTATATTATATTGGGGAATTCATCTTAGGGAACGGTATAAGTCTCATCTCAAACTGCTAAAACAAAACTGGTTTAGTAGTTTTCAAAATATGTACTGTTAAGTGTGTGGTGAAGTCGGTTGCCAGCATTGGAGCAGCGTGGTGGGTCTAAGCTCTAAATACCTATCCTATGAGAGAGGACGCCTGTGCCCAGCAGTGGGACGTTAAAAGACTGCAGTGGTAGTGGTGGTAGTGAATTCATAGTATTGTTGCTGCAGTAATGCATTTTAGTCGATAGCGAAAGAGTGTCGGCCCAATCAGAGGTATGAATGCATCGACATACTGCACTTAAAACCAGTATCCTTGTAGATTCGCAATAAAAGAAATAAAATACAAAATTGTTCTGAAAATAATATATTTAATTTAAAAAAGAAATGCCTCAATATAAGTATTAAAAGATTACAAAAGAGATATTAAAAATGTTTTATTAAAAGACAAAACATTTTTAACTTTTCGTTTTTAAACTCTATCATTGCAGTCAACTGTAGAAATAACAATATTATCTATGTATGTAACAATCTTAGACAGGTACTCATGGCAAAGACGCGCCGGAGGCCGGGCGTTCCAATACTTTCGAGTTTAGAGCTTGTAATGCGCGCGTACACGTGCACTATTGGCAAATCAAGGAATCGTATGAAGCACATCTTTTATTTTCGAACATACTTTAAGACCAATTATAATTAAATTAGCTAATGCCCGACTTCGTTCGCGTGGATTTATGTAAATCTTACACAATCTCATAAATTTGAACCCCATTTTAACCCCCTTAGGGGTTGAATTTTCAAAAATCCTTTTTTAGCGGATGCCTATGACGTGATAGCCATCTGCAAGCTATACATATTTCAGCCCGATCCGTCCAGTGGTTTGAACTGTGCGTCGATAGATCAGTCAATCGGTCAGTCACCTTTTCCTTTTATATATTTAGATATACTTAATATATTTTTGTAGATTAGTGCACAAGCAAATCATCATCAATATAATAGCATCAATAAACTATGCATAGAACACTTCGCGGAATATGTATATTGGCCTTTATAATGTAACAAAAGGGAAATTAGAGCTCTATGCACACTGCACACGGCGTATTTTCCGCGAGCAGACGACGCGATACATTCGCGTAACAAACGCGAACCACACGCGCGTCGGTTGACGCCATAATCCATTGCAGTCTCCAAAATTCAGTCTATTCATCATTCAAATGATATTCAATTCAATTAATTTTCATGACAGTTGTTGACATAATGTAGCATCATTGAATGTACCTAGCCTACAAAAAATTTTTTCTTACTTGGTGGGATGTCGATGGTTAGAACTTAGAAGTCATTGATTACAAATTTTATTTCTTCATAATAATATATTTTTGTTACGAAGTCCACCTCGAACTAAACCACTTTGCGAATTTGGAAATTGGAATTTCTGTATGTTGCCGTAACTTATTGTATTTAAACAACAAATGCACCGCAAACAGCGATTCATAATGTAGTTTGTAGGCTGCCGAAACAAACGAACTTTTTATACACTTTGTATGTAAGTACATATATAGTACGGAACCCTAAGAACGAGGCCCTCACACTTGGTCGATTTTCTACAGAAGACCTAGACACAATCCTCATATTTCGGAGGGCAGGATGGTTGGATTGTTATGTTTAAAGTGTCTGCATCGGTCGCCTCTTGTGGGCAGTACAGCGGCAGGGCAGTAGGATCAGCATTCTGCATCAGCTGATCCTCGCGGTGCTGCGGGGGCAGGTTGTTGGCGCTCTGCCCCATCTTGATGTATTGGCTCCTCACCACGAGCAGGGAACAGATGTTGAGCACTGGAATATAATACACCTTGTTAAGTAACAAAAAGTTAGTAAACTAAAACCTTGACTACGCTTAATAATTTAATTTGATATAAAATAATAATTTAATGCGAAAGCGCGGGGCAAGCAGATAGTGGCGCCATCTGTTATGTCTATGCGAAACTAATTTCATAATCTAGAAAGCCGCGCGAAGGTCACTTCTCGATTTTTTTCGTAAATAAAATGTAGCCTATGTCACCCGGACCATAACAACGAATCATAACAACAACACCTCATTCATCAAAATCGGTCCAGTAGTTTAGGCTCTGTGTACCACACAGAATTTCATACAAAAATCGGACACAAACATAGTATACATACATACAATATAGACTGCTAAAATCATAACCCTTCCTTTTGGCTTTGCAGTAGTCGGGTAAAATAAACTATTGCCCACTTATCATCATCATCATCACCATTAACAACCCGTAGTTAGTTCAGTTAGGCTGTAGTCCACCACACTGGTCAATTATTATATTCTACTAGCAGACCCAGCAGACGTCCGATTGTGTTTTCAAACCCATTGAAATATACACACAAAATTTCATCCAAATCAGTTCAGCCGTTTAAGAGTAGGGGAACAAACGCATGTACAGAAGAATTGTAATATTTATATCCTAATATATAAAACAATATAATTAATATACTTATTAAACAACGAGCGGATACCCGCGACTTCGTTCGCGTGGATATTGATTTTAATAATCCCGTGGGAATCATTTTGTTTTTCCTATGCTCCTTTGAGCTTAAACCTTGCTAAAAACTGTTAAAAGTTCACTGGCGGATGTTTAGGTACATCAAAATGTAAACATCCGCCAGTGAAAGTCCCATCAAAATCGGTCCAGCCTTTCGGAGATTAGCCAGTAGTCTTTAAAGTATCTACTTTCTAACAAAAAAAGAATGAATGAATTTGGACCACCCGTTAACGAATTACAGCTAAGTATACATTTTGCCTTTCATCCCCTCTCCCAAGGGAACCGTGCTGAATTTCGGGATAAAAAGTATCCTATATGTTACTCCATAGTATCAACTTAAATCATGCCGAGTTTCATTTCAATCCATTCAGTAGTTTTTATGTGATGCGCGCACAAACATACAGACAAACAGACAAACAGATAAACAGACAAACAGATAAACAGACAAACAGACAAAAATTTCAGTAATAGCTATTTTACGTTCTATTACTTATCCCTAACATCCCCCCGTTATTATTTTGCAAAAATCTTCAATGTACAGATACGGCAATTCTACGATTTTATTATATGTATAGAATAGAAGATATAGAAGATAAATAACTATAATAAAATTATACGGGATGAACATTGACAGTTACGAAACCCATGAACATTTTGTATGGGAAAATGTATTTTCTTTTATTTTATTTTTTCGTGAATTGTCCAATGTTTTTAATAGTTACTCTGCTATTCGGGACAGAAACAAATACAACAAATCAAAAACCATGAGAAATGCTTCATAGTTCTTGGCCCGACCCAGGAATAGATCCCGGGACTTCGCCAACCGCTACACCACCGAGGCAGTAGATACTACAGTACTACGGCACAGAGTACGGACTGTGTGCATAACCCCCGTCACGTAAGTCGACCGGTGACCTTCGAGTGCGCGCAGCGTCGTGCGAGTGAGCGGGACACAATACGATTGGAGAGCCAATCAGCGCTTACGGGGGATCCGCGAGAGCTAATCAGTGCTTACGAACGATCCCCACGCCCGCCCCGCGACCCCCTCACACCCCGAGATACCTCATTTTTCGACTTCTGCGCATTGAAGGTCACCGGTCGACTTATTTGCGCCTACTTATAGTGATTTTAGCCTAGTGGTTAGGACGACCGACTTCTAATCGGAGGTCGTGGGTTCGATCCCGGGGCACGCACCTCTAACTTTTCGGAGTTATATGCGTTTTAAGTATTTAAATATCACTTGCTTTAACGGTGAAGGAAAACATCGTGAGGAAACCTGCACGCCTGAGAGTTCTCCATAACGTTCGCAAAGGTGTGTGAAGTCTGCCAATCCGCTTGGCCAGCGTGGGAGACTATGGCCAAAACCCTTCGAGAGGAGACCCGTGCTCTGTAGTGAGCCGGTAATGGGTTGATCATGATGATGATGATGATAGTGATTTACTTACGAGTGCATACGAGTATAACCGGCTGTGCGACCTCGGCGCCGGACAACGTGCCCATGCTGCCCAGGCTGATGGTCACAGTAAGGTGTATCACCCCCGTCACCGCCGTGATCACCGTGTACACCAGGTAGCTCTTGATGTAGTTGCGTCTCTCCTGAAAACATAATACATTGTAACTTAAACAAGAGATAAAGTTCGTAAATTAAAACCCGGCTACGCTTAGTAATTTAATCTATCTACAGGGTAACAGGATACATTCCTTGCATGGGCTTAAGAGCGTTGACGCACGGACCCGCTTCGCAAGTTTAGGCATTTACCTGGGATTCTTTGTTTACGTGAATGAACGGGCTGCTCCGAGTGCAGTGTAGTGTAACAAACCGTTTTGATCTTTTTACCATTTTCAAACGGGCTATTATTTTTTTCAATATTCTTAGGCACCTATACCTAAGTTTTTAGTTCGTAGATTTTTAATTTTATAAAGCAGGCATAATTAATGTATAATGCTTGAAAAAGACCTTATAGAGTAGACCAGTACATAAAAATTATAATTGGAGAATATAGTACAGCTTCTGATATTGATTTTTTTATATGCCTACTCGTGTAAGGGTAAGATAGTGAAGAAAAATGCAGATTCATTCAGAATCAAAATTAAAAAAAAATTAATAATAGTTATTTGTTATGCAAGGCTGCAAAGTTGTTGTTTGACACGAGTGCTTGTATTGAATACCGAGCAAGCGAAGGATTCTAAGATTGAACCATGAGCGAAGCGAGTGGTTCAAAAAAAGAATCCTGAGCGTGGCGAGGGATTCAAGGCACGAGAGGCAAATAATTTTGCAGCCGTGCGAAACACACAATTTTTCATCTCACTACAGCGAGGAAAATGCCTAGATTCAAGAAAAACAATTCAACTATAACTGATCAGCGCTTAATCATAATTTAGCATTAAGCTTTAAATAGAAAAAAACCTACCTATAAATAATAGTTTTAATATAAGGCATATTTTCTAATTTCTTTAAAATTCATTCCAAAAGAAACAAACCAAAATGATGAGAATAGACTACCAAAAATAAGATGAGAATAGAAGAAAATTAAAAAAATAGAATTTATTCTCGTGCGTTCTAAATCAGAATAATTTAACATTCTTACAATAAAAATTATATTTTGAATTAATTTGGTCTTGTTTTATTTTTATAATTTAACGAACTTAATTATATTATCTGTTTAATAAAACTGATACGGAGTAATATTTTAAATTAAATAGGATTAAAAAATAATAAAAAGTCTACGAAGGGGTTACTAAAAATATATAAAGACTTTAAGGACGGACCGCGTTTCTGAACGTGTCAATAAGTTGTTATAAAAAGTATAAAATAGAAAGAAAAAGTTTAAGGTACACCAGAGGTCACCACTTTCGAATATCGAATATCACCTACTGGGTAATAAAACGTCTGTTGAAATATGAACTTAAACTTTTTAAAATTAGGTTCAATTCCATTTGACAATTTCGTAGATTCACTTTTATGTAAATTTATATTCTATTATTTAGGTGATATGGTTGAAATTTCCATGAAGTTCATACGAATTACTTTCCACGCAGAGCGGATAAAGTGAGCTTTTGCACGCAGATTTTAAAGAATAAAGAAAGCCCTTCCGAGCCAGTGAGATGAAAAAGTATTTTTTTTGTTTTCGCACCCAACCTAACGTAAAAACAAAACAGAGAGCAATAAAAGAGATAAGCACCTGCAACGCTAAAGCAGTTTTTATCACACTGACAATAGCCATCAAGGGTCGATTGCAATAAAAAGAAAATTCCTGTTCGAAAATATAAATAAAATTATCAAATAACGTTGCTCAAACGATGACCACGTGCAAATGATAGTTAGTATCTAATCTCTTGCAGGTGTTGTGCTAGTATAATCCATTTACCACAATAACAATAGAAAATTATTGCACGGGTAAAAAAACTATCAGCCATTTTATAAAACAATACAAAAAATAACTTTGTGCTATTGCGATAAATTGTGCCCAACAACCTAGGTATTGTGCCCAACATAGGTGTATGTATGTAAGTTTTTTTTCATCAAAAAGTCTAAAATAACCAATGTCCATGCCTGTGATACTAAATTTCGGCCAAATCGGTAAAAAGAATAGGCCGTGAAAAGCTATCAGACGGAGAGACACACTTTCATATTTATAATATTAGTATGGATTATTTAAATAAAAAAATTATACTCTACTAGCTTTTGCCCGCGGCTTCGCCCGCGTGAATTTGGGTTTTTCACAAATCCCGAGGGAATCATGGATTTTCTGTTCCCGTTCTCGCTCCCTTTTCAAACATTTATACCTACTTTCAAGAAAGTTTGCCTATATCAGCCCGCCCGCGCCATGTTGATTTTGATGTAATTTCCCGATTTTAAATTTTAACAGTTACCGGACGATAGTTTTTGTATACGATAGCTATTTTCTAGTTCATTTTCCACATAATATTATGTAAGTATATGTTGGCCGCGAGTTCGTCAGCGTGGATTTAGGTTTTTAAAAATCCTGTGGGAACTATGTCAATTTTCAAGACGCAAGCTACCTCTGTACCTACCAAATTTTGTATAAATCGGTTAAACGGACGGACCTTTAAGAATTCCGTGAGAACTCTTTAATTTTCCGAGATAAAGACAGACAGACAGACACACTGTCGCATTTATAATATTATATAGTATGGATTACTGATTTACAACTATAATCCTCAACTATAACTATAATATAATATATTACAATTATTAAAAACTAGCTTTTGCCCGCGGCTTCGCCCGCATGAATTTCGGTTTTTCACAAATCCTGAGGGATAAGTTGATTTCTGGTCCACCCGCCCCCCGCCGCGCGGCGGCGTACCGCGGTACCGCGTACGGCGGCCGCAGGGCGCAGGGGCGCGCGGCGCGCGCGGTGCGGGGAGTTCCGTGTAGCGCGAGTGTCGGCCGTCGCGCGCAGCGAAAATACCTATCAGGGCGTTTTTAACATAGGTACTTACCGATTTCAACACAACTCCTTTTTTGAAAGTCGGTTAAAAAAGTAGCCTATGTTACTCCTTGGTTAATCCTCTACTTGTCTGTGAAAGTCCCGTCAAAATTGGTTCAGCCGTTCCGAAGATTAGCCCGTTCAAACAGACAGACAGACAGACAAAAATTTTAAAAACGTGTGATTCGGTTATGGTATCGTTCAAATAACCATATGAACTTAATATGTGGTAGTTATTTCGAAATTACAGACAGACACTTCAATTTTATTTATTAGTATAGATACGTAAAAAGTTTTAAACTATCTGTAAGAAAAAATAGCGAGCATTAAAATATCTAGTATTGAATAGTGACAGTCGCACTACAATTTTACGTATATTCCATGTAATCCAATAAGAATTGCCGAGACAAAAAGCGTTACGTCCGTTCGCGGAGAGGCCTCGGCTTATACTAGTTTGCTAGTTCAATTTCCTACTGCCTCTTTCTGCGTTTTGGTGTATGTTTCTAAGTTATATTTTGGAAACAAATAGTAATTAATGTTGGATTTTTTTTTACTTATATTATTGCTAATATGTTTTACTTTTATATGTACTTAATTTTACTTATAAATGGCGAAAATTAATCTACTAAAATGACGGTTTTATATGTCTATAATTTACTGAAATTAAAATTCCTTTGCTTGGATTTTTATGATGTAAAAAACGCCAAATTAAAAAATGTTTTCTTCCATGTCTTTAGTTCAGGGCATTTCCTTTCATAAATATATCTTTGTGTGTGAATTGAACAAGTAACTTTTGACGTAGTGAACGTCAAAGATTCCACGATTCCCAAAATTCAAAAATAGGCTTTTGGTATTTTGGCAATAAGACAAAAACTATTAATAAATTGCAAAATGTTGTCTTCCAATTCCCTAGAACACAAAATTGTCTACAATGTAGTATAAATAAGTTTACAAGTAAATGCATAGATGAACAACATATGAAGGGTCAAAATAGCTTAAAAATGAGCTAAAACGGCGCAGAACGCATCAACGCTCTTAAAGTAGAGCTCATTTGCAGTAAATTTTTTCATATAATGTCCTATCCGAAACTTAGTCGTTTCCGAGTTATTGAAGATTTAAGGTTTTTAGCAAAAAAATCCAGTTTTAAAGTTAAAATTAGTTGCTGAAGAAAATCATACCCGGTTTTGTTAGTTTTTTTGTTGTTTTCTGATAGAAAAACGTTCAGAAACTCAATCAAAATCAAAATAAGCTAGAAAATACCGTTAACTTTTCAGTTAAGGCCTAAAAACCACGTATTATTTTTAGGAAAAATAATCTAATTTGGTGGAAAGCAATAGTATTTCTAAAAAAAAAAATGTATGGAACGTTACGTACAAATTACTGAAATAACTTTCTTGATTCATTAGCTATCCAAAAAGGTACAAATGTTTACAACTTTTTCCAAAACCTCGATTTTATTAACAAAATTCTGAGGACTGACGAGTTTCAATTTGACCGGGATGGAATCACAAAGTATCATAATTTACATTATTGGACGGCAAAAGGAGAAAACCTAAAGAAGAAAAAGAAAAGGCACATCAACGGAGGTATTCTGTAAAAGTATGGATGAGATTAATCAATTAGACATCTAACTGGCCCGCATTTTTCCTTCAGAATTTAAATACGAAATACGAATTAGGTGAAAAGAATATTATTTCTAAAAAAATGTATGGAATGTTACGTAAAAATTACTGAATTAACTTCTTTGATTCATTAGCTATCCAACGAGGTAAAGATGTTTACAAAAAATTGCAATAACGATAGATGAACCTATTCATGCGATATAACGATCGTTCCCACGAGATCGAGCTGCTCCTGTGTATACAGCAGTCTCAGCTGCTAATCGCAATTACCCATCGATGTCAATTACCTCGTGCAGTCCAACGAGCAGCAGTATGGTGAAAATTATAATCAGCATCAACACGAAGATCACAACATAGTCTTCTATTATATTCGTTCCCAAGACGTCGGAATGCCCCTGTGTATGCTGCTCTCTCGGCTGCAGTTTGTAGAACAGTGCGTGTATCAGCGCGACAACGGCAATTGTCACTACGAAACGCATAATGGCGCAGTAGATGTACAGGCACGTGGACACTATGAGGACGACCTGCCCAAAATAGTTATTTATGTTACGAATTACAGTCGAGGCGCTAAATAGTGACGAGAGTGTATGTACTAAAACATTTTTCAATATACTTGCAAGTTATAATATTATTGGTGAAAACTATGAAATGTTACGATCACCAGTATAATATGCCAATTGCCAGCACCACAAAAGTGGTAAGAATTTTAAGTATTGGGGATTACTTAAACTTAAAGATAGAGGAATATAAATTAAATATTTATATTGCTAACTCTATTTAGGAAAAGAAATATAAATAAGTATGAGAAATATTAGAAAGACTAGATGATGCCCACGGCTTCGCCCGTGTGTGTTTAGGTTTTTAAAAATCCCGTGGGAACTTTTGATTTTCCAGAACAAAAAGTAGACTATGTGTAGTAACCCGTCCCAAAACGGAAGAATTCCGTGGGATCCTTACGATTTCGGAATGCAATTCCTTACAGCATCAGGGTTGAGGAGTTGGACATGTACCTACTCGAGTTCATTCGACAATAAAGTCTTTAATTGGTATTCCCAATATCAATTTCAATAACCGACAGTGCCTAAATCCCATTAGTTTTGGGGATCAGGTCCCCTACAGCATCAGGATTGAGGAGTTGGAATCCAAATTTTTTGTAGGACAGTGTCGCAATGTTACCCTATCGATTAAAAAAAAAAATTACGCAAATCGGTTCAGAAATGTCGGAGATATCGGTGTACATAGGTAGAAAAACACAACTCCTCCTTTTTTGAAAGTCGGTTAAAAAAGTAGTCTATGTTACTCCCTGATTAATTCTCTACTTGTATGTGAAAGTCCCGTCAAAATCGGTTCAGCCGTTCCGAAGATTAGCCCGTTCAAACAGACAGACAGACAGACAGACAGACAGACAGACAAAAATTTTAAAAACGTGTGATTCGGTTATGGTATCGTTCAAATAACCATATGAGCATAATATGAGGTAGTTATTTCGATATTACAGACAGACACTTCAATTTTATTTATTAGTATAGATACATTATGGCCTAACGAAAAGAAAAAAAAATTGTTATCTGTAAAGTCGGTTTACAAAACAGTTTAAATTCACACATTTTGTTTTTAATGTTGTTTAATACTGGCACAATTCACAGACAGATATTTAATATTAACACAGAAAATGATAGTGATTCAGACACAACAGACTCTGGAAAAAATTCCGAATCCGAATTACAAGAATGTGATTTAGGTACATCAGTGGAGTTGATGAATTAGGATAATTTCTTCATTTAAAATCTATAAAAGCTGAAAATTATTTGTTCATTCGGTTTAATTTATTTATAAAAAAAATTTTTGTTGCCGACGCGACGGTATATTTTCGTTTCGTCTGACGTCACGCTGAAGTTAATGTGACAAGGTTCCAGCGCAATAGTAACGTGCGGGGGTTATTATAAGGGTGACAAATCAACATCGAGTGTTTGGTCAACTCGTAATATTTTAATGAGGATACAAACAAACTAACTATGCTGTGCTGCGCTGTGTGAGGCTACGCTGTTTAAAAACGCAGCAGTCTCGAGCGAGGCGCGCCACCCGCCGTGCTGAGCCGCGCTGTGTCGAGTGATAAAATATCCATATCATATTCATTGAGTGGGCTATCAGCTTCTTCTTCACTTTCATCTTCATCGGATTCAACTATGTCGTAATGTTTACGTTTTTTTGAAAATAAAGTCATTTTTGACGAGATAAACCACTACACGCGCTGCTGACTACTTTTTAACCCCCGACGCAAAAACGACGGGGTGTTATAAGTTTGACGTGTCTGTGTGTGTGTGTGTGTGTGTGTGTGAGTGTGTGTGTGTGTGTGTGTGTGTGTGTGTGTGTGTGTGTCTGTGTGTGTGTGTCTGTCTGTTCCCCTGTAGCGCTCAAACGGGTGGACAGATTTGAATGCGGTTTTTTTGGTTTGAAAGGTGAATTACTCGAGAGTGTTGTTAGCTATGTTTGATGAAAATCGATCCAAGATGGCCACCGCCACAAAATGGCGAAAGTCGGGGGTTTTTTAAATTTTTAATTTACACTTGTGAGCTGTGATAGCCTAGTGGTTAGAACGACCGACTTCTAATCGGAGGTCGTGGGTTCGATCCCGGGCACGCACCTCTAACTTTTCGGAGTTATGTGCGTTTTAAGTATTTAAATATCACTTGCTTTAACGGTGAAGGAAAACATCGTGAGGAAACCTGCACGCCTGAGAGTTCTCCATAACGTTCTCAAAGGTGTGTGAAGTCTGCCAATCCGCTTGGCCAGCGTGGTAGACTATGGCCAAAACCCTTCTCACTCTGAGAGGAGACCCGTGCTCTGTAGTGAGCCGGTAATGGGTTGATCATGATGATGATGATGAATTTACACTTGTATACTGAGCTAAGCAAAGCGCAGCGCAGCTTGATGTTGATTGTTAAAAAAAACGAAGCTTAAGAAACACAGCACAGCACAGCGCAGTACAGCGTAGCATAGCTTGATGTTGATTTGTCACCCTTCGGCTGTAAGTGGAAGTGGGTGGATTTAGGGTTACGTATGATCATTTCCTATGAAAAAACGGACCCAGTTATGAATTATTCTCACCAGTTGCTACGCTTACCAGTTGTATGTAACCAAGGATCAGGCATCCTGTGCGCAGAGGTATGCAGAAACAGCACGAGTCGAAAACGAAATTCGTTTTGCTGTGAAAAAAATATTCAAATCAAAATCGCTGAGATCGGATGAAAGCCTAGCCGAAATAGACACAGAGTTGGACAAAATCAAATGGCACATTCTAGGATTATTATCAGAAGTCTAAAAATAGGGTGAGGATACGTTGACATTAGAATCTCCGGCCACGTAGGTACTGTATAATACAATACTACTACTTATAATACCGTAGGACATAATAATTCAATGGCGGTAGGTAGGTGTTAGGTAAGTATATTTAACAAAATAATGACTTGGTTTTTAGGGTTCCGTACCCGAAGGGTAAAAACGGAGACCTATTAATGTCACTCGGCTGTCTGTCTGTCTGTCTGTCCGTCTGTCCGCCGGTCACAGGTCTCTAGCTCGCAGACGAAATGAGTTACAAACCTGAAATTTTGGTATTTAGTGTAAAACGTTAACCCAAAATAAAATAGAAATTGAATTAAATTATTTTTCAGGGGGGCTCCCATACATGAAAAAGGAGCCGGAAAAAAAAAATTTTTCTTTACCTTAGCTTGTGGGGTATCATTGTTTAGAGCTCATTAAGTAGAGTACAAATATATTTTTTTTTAATTTTTATCTCAAAAAATAAGGGAATGGGAGGCCATCAAAGTTGTCAGTTTTAGACCATTTTTGTGACGGGGGCTATCTCAAAAACTAAACTAGTTGGGAATATGATATTTCAGTATATTATGTACTATATGCTCTATTTAAACAACAAATACTGAAAACAACGATTTATTAAATAGTTTATAAGCTGTGACCAAAATAAACGAACATTTTTTTGGGTTTTTCTTTCACGGTTTGTTGCGATGTCTGGCTCGGAAATTAAATATTTCTTAGACCCAAAATATTATATTGTTCATAATTATGTACGGAACCCTGAAAGAGCGAGGCCCGACTCGCACTTGGCTGATTTTTAAACAAAAACCATTATTTCACCATTTATTTCAGTAAACGCGAGTGTAAATTTTTACAGTTTTCATGTCACGGCTTACCTGCCTGCCAGGCTGCCATCGCATGAAAAATCGCAAAAATTCTCATAATATAGGTTACTTAATATGCATAATCACACTAGTCACACTAGTATAATAAAGGCGAAAGTTTGTTTATGTATGTATGTGTGTGTATATGTTTGTTACTCTTTAACGCCGCAACTACAGAACCGATTTGGTTCTTTGCAATGGAAATAGATTATACCTTCTAATAACACATAGGCTACTTTTTCTCTAGGAAAAGTCCACAGTTCCCGCGGGATTTTGAAAAACCCGAAATTTTCTACAGCAATCTACAGCCACAACTAATAGGTAGCAAACTTCCTTGAAAGTAGGTATAAAGGTTTGAAAAAGGAGCGGGAACAGGAACCGGAAATCCACGATTCCCTCGGGATTTTTGAAAAACCAAAATTCACGCGGGCGAAATCTAGTGCATAATATACTAATGTCGACTTAGAATTTGCTAAAAACTAACCTTCTCTCCGTAATCTTGTTCTTGTTTATCCTCCAAACATAATTATTTTCTTGTTTATCCTCCATCCTCTACAAAATGTCGTCCATTAGAAATAGAAAGTAAAACAAAATGGCACCGAGACGAGCGCAAGTATCACACAATGTTGCCAACTGGTGCGTATGGAAGCAAACTGTTTTGTAGTCTTGTGTAGTTCGCGAACGAACTAGTTCCTTGAACTCGGTCCTTTATCTGAACTAAGCGACCTAGTTCCCAGATTGGCAGATCCGCAGCTCCTTAGTTCGTTAGAGAACCGAGAGTGAGCGAGAGCGCGGCATCGTCCAAGCTACTTACTGCATGATGACTTACTGTATGAGCGTACTTCACATTGTTCGTTAGTTCCTTGGTCAAAATTGGAATATTTATTATAATTTCTTTTACCTAATATATTATTATACATAAAAAAAATCATATAAAAATTAAAATTCTACAAGTTCAGTGTTATTTAAAATTAATTAATTATAAGTTAAAAATAACAAGATAGCTATTTTATTAAATGAACGCGTGCAAGTGACAGAGTGAGCGAAAGATCTGCCTTTCTCTGGTTCAAAATGGGAGCTGGTGAACTAAAAAGAGCGACCTAGAACTAAGGAACTGGGACCTAAACTGACCTCTCCCGGTCAAGAACTACTATGCGCAAGACCTACTGCCTTTCTCTGGTTGAAAAAGGGAACTAGTGAACTAAAAGAGCGACCTAGTTCACTAAGGAACTGGGACCTAAACTGACCGCTCCCGAGAACTACTATGTGCAAGACTACTATTTTGTGAATACAGTGCACGAAGCCGTCTGGCCTCCAGGGGGGTTATTCTGTAACTTAGTTAGCAACTGAAAATAGTTGCCAACGAATTAGTTCGATATACATTGCTGCTTTATTGTGTGAAATTATGAAAACACTTTATATTTCTCACAGTAAAGCAGCAATGTATATCAAACTAATTCGTTGGCAACTATTTTCAGTTGTTAACTAAGTTACAGAATAACCCAGCAGGTCGGGTAGGTCAGTGACGCACAGGCTGCATCTAACTAATAACTATAATGCTCTGTATGAGCCAACCAAGAAACCAAGGGTCGGCCTTTTATCAGCAACCGCCGCGGCACACGTGGTAGAACACAAAGCGAATGCAGCCACAAAATTATCAACTCGCAACATAAATAGGTCCAAGGCGCTTCATGCAGGTCACAATGCAATTGGACGCGCAATTCGATTAATTTTATCGCGGACTGCAGGCGGCCATTATTAATTATAGTCGTGCGATGAATGGTAATGAGGAAGTTTCCTGATGTTGAAAATATCATACTATCCAATTATTGATACTAACCGGCAGTGGCGTGCTAAGAATCGAAGCCAGGGTATACAACAGCAGTGACTTGTATGGAGTTCAACACACGAGTGGTAGGCATTCAGGTAGTTATTTGTAGGTGGACCAAGTCGCGGTCTTTAAAGTTACTTTTATTTGCAACAGAAAGCAAGGTAGAGTGATCTAGGACCCTTTGAAGAAAATGGCAACAAACAGGAAAATACTTAGGAAAATTAAAGTACATGTGCAATATGCAGTATCATGATCAACCCATTACCGGCTCACTGCAGAGCACGGGTCTCCTCTCAGAGTGAGAAGAGTTTTGGCCATAGTCTACCACGCTGGCCAAGCGGATTGGCAGACTTCACACACACCTTTGAGAACGTTATGGAGAACTCTCAGGCGTGCAGGTTTCCTCACGATGTTTTCCTTCACCGTTAAAGCAAGTGATATTTAAATACTTAAAACGTACATAACTCCGAAAAGTTAGAGGTGCGTGCCCCGGGATCGAACCTACGACCTCCGATTAGAAGTCGGTCGTCCTAACCACTAGGCTATCACAGCTTATATGCAGTATATTTACTATTTAAGAGAATCTATGACTCATGGGTTTGCACACACTTATCAGAACGTCTATTATAAGATTCGCACTGGCATCTATGTACTTGTGTTACAGTCCAAGCTGAAATATCGGCGCACCGCGAATGACCTAGGTACGGGTATAATTTTTTGATGCATTCTAGGAGTGTCTTTTACAGGCGTTGTGATTGGAGTCTGCAATAACAAAATTCAGGATTGTCTAGTTTAAAGCTGGATCTATAACGATCTTCGAAATGACCGATTCTGGTTTCACAGAACAAATAACAGCTAACTGATACCGACTGTGTCAGTCTGCTTGCGCTAAATGTTTGCGTTATCTATTTATCTAATGGGATGTGGCTTTAGTGGTCGTGGATGTGGCCTTACCTAGGCCAATCGCGGTGTGCCGGTGTTTCGGCTTTGGACTATAACGTAGGCACACGAGTAGATATTACAATCTACTCGTGTGACGTAGGTATACGCACACGAGTAAATATCACTACAGAGAGGAAGCTTCATACAATCGGGCCGCTGTAGGCAAACACACATAGCGCACGTTTGCCATACAACTGAGCCGGTGGCGTCAGAGGCGGAGCGTCCGTGAACTGTTGGTGAGAACTCATGTGTGAGTTTCAACGGGCCGTACCTACAGCGGGCCGCTTGTATGAAGCTTCCTCTCTATAGGGATATCTACTCATGCAATACAACTGCGCCGGTGGCGTCAGATGCGGAGCGTCCGTGAACCGTTTGTGAGAACTCATGACTGTGTGAGTGTACTCTACCGTTCAAAAGTTTGGAAACACCCCATTTTCATTAGATTAAAAAAGATACCGCAAAACCCGAAAAACATATTATTGTTATTAAAGCTTAAAAATAGACTGGTGTGGTCTAAAATACATATAAAACTATAAGACGGATGAGTCTAAGTTTTTGGATTTTGAAATTTTTGGATCGAAGTAACTAATAGACATGTTTTTGTGCGCTGACCAAAAGACGAACGGGCTTCAGAAGCGCGTACTGTGCAGACAGTTAAGCATAGTGGTAGTAGAGTAATAGTTTGGGGATGCTTTGGTAACAATAACTCCGACAATTAGATTAAAATTGACGAAAAACTGAATAAAGAAGGCTATATTTAAAAATACTGCAGGAAATTAGAATTCCTTCTGATATGAATCTAATTGAGCGAAATTTTGTTTTCCAGCTAGATAAAGACCTAAAACATTCGTCTGAAATCTAAATTATACTAGGGGTTCATAGAGCAAAAACAAATCGAAAAAATTTTGCAACTTATGAAATGGCCATCACAATCGCCAGATCTCTCTCCTATAGAAGTAGTTACTTAGTATGAAATGAACTTGATAGAAGTGTTAAAAATCGTTGTCCAGCGAGCTCAGTACAGCTGTGGCAATATTTACAAAATGAATGGAAATTCACTGGACTCCGAATACTTCAGTAAATTAATCAAAAGTATGAGTTGTAAAGAAATAATTAAGTATAAGGGTGGCCATTTCGATGAGGCCATTTAATAAAAATTATATTATTTTTGCATTTATTTGTACTGGATATAATATATATAATATTTCTTACAAAATGTTAATCTAACGTTTGATCAAGATTTCAGTGTAATAAATCATGACTTAGTTACGTGTTTTATTGGTGTTTTTTATTTAAATTACCATAGTGTTTCCAAACTTTTGAACGGTAGTGTACCTACAGCGGGACGCTTGTATGAAGCTCTCCGTAGGGATATATATGTACTCATGCGGTATATAAGTATAGATGCAGCCAATGCAGTCACTGACCTACCCGATATTAAGGCCAGCCAGCTACGCTGCGTGCACTGTTTTAAAATTGCAGTCTGCTATCGTACGCACACTTGCATTTGGTTGCACCAACCCCACAGTCAGTTGTGGTGTTAGACAGGACACACTCGTCTAGGTGCCATTTTGTTGTACTGTTTACATTAGTTCCTTACTATTGATTTTTCATTGGACGCCATTTTGTAAAGGATGGAGGACAGACAACAAAATGTGCGTGTGAATACGGAAGAAAGGTTAGTTTTTAGAAAGTTCTTAGTGACATAGTATATACAAGCGGACACCCGCGACTTCGTTCGCGTGGATATATATTGGTTTTTAAAAATCCCGTAGGAATCATTTTGGTTTTCCTAAGCTCCTTTGAGCTCATATCATGCTAAAAACTGTTAAAAGTTCACTGGCGGATGTTTAGGTAGATCAAAATGTAAACATCCGCCAGTGAAAGTCCCCTCATTTTCGATCCAGCCTTTTAGAGATTAGTCGGTAATCTTTAAAGTATCTACTTTCTAACAAAAAAAGAATGAATGAAATCGGACCACGCGTTATTGAATTACAGCTAAATACACGTTTTGACTTTCACCCCCTCTCCCTAGGGAACCGTGCTGAATTTCGGGATAAAAAGTATCCTATATGTTACTCCGTAGTATGAACTTAAATCGTACCAAGTTTCGTTTCAATCCATTCAGTAGTTTTTGCGTGATGCGCGCACAAACATACAGACAAACAGACAAACAGATAAACAGACAAAAATTTCAAAAATAGCTTTTTTACGTTCTATTACTTATCCCTAACATCCCCCAGTTATTATTTTGCAAAAATCTTCAATGTACAGATACAGCAAGTCTACAATTTTATTATATGTATAGAAGACTAGCGGATGCCTGCGACTTCGTCCGCGTTATAGGTTATTAAAGGATATTTAGGTTTTTAAAGTCAGGGAACTCCTTGTTTTTCCTAAGCTCCTTTAAGCTCGTACATTGTTAATAGTGGCGCATTAAAATGGAACTGCAATAACGAGTATTTTTTTTAATAACTCTTTCCCAACATTAAGATTTTATTTTTTTGCGCGAAACCCGTAATTATTTTTCTAAAATAAAAAAGTAGCCTAAGTTACTCCTTATAACATCAGCTATTTGCCAGTGAAAGTCCCATCAAATTCCTGTAAAATTCGCATCTCAAGTTACTATAACCCTATACAGAGGGTTGTGAATTGTGATGTCTGTAATTTCTGAACTACAAAACTGATGACCTTGAAATATATTTAATTATCATCATTAAAGTACCTTCTTTCTCACAAAAAAAAGATGAATGAAATTTAATTACGGGATAAAAAGTAAAACGTATGAATTCAAATCATGCTAAGTTTTATTTGAATCTGTTCAAAGTATCTGTTTCGTGTTTTCGTGTATTCTGTAGTTTCGGCGTGATGCGCGGCCAAGATACATACAGACAGACAGACAGAAATGAAAAAAAATACAGTTTTGGCTTCAGTATCGATTATAGAGTTTTATCCAAAAAAAAATTTTCTAAATATCTTCAATGTTCTGTACATTCAACACATTTTGAAAATTTTTTTTGGAAAAAAAATTCTTATTAAAAGTTAAATCTTATTAAAAGTTAAAAAAAATAGATAACATTCAAACGATTTAAATAAATGAAATGAAATGAACTTATTACGTCATAACTATTGGAATATGTAGGTACTTACTAACTTTCCATTCCAGTATCTACGATTTCCCCTTTTTTCGCGATAACCCGTTTCTCGAGCGACATACCTAAGTAGAAAACGTAATCATTTAGGATAGGTATAGAGTAAAGACTGACATAAATCATACTTAATACTTATTTGAAAGTTTCTCTATATATCTCGTGAACCCAGAATCCGCCATTTCGAAGATCGTTAGCAAATAATATGCTTTGATCTCTGCCATATAAAGCTTGTCGTATACCTACACTCGTTTTCCATATTCGAGGAGATCCGAATGCATGGAATCAATATCAAATACATTCATTGATGCACAATGCGCATGTTCGCTTTTTTCCGAACGAAACAAATGTTGTATTGAACGTTTCGAATGCAAACCAGCGCGTTCGGAGAAACCATTCGGAGAAAACCTTAGCCCAAGAGCCCACGACGGCCAGAACTTCGTTATTTTATAAAAGCTGATAGTTTCTCTGTGTATGTCTTCAACACACGTAAGAACGACCAGCGACTATGAAGTTGGGATCGTGGTTACTTTTGGAGATAACAGGTAGTAATAAATGTGTAAAAATTCTGACGTCAAAGTACCTATAAAGTTTAATTTTTTTATATTTTCTTCAGGATAACTTTAGCAATCACGTTATCCATTGCCGGACACTTATTACAGTTGCTACCCCTGCCAGATACGCTTAAAGTTTAAAAGTTCAAGGAACTTTCAGGAAGGTTTTAATCTATAAAACACCTGGTTATCATTCTTCTGTACGAAGTTACAAGCATAAATGTACCCATATATGGCACCAATATTTTTGATTGGTACACCGATTTCTCTGAGATTGCCGGACCGGAGTCGGTTCATTTTTTTCTAAAATATAAGTAGCTTTTTTTAAATATTTTTCACAGCGACCCGAAGTTCGTTTTCGACTCGTGCTGTTGCTGCATACCTCTGCGGACAGGATGCCTGATCCTCGGTTATTTACAACTGGTAAGCATAGCTTTTTCCAAAGATAATTAATTTTATTGCGAAACAAATATTCGCGGCTTTGCGCGTTGCGCGGATTCACGTCACGCTGGGGTTTCAATAGCGCACGAATTTTCTTGACGCGTTGTCGCGCCAAAAACATCATCTATCGGCTACACGCGATGTTCTTGTCTACATCTACGCAGTCAACTACCATAACCCATAACATATATACCCGAATTACTAATTCCGCGGAATTCTGACGTTTCGTAATGTTACCAGAGATAAAACAACTCCCACAAAAAAAAAATATATGGCATATGGCTTTTTATGATGACAGGGAATTAAACTAGTTTGGGGTAAAATCGTACTTCGTAGATGTTAAATTCTGTACTCCATACAAATAACTCATTTGTAAATGACAATGACAGCTGTCAGAATTCCGCGGAATTAGTAATTCGGATATGGTTAGGATAGTCAACTACAAAACCCTAACAAATCCTTTGATGCACGCCCATTTAACGACAGTGTCGGGAACTACTTGTGCCAGTATCTATATCTTTATACCAACAGTTTACATATTATACTTCTTTCAACAAAATATGTATTGGGAAATCTTGTAGTATAGAAACTTTCGGCGCTATTTAAAACCCTCGCCTGTGGTTCAGATTGCGCCTCGATTGTATTTTGTAACATAAATAAGGTTAGGGGGGCCAATTCCGTCTATCGGGGCATTTCCGTCTTTTTGTTACTACGCTCGCTACAATTGAGCTACGCCTTTGATTTTTGATATCAGCACGAGAATTATTTTTATATTAGCAATCGAAGATTACCCACAGGAGATTGATTTTATATCAGCAATCGAAGAAGACTCGCACGAGATTGATTTTATATCAGCAACCGAAGAAGACCCGCACGAGATTGATTTTTATATCAGCAATCGAAGAAGACCCGCACGAGATTGATTTTTATATCAGCAATGATTGCTGATATAAAAAGCAACGACGCAGCTTGATTGTAGCGAGTGTAGTAACAAAAAGACGGAAATTCCCCGATAAACGGAATTAGCCCCCGAGCTCACCTAACTATTTTCGGCAGTTGGCCTCAGTGGCGGGCACCCTGTCGTTCTTATTGCCGTCCGGCGGTGGAGGCGACCTACAGTCATACTCGGACCAGCAGGAACTAGAATTCCGGCCGGAGGTTCCTACGCTGTCCATGGCAGATAAAGTGATATTGCAACTCGATCTACCGTTCGCCGTACTGCTGCTCATTGGATTGTACAAGGTAACGATGGTGATCAGCTGGAGGTCGAGGCTATGCTTATTTGAGTGCTTTATATTTTCTTCTTTAGTTTTATTTATTTATTTTAGTTTAATTAGAAAAAATCAAATATCGTGTATGTACCCTTTAACCAACCGGCTTGACCACCCAGTTAGTCAAGGGGAATTCGTATTTCCCTGAGACAAACTGGTTTGTCTAAGTACTACTTTTTATCCTGGAAAAATCCACAGTTCCCACGGGATTTTGAAAAAACCGAAATCTATAGCTACAGCTATAGGTATATTACTATAGAAAATTTCGTTGAATGTAGGTATAAAGGTTGGAAAAGGGAGGGGGAACGGGAACCGGAAATCCACGATTCCCTCGGGATTTGTGTAAAACCGAAATTCACGCGGGCGTAGCCGCAGGCAGAAGCTAGTATTAGTGTGTGTGTGTGTGTGTGTGTGTGCGTGCGTGTGTGTGTTTGTTACTCTTTAACGCAGCAAATACCTACTGAACCGATTTGGCTGGAATTTTGAATGGAGATACATTATGCCCTGACTTAACACATAGGCTATCATCCTGGAAAAATCCACAGTTCCAACGGAATTGTGAAAAAAACCAAAATCTATAGCTGTATCTATAAATGTAGCTATAGATTACTATAGTAAACTTCCTTAAAAGTAGGTATAAAGGTTGGAAAAGTGAAATCCACGATTCCCTCGGGATTTGTGAATAGCCGAAATTCACGGGGGAGGAGGCCGCGGGCAGAAGCCAGTTTGAACATAATTTATATGTTACAGGAGAGAGCCAACTACGTCAAGTGTTACGTGGTGTTCTTCGCGCTCATGACGGTCTTGTACGCAGTCTATAAGCTTACCCAGGGCACCGGCAAGGACATTGGAACGGCGATTATAAGCTCTCGTGAGTACTTCACTAAAGAGTAGGGTAAAATAATTCCTCAAAGGGTAAAAGCCGGATAGTTGCCCCAGGGGGATAGTTGCCCCGGTTCTGAATACACTATGTTAGAGATGTCCCTGGCCTTAGCACTCTTCTAGAGTTAGAAGCACTTCCATGCACAGCAATGCAGGCTTCAATGCCATAGAAATTGTACACTAGAGTGCATGCGTTTCGTCCATGAGAGCGAAAATCTTCCGCGGCAATACCTCCACGAGCATCGAAATTATATTTGTGAGTATTTACTATTGAATATTTTTTTATAGTTGTCGATTCAGTTAGCTTTTTGTTTCTTCGCATGCACTGAAGTTTAAATTACATTGTCTTCGACGTTTAATTGTTAAATTTCTTTTATTTATTTATTTAAAAAAAAGGGTTATCGTACTCAAGCTGTCTTCTTTTTAACCCCCGACGCAAAAACGATGGTGTGCGTGCGTGCGTGCGTGCGTGCGTGCGTGCGTGCGTGCGGGCATTTCCGCCAAATTGCAAAATTTGAAAGATTAAAAAAAATCTTTAGATATCAGATTATGGATGGCTTTAATATATTTCCACAACCATTATAAAGGTCTCACTTCTGTGTACAAGAATTATTTTGAGAAGTTTAATAAATATTCCATGTTGAAAAAATGGTATGGACACAAAAAACACGGTAAGGACACGCTAAAAAAAACTGTAACATTATCCAATTAAAGTAACTGCAGTCAATAGAAAATCGAAGAAGGAAATGTTTTCATCGTGGGTTGTTTTTATTGCCATCATAAATAATTAAAACTCGTAGGGAACGGTAAGGACATTAAAGTACGGCAATGACTGCTTTACAGTCGGAACTCGGATGTCTGAAATCTGACTTAATCTCTCTATGTCATGGTTAAAAATCAAAATAATATATATAATCAACATTTTTACTGTAGGTACCTAATCAAAATATTATAAAAATAGAGGATGCCCGCGATTTCGTCCGCGTGGATTTAGTTTTTTAAAAATCCCGCGGGAACTCTTGGTTTTTCTTTTGAGCTCATACCTTGCTAAAAACTGTTAAAAGTTCACTGGCGTATGTTTAGGTACATCAATATGTAAACATCCGCCAGTGAACGTCCCATCAAAATCGACCCAGCCTTTCAGAGATTAGCCGGTAATCTATAAGTATCTCAAAAGAAAGGTCTAACAAAAAAAGAATGAATGAAATCGGACCACGCATTAAGAATTACAGCTAAGTAAGTACACGTTTTGACTTCCATCCCCTCTCCGAAGAGAACCGTGCTGAATTTCGGGATAAAAAGTATCCTATATGTTACTCCGTATTATGAACTTAAATCATGCCAAGTTTCATTTCAAACCATTCAGTAGTTATTGCGTGATGCGCGCACAAACATACAGACAAACAGATAAACAAAAATTTTAAAAATTGCTTTTTTAAGTTCTATTACTTATCCCTAACATCCCCCAGTTATTATTTTGCAAAAATCTTTAATGTACAGATACGGCAAGTCTACGATTTTATTATATTAAGTATGTATATTGTATAGAATAGAAGAAGATAATTGACATCTTAATCTATCTCAAGTTTTAAAGCAATTTGTGTTAATAATAATTAAAATTGTGCTAATAATTAAATTAAAATTTTCCTTCAGATCTCCAGGTGTTATTTTTAGCCCGGTCAATTTAGACTTCCAAGGTTACAAAAATTAATATTATAAATGAAATGTGAAAAGTCCTCATCGATCCGACACCTGGAAAAAAATTACTCGGGGTCAAAGGTTGCAAAAACGGGTTTTTCGCGATTTTCAGCAAAACGGAAATGAAATGTTACATGAGCTTTGCATTTTTTTAGAGGACACAATTTTATTTTTGGGACATGTGTGGGGGTTAATAAAAGCTTAACCTCAAGTTTGTGGGGTCGCCACCCTTGTCCCCTGGCCACCATCTTGGAAAAAGGAGTGAAAACACTTTTTTCACGATATCTCGGAAACTATGCGTCTTACAAAAAATTTGTAAAGACATAATTTGTAGCAAATTGTTTTGCCTACAAATATGTTTATATAACTTTTTGCCCTAAATTAAAAATTAAAGAAGTTATGTGGAAAAAAGTAAGAAAATTATTATAAAATCTTTTTTGCTCCGGATTCTCATGAGCATTGACGAACCCGGTCAACTTTGGAGTGCAGTAACAGCGTTTTAAATGAATAAAATTAGGTAATTTTTTTTAACATTTCAATGGACTATAATTTTATCATAAAATTAGTCCAAACAAAAATTGTAGATCAGATAATTATCTATAAAAAATGACTCAATACCTTTTTTCGTAAGAGCTACCGTTTTTGAGATATAACGATTCAAAAAGTTGCAAAAGTTGTAATCGTCATAATATGCATAAGTAATAATACAAGTAATATATAGTTTTTATTAATTTTCCATTTCTTTCTTATCAACCTCCTTTCTCTTTCTGGCATGTCTGCAATGCTTTTAAGTTTTTTTTTTGCTTGTTTTCTTTTTCTTTAACGCTCTCTTTCTTTTTCCAGTAATTCTGCATATTTTTCAAGATTTATATATTCATATCGATTCTTTTTATTTATTCGTCGTTCTTTCTTTATTTGCTGCCGTATTCACGTTCGACATTTTAATATTTTTGGGTGTAAATATCGACGTAATAAATAATTTATGTTTTTGAAGTCTCTAAATGATGCTTTGATCATAAGAATAATTAATAATACGAGTTAATAATACGAATAGAATCTCTAAGTGCAACAAACACTGCATTTTAAATACCTACTTCTCCCTTCGTCAATAAAAAGCCCATCGAGACAGTTAGATTAATTATTATTGGCAACAGAGCAAGAGGAGATGGAGCGCTGTACCATCTCCAAGAGGGGATGGTATTTTTGTATGAAATGATGCTTTGTGAAGGTGGGCGGAGTGAAGGGGAGACACCTACTCACAATGATGACTACATCATTTGCTTGTTCACGCCAGCTTCTCTTTGTATGTGATGCAATTGGTCATTTCCGTAGCTATCGTGTCCTTACCGTAGCTTCTGGTTAACCACGGTAAAGACAGTACCGGTAGTGACATTTTGAACATTTTCTGATAATTTTGTACTTAAATCAAGGATTTCTAGTTTCTAATCACCGGATAGACATTCGTAGTACTATTACATTCAATCTTATTCAATAATAAACAGGATAAAATGTTTATTTATTAGTATATTTCACTCTATGTAGGTAAGGACATTTTTTATAGTTTCGCAAAAGAATGCATCCTGAGACCGGATTATGCAATACATCCGCCACTCACAGCATTCATCAGCGTGCTGATTGCGAAAGCTTCGCATCTCTCTAACTGAAGTGGGGAGCGGGTGAATAAATAACTTGAAAATTGAAATATTGTGTGTGATTTGGTAATGACCGATTTTCGAGATACACATATATTACAACCAAAAGAATATATACCTACACCATATAGCATTATGTTATGACATGGTTCGATATCAGTAAAAGGCGTTTATTCTAGGAATGTTAGTATGAAGTCAATTTGTTTGCTCTTTTTCTTGTAAATTCGTAATGAATGTAGAAAACGTAGTTTGTTACACTAGAATTTGCGTCGACTAAGGTATAATTTTTGTTGTTGTTTAATATCTATAACAGATAGACTACTGTTACTAACAGACGATGTAGAGAATGGATTTTATAACATTATTAAATTTAAAAGTCACAAAGATAATGAGTATTTTGGCTGCTAGCTAATAGTTACATGATTTTTTGTCGTTGGCGGAAATGCCCGTGCGTTTGTTTGAAAGGTGAATTAGTCGAGAGTGTTGTTAGCTATGTTTGATGAAAATCGATCCAAGATGGCTTCCGCTACAAAATTGCGGATTACATATTTTTTCACAACTCCCTTAATATGGGTATCAAATGAAAGGGCTTGACTAGTACAATAGCATTATGCTAATCCAAGATGGCCGCCGCCACAAAATGGCTAATGTCGGGGTTTTTAAATTTTTCATTTATACTTGTTACACTTTTGAGTAACTCCGTAGACTTTCCCATTCTCTGCAACACGATGGTATTGCGAATATGATCTCTCCATGATATTCGCAGCATCCGCCTGTACACCCACATTTCGAACGCTTCCAGTTTTTAACCCCCGACGCTAAAACGACGGGGTGTTCTAAGTTTGACGTGTCTCTGTGTGTGTGTGTGTTTGTGTGTCTGTCTGTTCCCCTGTAGCGCTCAAACGGGTGGACCGATTTGAATGCGGTTTTTTTTGTTTGAAAGGTGAATTAGTCGAGAGTATTGTTAGCTATGTTTGATGAAATTCGATCCAAGATGGCTTCCGCTACAAAATGGCGGATTACTATTTTTCCACAACACCCTTAATATGGGTATCAAATGAAAGGGCTTGACTAGTAGAACAGCACTACGCAAATCCAAGATGGCCGCAGTCACAAAATGGCGAATGCCGGGGGTTTTTACATTTTTAATTTATACTTGGTTTCTCATCGTTTGCGTTAGTGTCCAGTCCTCGACCCCATAACAGAGAGTGGCACAGAGAAAACATTTTAGCATTAGCAGCGTTTAATCGCAAGTCTGAAACCGCAAAAAAATGTAACTCATTGCTTTCTATACAAGCATTAGCGAGTTTTTTCTTGGAGTGGGGCTATTCCATGGCGGTGTTGGCATGCAATGGTGTGGAATGATATGGGGATTTTTTTTTTGGATTTGGGAACTGTTCATTACGAACACAATGAGCAATGAGGAAGTTTCCTGATGTTGAAAATATCATATTACATACAATTATATTAAAATATAGATTAAAACTAATCAATCAGTGAAAAAATTTTTGAAATCCATCAATAAATGACCGAGAAATTAATTATTTAAGTTCATGTATTTTAACGCATCTCTCGATCATGACGTCACAGCTAGAGCTTCCAAAATTACGGATTTTTCAATTACGTAACTGGTTACGCATTTTAATACTCCAGTTACGTAATCACGTAATTACGTAACTGGATTTTGTATATTTTTTAACAATGAAAATGAAATGAAAATTCCCAAAGTAGCTTATAAAATTAATCTAAATTTACCATTATGGATTGAATTCGTTCTGAAAGGGATCTAGGTCAATAATAAAATGAATCGTATGAAACGTAAATCGGTATTCTAGATCCCATTCAGTCAGACGTCACCAGAATTTTGGTTACAACAACTAGAGAGATAGTAAGTACTATCTATGTAAATGTTAGCACTTTTGGAACATTTACAATAGAAATCGAGACGCACAAAGTGCGTCAGGTCATTAAAAATTGGTAAAATACGTACGTACTTACCATTTTTTTTAATTTTCCATTACAATAAACCTAACAAAGTACCTAAGTAGGACTATTAGATCAGTCAAATTTTATTTTACATTAAAATTGTCATCAAACGGCTAGTTCTGATTTTATAATATGTTGTTAGGACCACTACCAGTAGTCCAAATCCAATTTTGCAGCTTCGAAACATCTGTGCTAACTTTGCAGCACTCGAAAAATCGCGAAATTTTTGCACTCTTTTTGGTGTCCTAAACTGTGCGTTTCTAAAACCATACTTTTTTATTAAAGTAGACTAAAATTTCTACAATTTAAGACCTAAACCAGCTCTTTACATTCAATATTTACTGAATTACAGCTCACCAAAAATTGACAATTATTTCCAAAAAAGTGAAATTTTGAAATTTGGTCAATTTTGAACCCCGATATCGGGAAAAATACTCATTTCACGGGTAAAGTTAATTGAAAAGATGTTGTAGGAAATATAATTAGCTTTAATTTAAACACTAAACGACGTCTGTAGGCCACATAGTTTTACTTACAAATCCTAAAAGTTCAAAAAATGGGAAAATTGCAATTTTCGTTTTAGTTTCTTTTGAATGTAGTTTGAAAGTAAAACCATGTACAGCCACAAGAAATATATTTTAAAACTATTATTAAGTATTTATAGGTAATGCTATATATTTATTTAAGAAAAAAATTTGTTATATTATTATTGATATTTATTGATTTTTATGAAACATATTAACCTGCATTATAAGGAAATTATGGGTGCCGAGCAATATAAGTCGTAAACTACCCATTTTTAAAATATTTTCTATATATTTTAAAAGTAGACTAAAATTACTACAATTTGAGACCAGAACTAGCTCTGTAGCTTCAATACTTGCTGACATGCAGCTCTCCTACAATTGAACTTTTTCAAAAAAGTGAAAATTTAAGATTTGGTCAATTTTCGACCGCGATATTGGGGATAATACTCTTTTTACGGGTAAAATTATAGGCAAAAATGTTATAGCAAATCTAATTAGCTTTAATTTAAGAATAAATATTTAAAAAATGACGTTTACGACTTATATTACTCGGCACTCATAATGTCCTTATAGTACAGGTTAATATGTTTCATAAAAATCAATAAATATCAATAATTATTATAAATACTTAATATATACACTTAATAATAGTTTTAATATATATTTCTTGTGGATGTACATGGTTTTTTCTTTCAAACTACCTACATTCAAAATAAACTAAAGTGAAAACTGCAATTTTCCCATTTTTGAACTTTTAGAATTTGTAAGTAAACTATATGGCCTACAGTCGTCGTTTAGTGTTTAAATTAAAGCTAATTGTATTTATTATAACATATTTTCAATTAACTTTACCCGTAAAATGAGTTTTTTCCCCGATATCGAGGTTTAAAATTGACCAAATCTTAAAATTTCACTTTTTTGGAAATAAATGTAAATTTTTAGAGAGCTGTATCACAGTAAATATTAAATTTAAAGAGCTGGTTCTAGTCTTAAATTGTAGCAATTTTTGTTTACTTTAAAAAATATTAAAAATATTTGTTAGAAACGCACAGTTTAGGACTTATATTGAAAAAACCAAAAAGTGTGCACAAATTTCGCGGTTTTTCGGGTGCTAAAAAGTTAGCACAGGTCTTTCGAAGCAGCAAAAATGTATTAAGAGTACTGGTAGTGGTCCTAACAACATATTAAAAAATGAGAACTAGCCGTTTGATTGCGATTTTAGCGAATTTTTTGGGTCAAATTTGACTGGCCCACTGTGTCAAGTCAAAATTTAATTTAAATTATAACATTGATTTTCCTTTAAATTAATATTATATAGTTACGTAATACCGGAATTTTAACTTTCAGTTACGGAATTGTGAAAATCCTATATTTGATCCGTAATTACGTAATTACGTAATGGAAGCCCTAGTCACAGCGCCCGTTCGGAAGTACATTTTCCATGTAAATGTAGGTACGTGTTTTACCAATTTCTCCGAGATTACTAAACCGATTTGCGTGATTCTGTTTTTAATCGACAGCTGAGGATGTTTTCAAAATGGTCCCATAGACTTTTTCGAAAAATAAAGGAGGAGGTTCCCAATTCGATATCCTAGAAGTGGCAAATACTTTATTTCTATTTCTGTTAGGTACATATACAGATACAGACAGTATTTTTTGTTTGTTAATAATGTGTATTACATTTCAGTTATCAACATCTACTTCATGCTCGTGCTGAGGAGCCACTACATCAAGATGGGGCAGAGCGCCAACAACCTGCCCCCCCAGCAGTACCACGATGTGCCGAAAGTTTAAGCCCCCGATACTGCCCTAGCAGCCCCCGCACACTGGGCCTCTAGTGGCGACGACTAGTGGCCGGCCACAAGTCGCGGAAGAGATTTTTCATACATTTTATATAGTACCACCGCACACTGAGCGCTCGAGTGGCCGCGTTCGAGCCACAAGAAAATGTATGAAAAATCTCTTCTCGTGGCGGCCACTAGTCGTCGCCACTAGTGGCCCAGTGTGTGAGGTGGGGACTGTAACTAAAGATAAAAAATAAACTAGATACTAAGTTTTCTGTTCTGTTTCTGACTAAGTCGGGCCTCGTTATATTAGGGTTCCGTACGTATTATGACCAAATGTAAAATGTTCATTTGTTTCGGTCGCAACTTAAAAACTAAGTGCATAATGAATCGCTGTTGGCAGTGGATGATAAAATAATATTATGCCTAATACAACACAACCTATATAACAATGTCTATATAACAACAATTAGTCCATTGAAATGTTACATGAGCTTTGCATTTATTAGAGGACGCAATTTTATTTTTGGGACATGTGTCAATAGAAACTTAACCTCAAGTTTTTGGGGTCGCCTACCCTTAAAATTTTTTTATAAAGATTTTATAAAAATTTTCTCACTTTTTTGCTTATAGCTTCTTTAATTTTTAATTTAGGGCAAAAAGTTATATAAAAATATTTGTAGGCAAACAATTTGCAAAGAATTTGCTACAAATTATGTCTTTACGAATTTTTGTAAGACGCATAGTTTCCGAGATATCGCGAAAAAAGTGTTTTCCAAGATGGCGGCCGGGGGACAAGGGTGGCGACCCCACAAACTTGAGGTTAAGCTTCTATTGACCCCCCACACATGTCCGAAAAATAAAATTGCGTCCTCTAATAAATGCAAAGCTCATGTAACATTTCAATGGACTAATTGTTGTTATATAGGCATTGTTATATAGGTTGTGTTGTATTAGGCATAATATTATTTTATCATCCATTGTAGTTGAATAAAAAATATGTTGCGTTTGTGTCTGTACTTACAAATAAATTCAAACAAAGTACTTAATGTTCAAAAATAAAAGTTGCTATCATACGATTCTATACATTATGAACTAGATGATGCCCGCGACTTCGTCCGCGTGGATTTAGGTTTTTAAATCTCACGAGAGCTCTTTGCTTTTCCCGGATAAAAAGTCTATGTCCGTCCCCGGGATTTAAGCTAACTCTGTATCTTTCATCCCAATCTGTTTAACTGTTGAGCCGTGTAAAGCTAGCAGAGAGACAGACACACTTTCGCATTTTTAATATTAGTATGGTTCGTGCACGCGTACGCGCGCGGTCCAACGCCCGGCCTCCGGTGCGTCTTTTATAATCGCCATAAGTCTAATATTGTTACATAGGTATATAAGTTACATACTTGCGTCACAATATTGTTATTTCTGCAGGTGACTGCAGTGGAGAGTAAACGAAAAGCTATGGACATAACAAAGATAGGTAGTAGGTATTTTAAAATGTATCTTTTGTAATTTTTTTATATAGTTATTAAGTACACTTAAGTCATTTCCTTTTTTAAATAAAATATAATATTTAGAACGATTTCGTATTTTACTTATTTCTTTTATCGAGAATCTACAAGGATAGCTACTGGTTTTAGATAAGTGCAGACTGCAGTGTTACGGTGCATTCATAGCTCTGATTGGACCGACACTCTTTCGCTATCGACAACTAGCACCACTACAGCCTTTTAACATCCCACGGCTGGGCACAGGGCGTCCCATGCCCAGCCGTGGGACGTTAAAAAGGCTGCACTGATGGTATAGTGGGAATAAGCTTAACAAAAACAGACAGATATTTAATTAAGTTTTATATTTTTAACTCCCGACGCAAAAACGACGGGTTGTTATAAGTTTGACGTGTGTGTGTGTGTGTGTATGTGTGTGTTACGACGGGGTGTGATAAGTTTGACGTGTCTGTGTGTGTGTGTGTGTGTGTGTGTGTGTGTGGTGTGTGTGTGTGTGTCTGTTCCCCTGTAGCGCTCAAACGGGTGGACCGATTTGAATGCAGTTTTTTTTGTTTGAAAGGTAAATTAGTCGAGTGTTGTTAGCTATGTTTGATGAAAAATGGCCCAACATGGCCGCCGCCACAAAATGGCGGATTACATATTTTTTCACAACTGCCTCAATATGGGTATCAAACGAAAGGGATTGACTAGTAGAACATCACTATGCAAATCCAAGATGGCCGCCTCCACAGAATGGCGAATGTCGAGGGTTTTTTAAAATTTTAATTTATACTTGTATATTTTCCGCTGCCGCCGCACTGCATCACATTCGCGCGCTCTGTTCAGAAACATTTCAGAAACTGCTGAACCAAAGCTTTATCTACAAGTTAGCCATTGACTGCAATCACACCTGATAGTAATGAAGATGCTGTCTAAAATGAGCAACTAAAAGAGCAACTGCTGAGTTTCTTGCCGGCTCTTCTCAGCAGAATCAGCATTCCGAACCGGTGGTAGATTCTTGACATGTCATAAGAGCCACACGTTGGACACTTCAATGTCCCAAGCGAATGGACGCGAATTGCAGTAAGACGCGGACTTCATCGCTGGACGAAACGAAACTGATCGCCCCTTGAAGTGTCCCAAGCGAATGGACGCGAATTGCAGTAAGACGCGGACTTCATCACTGGACGAAACGAAACTGATCGCCCCTTGAAGTGTCCCAAGCGAATGGACGCGAATTGCAGTAAGACGCGGACTTCATCACTGGACGAAACGAAACTGATCGCCCCTTGAAGTGTCCCAAGCGAATGGACGCGAATTGCAGTAAGACGCGGACTTCATCACTGGACGAAACGAAACTGATCGCCCCTTGAAGTGTCCCAAGCGAATGTACGCGAATTGCAGTAAGACGCGGACTTCATCACTGGACGAAACGAAACTGATCGCCCCTTGAAGTTTCCCAAGCGAATGGACGCGAATTGCAGTAAGACGCGGACTTCATTACTGGACGAAACGAAACTGATCAGTGTTAGGTTTAAAATTAGAACGCCATATGTAGATCGATCTCAAGTGAGTCGCTGGCAGCCGCTGGAAACAAGCGGCGCAAGATCGTGTTCTGTGGCGATCCTTGCAAGAGACCTATGTCCAGCAGTGGACGTATATTGGTTGAGACGACGACGACGATTAAAAATGTAGTAACCAACTCCTTGTTTTGAAGCAGGTTAGTAAAATCAATCACGGATCTGAAAGTCGACCGCCAAGATAAAAGTTGCTGAAAAGGTTAGATTTTTTTTTAAATTTTGATTTACTTATCTAAGTTTTAACTATTTCTTTAAACATACTCTTGGCAGAAAATATATCGAAACACAGTCAATTTTTTAATAAAAGATGGTGCGAACATACTTATAGGTACCTATTTCAGATTTGTATGGGATTTACAAGGTTCATGCGATTGGTTTTAAACATCAAATTGTATTGGCATTATTTTGAATTTATTAACAAACTTACTGAAGACAGCTTTGTCGTCAGATAACTTCGTAGGGACAAATGTTTTTTTGTAAATATTATTATTATTATTAATAGGTAACTAAGTACGTACTTAGGCAGATGCTTTTCCAGTTCAGAAACTTACACAAATTAAATTCCAAAAGTAGATAGATAAATAATTAAGTTTCATATTATTGTTAGTACCTATTTTGGTATGATTTTGGCAGCGGAAGCTTGCGGAAGATTACTCAATATACCTACCTATATCTAGTCTATACTTCTATACTAATAAATAAAATTGAAGTGTCTGTCTGTAATATCGAAATAACTACCTCATATTAAGCTCATATGGTTATTTGAACGCTACCATAACCGAATCACACGTTTTCAAAATTTTTGTCTGTCTGTGTGTCTGTCTGTCTGTCTGTTTAATCGATAGACAAACATTGCGACCCTGTTCTATAAAAAATTTGGATTCCAACTCCTCAATCCTGATGCTGTAGGGGACCTAATCCCCAAAACTAATGGGTTTTAGAAACTTTCGGTTATTTAAATTGATATTGGGGGTACCAATTAAAGACTTTATCGTTGAATGAACTCAAGTAGGTACATATCCAACTCCTCAACCCTGATGCTGTAAGGAATTGTATTCCGGAATCGAGGGTATCCCACGGGATTTTTCCGTTTTGGGGACGGGTTTCTACAGATAGGCTACTTTTTGTTCTGGAAAATCAAAAGTTCCCACGGGATTTTTAAATACCTAAATCCACACGGGCGAAGCCGTGGGCATCATCTAGTTGATAATAAAATCAGTTTATGCTTATCCGTTCCCGGTCCCAATTTATGTATGATAATTTTTTTACAGTTTTACAGTGATACAGCTTGAGTGAAGGTGTTGCAGCTCTTCGACAATTTAAAATACTCAGTGCAAAATGGCTGATTTGCAAAAAGAGTCAGTGGCAACAAAAAGGTCAGTTTTCGAACATGATATGGGCTTATTAAATACTAGCTGATGCTCGCGACTTCATCCGCGTGGATATAGGTTTTTTAAAAATTCCGTGGGAACTCTTTGATTTTCCGAGATAAAAAGTAGCCTATGTGTTAATCCAGGGTATAATCTATCTTTATTCCAAATTTCAGCCAAATCCATCTAGAAGTTTTTGCGTAATTGAGTAACAAACATCCAAAAATCCAAACACATCCACACTTTCACATTTATAATATTAGTGGGATATCAAGAAATGTAAATTATAAATTTAAATCATCCCCTAGAAACACCACCAACTTCCAACTCTGGGCTGGCACTGAGAATTTCTCGAGAGAAAAACCTACTACCTACTTGCGAGACCCGTGAATCGAACCCGGGACCTCATGATCTGCAGTCGAATATGCTAACCACTATAAGACTAAGAGGTAATTCATTCCTATTAAACGACGCAGTCAAACAGACACACAGAAGTGGTGAAACTTATAAGGAGGTGATTTAAATTTTCACTTTACACTTGATAAAAGTGTATCGACTTCTTTGTAGTTACCTTAATTAAATTTTCAGCGTTGAGATTGAGCAACCAACAAGTACAGAAAGTCAAGTCGAGCGAAAGGCAAAGTTCGTCTTCAATAAGTGCTGCTTCTGTGTTCCACTGAGGATTGGCTGTCTCATCCTCGCCTACTTGTTTCTGGTAAGATATTACTAACTTAGCACTAAGCAAGTTAAAGGCCGTACTTGTTCTAGCCGCGATATGGGAAGAATATACTTTATTTAAAGCCTCTAAACCTTAGTCCACATCTAAACCGCACTCTGTAACCGTGTCACAATTAGTTATCAACTCCGTATCTATCATCAATGTACTAAAGAACGATACGAAAATGTTCGGTGCGTCGAATGGATCGTACGAACAATTTGTTCGTGTTCGGGACCGTTCAGATAGACCGGCGCGGAGAGCGTCGGAGAGCATTTTTTTTTTTCACACAGACCGGCCGTTCAAAGCTCTGCTCTCCGCGCCGCGCTGTGTGAACGGACACGCGGATGCGTTCGGAGCCGAGCGTACGCTCTTGGGCCGGACGGCTCAGAGCAATTCGCCTACGGTCGGCTGCGCGAGCATAAAAGAGCACGCGAACGAAGCCGGTCGGATGCTCAAGCGCGAAAGAGCAGCTGACCGGCTCGACGAGCAGCCGAGCGGCTGCTCTTAATATTTCACACCGAGCGTATTGGGAGCATCCTCGAGCATCCTCTTATCATAAAAGAGATAAAATATAAAAATGAAGCTTATTTCAATGTCTTATGATTCTATTTTAAATGCGATTAAAATTTGCTCTGCTCTCCGCGCCGGTCTATCTGAAAGGTCCCTTCGAGTTGATGGACCGCCTCGTCGTGGACTTGTGGCCTTTTAAGACCTTTAAGATACCTCTAAGACCTTTTACTAAACCGGGTCTCCTATCCCAAAAAAACCGGCCAAGTGCGTGGCGGGCCACGCGCAGTGTAGGGTTCCGTAGTCACAATCCTCGAAAAACAGATATAACTCCTTAACCTGTGAACCCTACTTAGCCATGATAGTTTTCCTTTAAAATTGATTATATATACTACTGCTGTGAATTTTTTCAAGTTCCTATATACTGCCATATGGCTGATAGAGGGGGGGACACACTTGACTCTAATAAAAATTAGCACTTTAAAACATCATAATATTTTACAAACGGATCTAGAATTCGAAAAATGATGTTCCCACACCCACAGTATTTTTAAAATACCTATTCAACGATACCGCACACTATGGGGTAGACGAGAAAAAAAATATTCTTCCCCACTTTACATGTACCTTATTCTTCCCCACCCTAAAAAAAATATTTATCAAAATTTTATTTCACCAGTTTGTCGGCGTGATTAATATTTATACCCATGCCAAATTACAGATTAATTGTCTGTGAGATTAACCGAGGACGGACGGACAGACAGCCGGACGGACATGGCGAAACTATAAGGGTTCCTTGTTTACTACGGAACACTAAAAATCTTACAAATCAAACTAATGAAACAATATGTAAGGAAAATATTGCGGACTCCGGCGACTTCATAGAATAGAGTGAGGCAAAAGGCATTGATGACATTCAATAAACACAGACCTCCCCAGCACTCAGCAGGTTAATGCGAGGAAGTCATCCAGTCCAGTCGGATGACATGTTTGGCTAAATACTTAGATCACCCTCGTTTTGGAAGAACATTTATGGGCCGATATCTCACAAATCCGGGATCCGAGACTTGGTCGCTAACTATATGGGCCTCATAAGAAAGCTCAGAGTCACTCAGAGAGCGATAGAAAGAGCTATGCTTGGAGTTTCTCTACGCGATCAAATCAGAAATGAGGAGATCCGTAGAAGAACCAAAGTCACCGACATAGCTCAGCGGGTTGCGAAACTGAAGTGGCAATGGGCGGGGCACATAGTCCGGAGAACCGATGGACGTTGGGGTCCCAAGGTGCTGGAGTGGCGACCTCGCACCGAGAAGCGCAGTGTTGGTAGACCCCCCACTAGGTGGACCGACGATATCAAACGAGTCGCAGGGAGCCGCTGGATACAAGCGGCACAAGACCGTGCCATGTGGAAGTCCCTTCAAGAGACCTATGTCCAGCAGTGGACGTCGATCGGTTTATAACGATCTCACAAATACATGGGGTCGCAGGAGACTCAGCTCTACACGAACACGAATCGGTTACGGAGCCTGATTCGATGTTCGGTTCAGATGTGGATAGAATAGAATAGAATAGAAAAGTTTTTATTCAAATAAACTTTTAAAAGTACTTTTGAATCGTCAATTGAATCTACCACAGGTTCGGAATGCAGTACCAGCCGAGAAGAACCTGCAAGAAACTCGGCGGTTGCTCATTTTTAAAAATAACAATATAACAATTATTTATGTACATGATTGAAATGCCGTCTCGCGCATTGCTGGAACGGGTTAAATCCATGCTTTTTTATCGTTTAAGTATAATATAATCTTAAATTGTTTAATAAGCTTTTTCTATGAGCATACTTTTAATAGAGTTTTTAGTGGACTAAGCTTAAGGTTCTGTACGGTTAGTCTAAGATTTTACACATATAAATAGTTTTGCGACTCGTTTGCTCACTCGTTTTAAGAAACTGAACCCAAACACTCTTATTTTAAAGTCGTAATTCCATAGTTCGAATATGTATTTTACAACATTTCTGCATTTCTGCTTGGGGCGCTCGCTGTGTTCGAATGCTGAATGTATTGGCGAACTCAAACCTTAATGCAAGCCATTTTAGGTCCATTTTACTCTGAAATCGATCAATAGTATACTACAAAGTTTTGGAGTGCTCCAAACTTAGACTAAGCACTCTGTAGTAGGTATACTTAAATTCCACATTTTGGTGCTTGTTGTTGTCACAGGCGCGGGCGTGTGGAAGCAGCAGAATAAGTAGATAGGAATGTTGTTATTTTTTAAATAGCCTTGACTAACCGATAATATTATAATGTCAGGATGTCAAATTAAGATAAGTTATCTCAACAGGGAGGAAATAAATCACTTCCCTCGAGTGCGGTTGACCTGGTGGGAGTTTTTTTTTTTTATATAAAAAAGCTACCGATCAGGAGTAGGGATTTTATTTTTGAAAATTGCCATAAGTGCCTCTTCCAGATTAGCCCATTTCCAACTCAGACTGTATCGTCACTTACCATCTGGTGAGATCACAGTCGAGGGTTAACTTGCAGATGAATAAAAAAAAGCTGGATACCTACATCTTTGCTCATGTAGTCTGGCTCTCTCATGTCGTCCTACGTGAGCGAACTAAACGCAAACGCGATTTGACCAGCGGCGGCGCATCGCGTCGCATCCTAAAGGCAGATTTATTGGCACTTTAATTTGGTTTTACAAACGCATCTACCAAGCTCTTATCAAACGCGCGTGATGCGCCTATTCTGGCGTGCTCTTATATTTAAGATTTTCTTCGCAGCTCGCGAGCATTACCTACTTACTAGCTTTTGGGCTCTAAAGAAATGCTCGTGTGGCAAAGGCACTCTTATGTAAATTTGCATGCCAGTGAACCGCACTAACAATCGAGTCGCATCGCGTTCGTCTTGAATTCGCTTATGTTGGACGCGTTAGACCTAAGTATTATTTGTACCGAATTTAATATTGATATCAATATTTCTCACCAATTGTTAGGTAGAACTTTAATTTTGCTGTTTTGCAGATAGGCAACGTCTTGGCCGGAATTTATACAATTATTGGGACAGTTACAATTGTGAACGGATTTACTTACCTTTCGGAAGAATACAGACCTGTTTTATTTAAGGCTTTAGTGGGCAACGCAATTTCCTTGGTTCTACTTCTAGTGTCACTGCCATTTACCATAATTCTCCTCAATGGACTGCATAAGGTACCCACCAATTTTTATACTAGCAGCAGGGCTATTCTGTAAAGCCATTTTCGAATTATAGAGAGTGAATTCGAGATGAGTTTGCTAATTTGTACTCTGTAAAACTCGATAGTACAGGTCTTCTCACTCAAACTCACTTCACTTCGCAAGTGTGTAGCAGATGTTTACAGAATATCCAACCAAGGTGAAGTAAGTTTGCTTTCGAAGCGAGTTATCTCACTTGAGTGAGCTTCGATATCGAGATGGTATTTTAGAGAATAGCCCTACTGATGGCAGCGACTTCGTCCGCGTGGATTCTGATAAATCTCATATAAACTTTTATCGCTTAACCAACTTGGAGGTACCTACCTAGTATTTCCAAAATTCCTTAAATACGTAATTTTTTATTTTAACAGAAAGGCTAAACACCAATTTTCATGGATATACCTAACTTGAACAAGTATAAAGTTCATAAACTAAAACCCGCCTACGCTTAATAATTTAATAATTTAGTGGGCAAAAGCGCGGGGCAAGCAGCTAGTGGCGCCATCTGTTATGCCTATCCGAAACTAATTTTAAAATCTAGAAAGCCGCGCAAAGGTGATTTTATTCGTAATTAAAATGTAGCCTACATAGGCTAGTAGCTAAATTTAACAACAAATCAATAGACATCTCATTCATCAAAATCGATCCAGTAGTTTAGGCGCTACAGTGGTACACACAGAATTTCATACAAAAATCGGCCACAAACATACAAACATACATACAAAGACTGTTAAACCATAATCCTTCCTTTTGGCTTTATCGTAGTCGGGTAATAATGACGGACTTTTATACAAACTTTCATCCCTTATTTAACCCTCTTAGGGGTGGAATTTAGTAAGAGAGTGTCAACTGTCAACCAACCGGACATAACTGTGATCTGTTATAGCAGTCAATTAACGGCGGCAGGCCTCCATCACTACCTCCAAATATATATTTAAAGGATTTTTTTTGTATATTTTCAGAAGAAACGAAACTTCCTGAGAATCTTTGTGATATTTCAGCTGGTCTGCATTATCATATCGATACTTCAACAAATTTATATGTCAGTTTTCCTGTACATGCACATCATAAGCATCGCTCTAGCTCTGGTCATTGACGGTAAGATTAAAGTTTCCTTTTATTTTATATATACAAGCGGACACCCGCGACTTCGTTCGCGTGGATATCGGTTTTTAAAAATCCCGCGGGAATTTTTTGTTTTCCTTAAGCTCTTTTCGGCTCATACCTTGCAAAAACTGTTAAAAGTTCATTGGTGGATGTTTAGGTAGATAAAAATGTAAACATCCAATGCTGGAAGTCCCATCAAAATCGATCCATACATCGATACATCGATACAGATACGGCAAGTCTACGATTTTATTGAAGCTAGAAGCCTTCCTGAACCGAAAATGTGCGCTTCGAGTGTGGACATTCTCATACCAGTACCTAGTATTTCTAGGGAATTTCTTCTACTACAATTTCTAGGGAACCATTTTAACTATACATCACTGGAGTTGCTTTGTGTAATATGCTAACAAAAAGTGTTAATTTCAGTGTTAAACATCTATTATGTCCTTGTGTTGAGGAGCCTGTACATGAAGATGGGTGAAACCTTCAACAACCTGCCGAGACAACTGTACCGCGATGGTCAAGTCGTGATCACACCATAAGTTTAAGTGATTTAAAGCCTTAGTCCAGGGACGAATTAAGCGGAAGTTTCTTCACGTAAATGCGTACTCCTAACATTTCAATACGACACGTCATTATGGTGGAATTCCGCGCGTGTTTTGCCGCTAGATTTGTCCCTGGCCAGCACTAGTAGGTACTAATAATAAATAGGGCTAATGTAAAACTTTTTTAAATCTGGGCTTGATACAATTTTTTGTAACAAACACTAAATAATTTTAATCTATACTAATATAATAAAGCGAAAGAGTTTGTTTGTTTGAACGCGCTAATCTCAGGAACTACTGGACCGATTTCAAAAATTCTTTCACCGATAGATATGTACGTGATCCTTGAGTGCTATAGGCTATGTACCACGGGCGAAGCCGGGGCGAACCGCTAGTGTGAATAATTAAATTTTGCAGCGATCCACAACACATAATAATTCAATGTCCACGACGCGACGCGACGTCGTTCTTGTACTAGTTGAGATTATAATATTACAATATCCGATAATTTAGCTCATAAGTATAACTGGCTAAATAAACGTTTTGAATTTTTTTGATTTGTTTATTATTGAATCCCACTTGTTAACTATTATATAACCCGCGGCACCTAAGTCGAGCGGTAACCTTCAATGCGTAGAAGTCGAAAACGAGGTATCTCGGGGTGTGAGGGGGTCGCGGCACAGAATAATTGTTCGTAAGCACTGATTAGCTCTCGCGGATCCCCCGTAAGCGCTGATTGGCTCTCCAATCGTATTGTGTCCCGCTCACTCGTACGACGCTGCGCGCACTTGAAGGTCACCGCTCGACTTACGTGCCGCGGGTTATATCTCACACTCGCGCTGCTGTGCCGAAGGGTAATTTTGATTGGATTTGAATGCGGTTTGTTTTTGGTTGAAAGGTGAATTAGTCGGGAGTGTTCTTAGCTATGATGAAAATCGGTACAAGATGGCCGCCGCCACAAAATGGCGAATTACCTACATATTTTTTCACAACTCCCTCAATATGGATATCAAATGAAAGGGCTTGACTAGAAAAATAGCACTATGCAAATCCAAGATGGTTGCCACCAAATATGGCGAATGTCGGGGGTTTTTTAAATTTTTAATTTATAGTTACTTGTTCACATAGTTTCGCACCATGGTCTCAAAATTTGACAAAACGAGATAAGTGGGTAAGGACCCCTGTCTTGAGGAACTTTCCCGAAATATGCAAGCCGGCATTTTCAGCGTAGGTACTTTTCAATGTACAAATGCAATAATTAGTTACATGAATACAAACTATAAAAGAAAAGTCCAGTGAGAACACTAAATACGCAACAGATCAGTATTTAAATAAATATATACAGTGTGTCCGGGATCAAATTAGCGATATTTTAGGGACATATTCTACAACTCATTACCTCTCTGAAAATACCACTTATTAGGGCCTGCCCCCCTCCCCCTCCCAGGGACAGCCATTTCAATTTGGTGTGCGTTTTTGTGGGTATGTGCGCACAAAAATTGTAATAACTCGAAAGTCTGCTGATGCACAGATCTTCAAATGACCTTATTCGATTGGATACAATATTCTCCATCACTAAATACCAAACAATAGAATAAAATGTTAAAATAACTCGATCAAAAATGCTTCGGAAAAAAATTATTTTTTCAAAAATATTGAAAACTACAAGTTTTTGCTGCATTTTGAAAAAACGAGGTCATTAAGACCACATTATAAAGTAATAAATCGGTAGCTTTTGAGATAAGCAACAAAACGACATAAAAAATTTTACTGTAAGTTACTTACTTCTGGAGATATTGGTAATTATAAGTACTTCGTCCCCAAGCATGAATTACGAGTATTGAACCCAAATTTAAGATTCATCATTTTTTTACTACAAATAAGGTAAAAAAATCTTAACTTTATAATTTAATTTTTGTTAGTTATAAACTCAATAACTCAATAACTCTGATTTGTGTATGTGACACAAATCAGATATCCTAAAAACTAGGTTATTTCCGCCACAAACCGAAATTACCACCTCTGTTCTGTTAGCTAGTTGCTTCATGTTGGAAGGATCGTTGCATCATGTCCAAATACAATCTTATTTTATCTGCAACGGACAGGATCGTCTCCAATAATTCTTTTCTGGTATTTGGTACCATATAAAAGACCTTCTGCTTCATAGGTCCTCAGAAAAAGAAGTCCAAAGGTGTAAGGTCTGGAGAATGAGGTGGCCATCCATTGAATTGCTGCCACGTCCGATCCAAGGCGGATAGTTGACATCTAAATGCTCTCTTATGGCTATAATAATACCGAGTAGGCATGTCTTTAAACCTAGCAAAATTCACAAACCTGAATCACAAACAAAAATGAGTAATAACTTAAGTAGCTATCATAACGCCTCCTCGCCAGGAACAATAAAATAAAATTTCAGATATTTAAATTTTTTATACGAATTTTTAATCAGTTGAAGTAGGGGTTTGATCCTAAGTTTTAACCTCATTCACTGACTAATCAAAAACAATATTATTATTACCTGATCGCCCGAGGTATACGATGGAACCCCACATTCGAATAACATAAGAACTTACGCGCTCGCGGTTAAGTTATGTTTAAATAATAATATCTCCAAAAGTAAATAACTTACAGTAAAATTTTTTATGTCGTTTTGTTGTTTATCTCAAAAACTGTCGATTTAATACTTAACAATGTAATCTTAACGACCTCGTTTTTGCAAAATGCAACAAAACTTGTAGTTTTCAATATTTTTGAAAAAATAATTTTTTTCCGAAGCATTTTTGATCGAGTTATTTTAACATTTTATTCTATTGTTTGGTATTTAGTGATGGAGAATATTGTATCCAATCGAATAAGGACATTTGAAGACCTGTGTATCAGCAGACTTTCGAGTTATTGCATTTTTTGTGCGCACATACCCACAAAAACGCACGCAAAATTGAAATGGCTGTCCCTGAGAGGGGGAGGGGGGCAGGCCCTAATAAGTGGTATTTTCAGAGAGGTAATGAGTTGTAGAATATGTCCCTAAAATATCGCTAATTCGATCCCGGACACACTGTATATAGAATGCAGCAACGCACATAATATTGTCAACCAGGTACAAAGTACATTGAATACTAAGATTGAATATCGATAGTCTATCGATACATAAGGCAAAACCAACGCGTTTCTAGATATTAACTACCATCTATCGATAGTATTATAATCCAATAATTAAGTTGGAAAATTTTGTAACACTATCGATAATATAGATATTATTAAACATAGATCTATCGATACTATCAATAGTATTACTGGTAAAACGATATCGATACTATGGATAGTATTGACACGTGGCAATACGATCTTACTATCGATATCCTCAATAGTCGAACTAGCTATCGATAGTTTTGCAACACTAAAAGATACTAGAGAAAGAGCGATCTAGATGTTTTCTCGTTTCTCGAAATCAATTTAATTTTAATCATGATGGCACTTTTTTTCCTAATATCTCTGTTATTTCTATTTGATGAGAAATCTATGCCCCAATTGACCTTAGTAGATAATAAAATCCCGGTCGCCGGTCCGATAATGTAGGTGCGATAGTTTTTAGTTTAAAATTGATATAGCTTGAGTGAAGGTTACGGCTCTTGGACAATTAAAAATACTCAAAGCAATATGGCCGATTTGCAAATAGAGGTAGTGCCAACAGAGAGGTTAGTTGAACGAACATAATTAAGATGTATTTATCAACTAGCTGATGTCCGCGACTACGTCCACGTGGATTCACATAAATCTCATACAAACTTTCTTTTTCAAACTTTTCAACCCCTATTTAAAGCTAAGCTTATTATACAATTGAAGATTATATAAACGATAAAAAAGCTTGGATTTAACTCGTTCCAGCAATGCGCGAGACGGCATTTCAATCATGTACATTAACACGTTCACTGCGGGCCAAAATTTAGAGAACTTTCAGCTGGTGCGGTTGGGGTCGATTTAGGAAACCTGGAACTCTATTTCAGTGCGGTTGGCACTTTTTTGGCCTCGTGCTGAATGGTTTGATAAATATGTCATAATTTGACCAGGAACGTGACAAGCTGTTTAGATTTGCGCTAAAATCATTTATGTGTTAATGTTTTAACTAAAACTAGCTTCGCCTGCGGTTCTGACCCTTGGTTTCAGAGAAAATACCGAAAATAGATCCGAGGTCGCTTTAGATCCCGCGCCGCACCTAATTTGGGTTACACTAGTGACGGGAATAAATTTCTCTGGTATAATATCGATGAATATCGAAGTCAATGTTATGAATGATTTTCATGAAATTTAGTGTGCAGGGGCTTTCGGAGGCTAATATCATTAGAATACAAAGGTAAATTTTGCCACCATCATCTATAAGGTTATAATAGCTCAGGTGGGAATCGGGCGGTTCTGAAATCAAAACACCCCGGTTCGAGTCCAGATGATTATTTTTTTCCCTTAGTTTCATAATAATTAAAACTGTAATGATAAAAATATACGTACTTGTTTATTTACGTACTTAGTTATAAGTACTTGTTTCTAATAAAATGCTAAACTTATTGCACTCGTGATTTTTTATTTAAATATAATAACCAGGGCACATTTTCTTATTATTATGTCCGTAAGATCGAAAAATATTATTCATTCATCAGTAAGTAATTCGTATCTATATCTTTTATTCTTCTATACATGCAATAAAATCGTAGACTCGCCGTGTCTGTACCAAGTCTGTATCAAACAAAAAAAAAAAACGAATTCAAATCGGTCCACCCGCATCCACACACACACACACACACAGACACGTCAAACTTATAACACGCCGTCGTTTTTGCGTCGGGGGTTAAAACAAAGAGAGATAGATGCATCACAATCCGAACTCTTAGACCAATCGTTCCTCTCTATCGCTTGTTCCGCGTTCTCGTTTGCACGTTCCACTCAGGCGGAACGTGACAATAGTCACGGTTTTTCGTGCTTGCAGCCGGCGTTCACCTATCTATAATAATAATAATAATATTATAAAGTAGCTTGCCCTGACTGACTGACTGACTGACTGATCATCAACACACAGCCTAAACCACTGAAGCTAGAAACTTGAAATTTTCACAGTAGCTTCCTTTTATGACGTAGGTGCACACTAAGAAAGGATTATTGCGAATTCCACCCTTAAGAGGGTTAAATAGGGGATGAAAGTTTGTATGAAAGTCCGTCATTTTTCAAGTTATATCCATGAAAAGTGGTATTTAGATTTTCGGTTAAAAATAAAGAATTACGTGTTTGAGGAATTTAGGAAAAACTACCCCCAAGTGGGTTAAATGGGGGATGAAAGTTTGTATGAAAGTCCGTCATTTTTCAAGTTATATCCATGAAAATTGGTATTTAGGTTTTCGGTTAAAAATAAAGAATTACGTATTTCAGGAATTTTAGAAATTCCACCCCAAGTGAGATTTATAAGAATCCAAGCGGACGAAGTCGCTGGCATCGGTTAGTCGATTTATAAGACGTTATCACGTTAAAAATGTTTTTTTTTTATTATTTCTCCTATTTCATATACGTGCACTTTAATAATATTCACCTGTATAAGTAGCATAATAACATGCTATTCAAAACTTAACTCAACAACACTCCAATATTAATGTTACACGATAAAATAAGTTGAGTTAAAATGATTACCGTTTTTATTAAAACACAACTGATAATCTAAAAGATTGAAAGTCAAACCGACTTCATCATACACTTAACAGTCCATATCTTGAAAACTACAATTATTATAAATTATCATATCCATCTATTATAGTATACCTATATAATAATATGGAACTTATTAACAACTTATACCCGAGGAAGCACTGAAGACATAATTAACATAATATGTATTTCGAAGTCATGATGCGGACTCAGAATATCGACTGCTGCGCAAAACGCGTGCTCCGTTATCGACTATGGTCGCGGCACTAACGTTGACTGAATCGTTTCCCCGCCGCCTGCGCCGCGCACCGCGCGGGGACTAAATCAGCGTCGTCCCGCACTGAATTAAATAATTTTGAACTCAGTGCGCACGACGCTTATTTTGATCCCGTGCTATTTTTTTATACCAACGAGTCGAGGCTTTGAAGACATAAAGAAAACTATATTTGTCTTTGTCATACGTCTTACGGTTGATCGTAGACAGCTCCCGCACAGGCGAGAAAACACGAGTTTTGCGCGCCGCACCAGACGAAAGTCTACCACGGGGCTGTTATCGACCCCGCCCGCAGTGAACGTGTTAATAATAATAATTGTTATAATGTTATTTTTAAAAAAGAGCAACCGCCGAGTTTCTTGCAGGTTCTTCTCGGCTGGAACTACATTCCGAACCTGTGGTAGACTCAATTGACGATTCAAAAGTAGGTACTTGTAAAAGTTTATTTGAATAAAAAACTTTTCTATTCTATTCTATTCTATTTTATTCTAAAAACTTTTCTATTCTATTCTATTTAATCCTTAGGGGTTGAATTTTCAAAAATCCTAAAAGAGGGAGACTTAAGTTTTTAATTTACACCTGGTAAAAGTTTTCGAACTTCAGCTTATTTATAATTAAATTTTCAGTGTTGAGATTGAGAACCGAATAAGTACCGTCGAACGAAAGGCCAAGTTCGTCTTCAATACGGTTTGCTTCTGTATTCCACTGAGGATTGGCTGTTTCATTCTCGCTTACTCTTTTCTGGTAAGACAATACCTTAGCATTATTGCATTAGGCAAGTTAAGAGGTTGTGCTCTAGTAACCGCTATAGCAAAACCATTATATACTTGGCTCTTCCATGGTCTGCGGGACGCGGGACGGGAGGAAATTCTCATTGATAAATTAATAATCAATGGATGTGCTCGTACTATAATGTATGACAAGCATTTTTGGAGCGGCTTTGCGCCACTGTGAGTGTGTGTGTGTGTATTGCTACTGTAAAGACATGACACTAAATTAGGGAAAAAGAAATTTTATAATTATAATAATTTTAATTATCATAATTATTCTATTATTTGCGTAATCGCAATTTAGTCTTTCATCTTGATCTCTTTAAGTTTGCTCAATACTTTTCTATAGTTAGTACTATACATTTAAAGTTAAGTAGGTACGTTTCAGGATATGGAAAAAAGATTTTCCATAACCAAGAAAGAAGAAGATACGTTATTAAATATAATTTATACCCCATTTTTTAAATTTTACACATATTATACTCATAATAAAATAATTTATTTAATACATCTACTAAATACAAGTAAAGTTCGTGTACTAAAACCCGACTACGCTTAATAATTTAATAATAATTTAGTGGGCAAAAGCGCGGGGCAAGCAGCTAGTGGTGCCATCTGTTATTCCTATCCGAAACTAATTTTACAAGTATAAATTAAAAATTTAAAAAACGCCCGACATGCACGCACGCACGCACGCACGCACGCACGCACGCACGCACACACACACACACACACACACACACACACACTCATACAAAAATCGGCCACAAGCATACATACATACATATATATACGTAAATACATAGACTGCTAAAATCATAACCCTTCCTTTTGGCTTTGCCGTAGTCGGGTAAAAAAAAAACCAGACGTTTAGATTAGTACGCCATGGAGATGTTAGAAGATGGAATAAAACAAAGATAATAAAACAATTAGAATTGATAGGTTTATTATTCACATCTCGAATAAGAGTGATCTAACAAGACGTGTTCTTGTATATCTTAAAATTTCAATGCATTGCTGTCAGATGATGTGTCACTGTCGCTATCAATAACAGCTATAGGTATTATAATTCACTAATTCATCGTCGTCATTCTGCAATCTCTCAACGTGAACTTACAATGTGATTTCACGTAGCCTCCGTTACAGCTTGAAAAGCATCTTGCACCACATTTAATATTTTTGTTTCGAAACGCCAACGAAATAATTTAAAATGTTGTCTTGAAATTATTGGTCCACATTATAGTTTTTTTTATAATAATTGAGAGGCCGTTTTAACCAATATCTGACGATGCGTGATGTATTCAATGGGTATGGAAATTTTTCACATGAAGCTGACAACACTTACTTGACACAGTCGTCAGCCTCATATTTATTATTATGATATTTATTTTAGAGATATTTGTTGTTTTCCCTCACATTCTTGAGCACAAAACGAACGTACTACCATAACAATTTTTCTAGCACTACTTTTTATCACAATAAAGATGATTACTGCTATGTATTTCACAAAATTTTCGTAACGATGTAAACAATGAACTTTGAAGTTTCAAAGTGACTTTTCAATATGACAGATTTCGACTGCCCTAGTGATAAACAAAGTAACTGACATTTTTGTGAAATTGACTTTTTTGCATTAACAAAAGTTTTATGTCGAGTAGTTTTTTACCACAGTGTCCATAGTTTAATATTTCAAATAACTTGAACCGTTTACTGAAATTTGAATTGCCCAAACAAATAACTGCACACACTAACTCGGAATATAAATGCAAAAACCGAGTAAATAACAAGCACAACACAAAAACAAAGTAATTTGATGTTGATCACTTTGTTTTTGTATTTAAAATGCAGTTGCTTGATTTTTCGTTTTGTGGAACGATCCCAGGTAAAACTTGTCTATGTTTGAGATCACCTTTACTTTCTTTATGTTTAATGTTAACAAATTAAACACTCTGTCATCTGTCAGTTTTACTGCAGTCAAAAGTTTTCAAACGGTTGACGAAAACATAGATCAAACATAGAAACTGGAATTTAGGGTATTACTTTATGTACTTATAAATAATCGTTTTAATTGTTACCGGCTACTTACTATTTTAAAATGTTTCTACTGAAGATAGGTGCAGAATTTTAGATACCTACGTACATAATTAACTAATAGGGACATTACTTTACAGGAATATAACTAAAAATAGACACAGTACTGTAAATGCCCACGACTCCGTCCGCGTGTATTTAGGTTTTTGAAATTCTAGTCTAAGCTCTGTAATTTACCAGGATAAAAAAGTAGCTTATGTCATTCTCAAAAATACAACTTATCTGTATACCTCGTTAATATCAGCTGAACAGATGGTGCATGAAGACTTAGTAGACAGACATACTTTCGCATTTATAATATTAGTAGGTAAGTATAGATTCTTGAGTTGTTGTAATAAGCTCTAACTTACCGTCTCTAAGTTAACTAAGTTGGATATGCTTTGTCCGTCTGACTGTCGCAGCCTTATAACTTCTGATTTAATTAAAAGAATTACTTCAAATTCACCGATAACATGTAGAATAACATGTAGAATAACGGCCTAATGCTGGTGGTGGGTCCATATTGGCTCACATAAAATTCCAAATCCTATTCGTTGTCTTACTACCGTTCTGTGGTCATAATAAATAATAATCGTTCTTCATAATTTTGTTTTTCATAATTTTTTATTCATACATTTATTATCCCTACCAACGGATCTCATAACCGTTAGTGATCATATTTAGAAATATTTTCGGACATCCGATGATAGGAGTTGAAATATGTAAGACAATGCGCTCCCGCAGGTGATTACATAAAAAATAATAAAAATAGTTATTTGAGTTATTTGGGAGGGGCGCGGGTGCCCATTAAAGCAAATGGGGGGGAGGGGGCAATATTTTTTTATTCACAATATCACAATCACAATATCACACACACACACGCACACGCACACACACATTTGAACATTAATTTTTGGGGTAACTATTTGTATCTGAATAACAAAGTAAACTCTTTGTAATAAATTGAAAAATATTTTTGGAAGAAATTGACTTGACTTAACATCTTTTTAAAGATAAATAAGTAGGTATTTTGTAGAAAGGTTGCCTTTAAATAAGAGTTTTCAATGTTTATGCTTGTCCTGTAAAATTATTCTGAATGTATTTACTTTGTTTATCACTAGGGCTGCCGATTTATCAATGAATAATGGACGTAGTTCAGCAAAAGGGATTTTCAACCCACACAACTTGTCATACAAATATATACCTAAATATTGCTGAATTAAAATTAACTTTGCTATGATAAGTCGTGTGAGTTGAATCCTTTTTGCTGAACTACGTCAATTTATCAATGAACTTATGAATGAACACATCTTCCCCTCGTACTCCACCAACTACCGCAGAAGGGCCAACTATATCGCGGTCTGCCTATAGTAATCGCGTCGCATCGCGTTGGCATGTAGGACGTCACCTCAATATAGTCTCGAATTATTTTAAATATTGATATCGACATTCCTCATGATTTGTTAAGTAAGTAAGTAGAACTTTATTTTTGCTTTTTTGCAGATAGGCAACGTCTTGGCCGGAATTTGGGCAATGGCAGAAATATTTTCAATGAACACAAATCCGATCATTCCGATTGAATACAGATATCCTATTAAATATAATTCAATATTCGTTTATAACGCAATCTCCTTGTCTCTACTTGGAATATCACTACCATATTACATAATTCTCTTCAATGGACTGCATAAGGTAAGTACCCACAATCCACCACCATTATTATAACCAGCTGATACCGAAAAAATGTATTTTCACTTTCAGGAGAGACGAGACTTAGTGATGTTATTTGAGTTGTTTCAGCAGATCTGCATTACTATAAATATACTTCGACACATTGTTTACTTAGCTATCGGGCACATAGAATTCACATTCATCGCTACAATCCTGGCTATTGATGGTAAGATTATTATATTTTAAGTTTTCCTTTAGAAGTATTTGGTAAGCGATGTGGTTTTATAAGTGGATGGTCGCGAGTTTGATTCCTTGCAGGAGCAATTGAGACGTTTATAATTTCTAAATTGTCTCTGGTTCGGTCTGGTGGAAGGTTTTAGCCATGGATAATAGTCGTTATTAGCCTGCAATAATAAGGCCACCGAAAACCTGGCAGACGACGTACTTGCCTTGACTCAAGAATCTCCGCGAGTGGAATGGGATGAGCACATGATCATTGTCCCGAGCAGCGGCATCGAAGATTAAAATAGTCTTAATGATAGCCAAATTCCGGAGAGGAGACGACATTTGAAGAAGAAGAAGCCTACAATACAATGATACGGAGGTACGATGCCGCGTATAAACCGATCAATGATATGTATTAAAAATCTCTGAAGCGGGCTACCTTAGATACCTCTTCGGTCTTCCAAGTTACCTTAGTAGTTAGTTAGTCTACCTTTCAGATAGGGAGCTCTCCGATGCTCTCCGCGCCGGTCTATCTGAACGGTCCCTAAGCCTCCTTCTATACTACACGATTTATTATGCATTGTGGATTTTGTGTAGACTGTGTAGTGTGTATCCTCAGTCTTCCTCACGTCACGACTCCTCGATTTAAAATTTGAACTGAGACATCCAATAAGTCAGTCGCGATGTCGCGGGGATACTGCCCTCCTAATTACTATGGATTCAGGAACTGTCGATAGATGAATTGAGATAATACAGAAGTGGTATTTTCTGGTAATATCATAGAAATCCCTGGTCTAACTCCTTAAACCTGACGCTTTCCTGAAGCTAAAGTGTTCTTGAAACGCAAATGTGCCCTTCGAGGGTGAACATTTTGATACCTTGTACATCCTACAATTTCAACTGTCGTCACTGGGGTTTCTTTGTGTAATTTACATGCTAGAAAAACGTGTTAATTTCAGTATTGAACATCTATTATGTCCTAGTGCTGAGGAGCCAGCAAGAGACGATGGGCGAAACCATCAACAAGCTGCCGAGGCAACTGTATCGCGATGGTCATGTCGAGATCATAACATAAGGTTATGCTATTTAAAGCCTTAGTTTAGGGATGAATTAAAAGTCTACTAGTACTACTACTACGGCATATTAGGCATACTATATAGTATAATAGTAGGCATACTAAGTAGTACCTACGGAGTCGTCAAATTCTTCACAAGTTACTCGAATGCATGCGCCTCGATTCTCGTGGATTCGCATGGGTTCGCGTTCATGTTGAGCTCGAGTTCGAACGAATGCGCGAGCCCCAATCTGCGCTGGCGACGCGAATGCGCGCGTATGCGCGTCGACTTATTTCTGATAGAATTTTATGCTATGTTTTGTAGAGATATTATGTGGCAATATGCTGTAAATTTGTTTCGATTCACCCTGATGCGCTTCAACTCTGTGTATGTCCCGACCCTAAGCTGAATTTTCTTCCCGCAGATTTTGCGTTCTCCTAACATTTCAATACGACACACTAAGTATGAACAGTTAAACCGTGCGTGTTTTACCGCTAGATTTGTCCCTAGCTAATAGGTACACTGTGTAGGTAACTAATGTAAAACTTTTTTTTTAATCTGGACTTTATACAGGCTGCCCTTTTTTTACCCGACTGGGTTATGTGTTTCACCTGTGTGTATGTATGTCCATTCCTATGTCCGCGTGTAACTACTCAACGACTCAACGGATTTTGATAAATGATACGTCATTAGATTTGTCTTCATGACGCGACTGTTATAGGATACCTAAATTAAAAAAAAAAAAAAAAATGGCGGACTTTATGTGCTTTAATGTGCGAGCTGAAAAAAATTTTTTTCTTCAAGACCCTCGAGTGGGATATCAAAATGAAGGGATTTAAAAGGCAAATACAAAAATGTATACAATTATATATTTGAAAATAAGTTGGAGTGATAAATCACAGAAAATGACCGTTTCCTATGTCAGTTCGTAACTACTCAACGACTCAACCTATTTTGATAAATGATACGTCATTAGATTTGTCTTAATAGCGCAAATGTTACTGGGTACATAAAATTAATGAAAATTCAAAATGGCGGATTTTATGCATTTTAATGTGCGAGCTGAAAAAAAAAATTTTCCCTCAAGACCCTCGAGTGGGGTATCAAAATAAAGGGCTTTAAAAGGCCAGTACGAAAATGTATACAATCTATATGTTTTAAATCAGTTTGGAGTGACAAATCATGAAAAACAAAATAAATAACAACTACACTGTAAGTGGTACGGTGCAGGTAGTTTATTAATTTTTAGTTTTTTAGCATGGCAGTCGGGTTTTTTTAATTTTTAAATTATAGCTTGTTAACTCTAAAGAATTGAGATAAGTAAATAAATACCACGTTAATAATACTTACTATTTTTATTGGCAAAAATGTTTAAATCATAACTTGTATTCCCAGCTCATAAGAGTAGGTAAGTATCTATCTTGGTGACTTCACGCGATCTTGACGTGAAGTAACAATAAAATCATGATGGAAGCGAGAACGTCTGTAGCGCCGGACATAACGCGTCGTCGCTGTTTCTGTGATGCCTTTATGCGAACGCAACGCATATGCAGGCGCGTGGCATTCGCGTTGAGTGAAATTTGAAGGAACGGAGGCATTCGATCGAAATTCGAGTATCGACACACAATGACTTCAGAGCAAAATGAACCCAAAATTTCTTATTTTAAAGTCGTAATTCAATAGTTCGAATCTTTATTTTACAACATTTCTGCTTGAGCCACTGGCTGTTTTCGAATGTTGAATGTATTGGCGAACTCAAAAATCTAAGCCATTTTTAGTCCATTTTACTCTGAAGTCAGCAAAGAGAGACTGAGCACACTGGACGAAACGAAAACCATCGACGAAGCGGTTTAGTATTTTAGCGCTATCTAGGACATCGTTTTTGTAAGTAAATAAATGTTTTAATTTTTTTATTAATTGTTTGTTATTGAATCCCACTTGTTATACACTTCGGACCGCCGCGCAGCGCCGCTGTGCCAAAGGGGTAATTTTATTTGAGGTGGTAGCTTCCAATGTTGGGAGAGATGGCTTGAATTATGTTTTCCACGCAGTATGGGGTGTCTGAAAAAGATTAATTGGCGGGATTTACAAACGAGTTCGATTAACGACATGCGTTGCTGCTGAAATGCTCTGAGTTTTATGGTCCGATTTGCTTTCCGATTTGAATTATTCAATTTTTTTTCGTCAGACGAAGGTATCGAAAATGTGTACAACTGTACTCGTACACAAGTTTTATAATGTACTAGCGTACCCGGCAGACGTCGTACTGCCCGGTGACATACAAATATCAGCGCCACCTACCGGCACCCGGTATGTTACCGGTAATTGTGTTTTCAAACCATTCAGGAACCCATTGAAATATACACAAAAAAAATCATCCAGTCCAGCTGTTTAGGAGTTAGGTGACAAACACACGTACAAAAGAATTATATAATACGGGTGAGAGAGTGTACCGTATCGACTGGATGAACATTAAATGTGTGACAGCTACGAAACCCATGAACATTTTGAATGGGAAAATGTTTTTCCTTTTATTTTATTTTTTCGTCAATTTTCCAATTTTTTTAATAGTTATTCTGCTTATTCGGGACGGAGACAAATACAATAAATCAAAAATTATGAGAACCGGTCCAGCCGCTCTCGAGTTATAAGTGTTCGAACAAACACGACTTTGTTTTATATATTAAAGATTACAGTTTTATTATTTATATGCCTGGACTCACCGACGTGTACCCATTCGGTGTCATGGTAGCCGTACTCTTTCCTCGCTTCCTCGATGGCCTCGTGTAAAGCGTGCGTCACTGCCACCGCTAGCACCAGCGCTGGCTCGCCGGTCGCTGAAAATATGACATTTTTTAACCCCGGACGCAAAAACGACGGGATCTTATAAGTTTGACGTGTCTGTGTGTGTGTGTGTGTGTGTGTGTGTGTGTGTGTGTGTGTGTGTGTGTGTGTGTGTGTGTGTGTGTGTCTGTCTATCTGTTCCCCCGTAGCGCTCAAACGGCTGAGCCGATTTGAATGCAGTATTATTTGTTTGATAGATGAATTAGTCGAGAGTGTTGTTAGCTATGTTTGATGAAAATCGGTCCAAGATGGCCGCCGCTACAAAATGGCGGATTACATATTTTATCACAACACCCTCAATATGGGTATCAAATGAAAGGGCTTGACTAGTAGAATAGCATTATTGCAAATCCAAGATGGCTGCCGCCACAATATGGCGAATGTCGGGGGTTTTTTTAATTTTTAATTTATACTTGTTTTAACATTCACTTGGCAGCATATACTTAAATTGAAACCGGCACCCCCTTATTCTCTAACTCAATGGCTATCAAAAAAATTATTTGCTGTATTTTTTATAGTTTATTACGTAATTCTTGCGTGATTCAAATAAAATCAGCTGACGCTGGAGGTCAACGAACGTTGTGTGACCTGTTTAGCTCTTTACGTATCGTTAGGTACCTACAAAATCGCGCGCGCTACACTTCCTACCTATAAGATACCTACCCTACTAGATTGTGTTTAGGTAGTATAATAATAGCGCTAAGTTTTCGGAAGCGGTCTCCTTACACCCTGTATATAACTAAGCATGCAGGCAGATGCTGACCCTTAGATCTCAGAACACCGTTATTGTTCAGCGAATTCCTCTTGAACGAAACTCTGAAGTCCACCGGAATGTCGCAAGCGCCAGGCGGCTTGTAGGTCCACGTTCTGTTGGTGAGTAAACGCCCTGAAGGGTCGTATACCAGCTTCTCTGACGTCCAGAGACCCAGGCCCATGATGAAGGCCCCCTCAATCTGAAAAATAACACAAATCAGTTTCCAACATCTGCTTTTGAAATAATAATAATGTCCTCCTGACCGAATTTCGGCCACGGCGGCTAATCTCAACCGAGGCAGAGACTAGCCATCTGCGCAGGAGATATTATAGTGCACAAGTGTGTGCGCATACACAGGTGCACTCTCTATTCCCTCACTCTCATAGTCCGATGGGACGCCAATGCGACACGACCGGAGAGAGATTAGGCGCAGGACCGACGGCTTTACGTGCTCTCCGAGGCACGGGGGTGTATCTAACACCGCCAACTCCGGGCTGGCACTGAGAATTTCTTGACAGAAAAACCCAATACCTCATTTTTTTTTTGGCCCGACCCGGGAATCGAACCCAGGACCTCGTGATCCACAGTCGAACGTGCTAACCGCTAGACCAACGAGGCAGTTGGTCTAGCGGTCAGCTTTTGAAAGTAAAAGCTAACATTCACGTAGATTTTGGATAAGATAGGTTATTTATTTGGCCGATAGACGGCAACAAAAATAATATAGGGAAAGATATGGATAGGGTTGTCTATTGAGAGCATAGAAATATATTATCAAGGATAATACCTGTCCAATATCAATCTCAGGGCTGAGACTGCGCCCTGTGTCCTCGACCAAGTCCACGCGAGTCAGGATATGGTTGCCAGTTAACACGTCCAACTCCACTTCCGCAGTACAAACACCGAAGACTGAATACTCGGTGAGTTTGTCCAGAGCTGATGTCATTGCGCTCACTTGGAGATTTATACCTGACAGGCGAAAGCGTTAGGTTAAGAACTACCCATATGTAATTATGTTCACATAATATTATCCATTTATTTCATCGTCATCACCGTCATCAAACGATAGAAATCCATTGCTGGACATAGGTATTTACAAGAGACCTACTTCCGTATATCCCAGTCTTGTGCCGCATCCATCTTGTACCGTGCTTGTATCCAGCCACCGGATGGCGCAAGTCTGATGTCGTTGGGAAGGACCTAGTGAGAGGTGGAGGGGCATTGGTCTCTGGCAACACTGGTCTTTCGGTGTGAGGTCTCCAATGTCTATTGGTTATTGCAACCCGTTGAGGTATCCCAGTGACTCTGGTTCTTTTACGGATCTCCTCATTTCTAATTTCTGTTTATTTATTTTAAATTAATTTGAAAATACAACTGAAGTAATAGCCTTGTAAACGGGCAAAATCTTCCTCTATTATGAAAGAGAATTACTTGGAGATTAGAAGCATTCTCAGTGTGGCTTGCTAACTTACATCTTACACATTAGTACCTTTAAATTTCAAGACATCCATATTCACCTTGACAGAGGCAAGATTTAAGGTTGTTTAAAGTATTTATCTTCGATAACCATAGCTTTAATGTGTGATCGAAGTTACTTATTTGCTCAATGTTTTGCTGTGTAAATTTTATAATTCAAAACAAGTAAACGAACCTTTGTTATACGCCGCTGTAACGATTTCCTGCCAAGTGGGCTCGTTCAGTTCAGCCTTCGCCGGTTCCAATCTCGCCAACAGTTCCCTGCAAGCCTTGATAGTCGCGAATGCGACAGACTCGCTGGTAATACTTCCGTTGGTTGCCATAGTGTTAGGAGAATTGAAGGTATTCGCCCCTTTCACAGACACAAGACTCAAAGGCACTTTTAAAGCGTAGGCACAAACTTGGGCCACTTTTGTATTTATGCCTTGGCCCATTTCTATTCCACCATGGGATATTAAAATTGTTCCATCAGCATGGTAGACCGATATCGATACGGGGAAGTTTCCGTTGTACGATATCGGAAACGACATCATCGCGACTTGTAGCCCTTTCTTTTTCCAAGCATTTTCAGAATTAAACTTCTCAACGGCCGCCCTACGAGCTTCGTATTCGCAGTCTATTTTGAATGTGTCTACCATGTCCAAAATGGGAGCATTTTCCGCAGTGATGTTCCGGATACGAACTTCGATAGGATCTATTTTAACAGCATCTGCTATTCTTTCCATGATGTGCTCGGCTGCAGCAAATGCTTCTGCTGTAGCTGGAATAAAAAAATTGCAGAAAAAATACAGTAAAACATAATCTATACGTATACAAAAATGGATTTCTATTGAAATGTCGCAGAAACGGATTGTCCGATTCCGATGAAATTTTTTGTGTTTATTTGGGTGGGTCTAGGGATATTTTTTTTGCAATCGAAGCCAGTAGATGGCGCTGCAGTCGAGTTATATTATTTCGGAAAGATTTTGATGAAATAGGTACCATAAGTGTGTTTAAGTTTTTAATTTATTAGAACTAATATATTGAATATCACAATCATGATTAAGAAGACGAAAAGATATATGAGACTAATTTTCAATTTTCTTACCTGGAGCTCTACACCATGTGTTGCTGGGTTTGTCAGTAATAACACTGTGCCCCTTGATGTTCCATCGCTTTTTGTTGTACAGCCTCGACAATGGGTCCGCGATGTAGCTGCCCAAATTGTCATTCACTGAGGAACCGCCATCCGAGTAGTACTCTACATCCACGTACTGGATGACGCCATCATTATTGACACCAAGCTGAAATTTAATTAAAGTTATAGACAACACTTAGAAAAAAAACTTAATTTTCAATGATCTTAATTTTCAATTCTACTCTTATGAAACTTACAACTAATATTTTGTTTCAAATGGTGTAAACAGTCAGACTATTAGCATTCATAGTACGTAGTTTATAGTGAAGAAATATTTAGGAAAGAATAAAATACTTAGAGAGAGAGAGAGAGAAATAGTGCCAATAGTTTTAAGTGATAATGTGAGATATTATGAAAAGAATAACCAACTGAGTTTGTTGATTTTTCAGACCAGGGTTTAGCGACCCACGTAACTGAACTTTTAATATAATCTAAATAACAATTATCACCATTACCACACTAGATTTGTTGACATTCAAAAAGAGTGCAGTGAACCTACTTTCAAACACATCTTTGAACCGTACCTCATATTCAAAATAAGCCGCCATCCGTTTCCCGATAGCCTCCATATTGTCAGTGAGGGGCATCACAAGGGAGGCTCTTCGATTCAGTTTGTAAGCGACGAGCGCGCACGCACAAGCGATCAGCGAGGCCCGCGATGCCTTCCCGCCGTACCCGCCTCCGAGTCGAGGCACTTCCACGTCCACTCTGGAAGTTGATTATCAAAATCTGGCTAAGATGGGTAATTGGAGTAAGGAATATCGGAGCAGATTTGGGCAAAGCGTTTGATAAAGTAGATCAAGCAATGCGATAGTAGGAATTATAACACTAACTGATGCCCACGACTTCATCCGCGTGGATTTAGGTTTTGAAAATCGCCCGGGAACACTTTGATTTTTCGGAATAAAAAATAGCGTCTTTATCTGTTTCCAGGATGCAATTTCATTTAGATCTGATCCGATAGTTGTCTTAATCTTAATCTTAACCTTAATCACACTAATATTTTAAAGGCGAAAGTTTGTGTGTATGTACATATGTGTGTATGTTTGTTGATCTTTCATGCCGTGACTACTGAACAGATTTGACTGAAATTTAAAACATACATAGCTGTTAAAATCCACCGTTCCCGCGGGATTTTGAAAACTATAGCAATCTACAGCTACAGCTTTATGATTACTATAGCAAACTTCCTTGAAAGTAGGTATACTGGAAAAGGGAGCGGGAACGGGAACCGGAAATCCAACATTCCCTCGGGATTTGTGAAAAACCGAAATTCACATGGGTGAAGCCGCGTGCAAAAGCTAGTAGTAGATAAAGATTTTATTATCTTCAATATTGACGGACTCCCATACAAACCCTTCATTCCCTATTTCAATACCTTCAAGTCTTTTTTCGTAGGTAAGCCTAGGTTCTTCTTGAAGATCTAAACTATCTCTCATCATGTCGCGAGCACTGGCTGGTGTTCTTATAAAACAACTCACCTATTCAAGGGTAAATTCAAAGTCTTGGACACGGCAACCTGTACGAGATCCATCCATTGCGTCGCCGATCGCACGCGAACTCCTCGGCGAGTGGGCGACGCGGTGCAGCTCTGTGTCTCCATCGTGAAGTGGTACTGATCCGGTACGTGGTAGCTGCCTTTGATGACGTGGGTTGTGTCCGTGCCCTTATCTGTTGCTGTTATCGTTGTGACTTCAAGGATCTGAAAATTTTGTGACAAGGTAGGTACTCAAAATTTCGTCTCTCTTATTAACGGGTGTAAGGGGCCCTTTGTCTTAAAGATATTTGCTTGTTATATCTTGCTTAGTCTAATTCTCGGTCGTGATTCCGTTGTTACGGATTATAAATTTGTGCGCGCATCACGCAAAAACTACTGAATGGATTGAAATGAAACTTGGCATGATTAAGTCCATACTACGAAGTAACATTTGAACATGTGGATTATTATCATCATCTTAAGCTGGCGTGCAATGTGTTTGTCTATTTGTCTATTTGTTCTGGCTAATCTTCGAAAGGCTGGATCGATTTGGACGAGACTTTCACTCGCGGATATTCACACTGTGATGCGTCACTTTTAACAGTTTTTAGCAAGTTATGAACTCAAAGGAGCTTAGGAAAAACAAAGAGTTCTCAAGGGGTTTTTAAAAAACAATATCCACGCGAGCGAAGCCGTAGCCTACTATAATTTTAACTTGAGATCTGCAGAATTATCGCGACACGAGCAAACGCATATGAATGTCAAATCAACGTATTTTTTAAGTGATCTCCAAATTTCCCTAAATAATTTTGTCATATTCATGCTTCATTCACTCACCCGCTTATCTTTATCAGGAGCTACCAAAACATCTTTAATAGTCAAGACTGGCTTAGTTGTATCCTGCTTATACAACACTTTCACTAAACCTACAGCTTTTAAAGCCAATTTCCTTGTTACAGCTGCAACTAAGCCAACGGGCTGACCGTAAAAAGAAATTCTCTTGCTTGCCAAGACTTCCTCTTCAACATCAATGAAGGGGATACCTAGTGGAGTGAAAGTGTTCTTTCCAGGAATATCTTTTGCTGAGAAAAAACCGACAACGCCTGGAAGTTTCTGGAAAGTGTTAAACATATTATTTAATTAATTCACACATTTTTAATATTTAACATGAATAAATCATCTGGGCAGAAGTTATTATGAATTGTATCTATGCATAATTTTGTGAAATTGGAATTGAAGAATACTGCTTCATATACCAGTTTAAATGAAGAAACTTTAGGAATTGAATTTCAAAAATCCGTTCACGATGTACGTTGTCGGTTAGTCATCGTACTGTTTTCTTACTGGTATCTCTTCTTTTGATTGGTCGGTATTTAGCTCTCTACTTTGCATTTCCAGAAATGTGGCCATGATTATTATTAAGAATTTTTATTATAAGAAACAAATTTAACTTACCAAGGCTTCACTGGCATCGATATTAACAATCTCTCCAAGACATATTGTGGCCAACACGAATGCAACGTGCAAATCACGGGGTGTAGATATTCCGTCACCCACATACAATGCCTCGCCGGAACACTGCACATTAGTAACAAAATATAAATGCTCTTAATTTAGTTGTTTAAGTTCGTATAATAATACGTAAAAACGACCAGAAATCTAGACATTGGTATGATTCAAATTGGACCCAGTAGTTTTGGTGACATATGAAAATGATTCACAGAATTGAAATCGCTATAAAAAGTTACAAATTAAAATGTTGCTCTAAATTTTTTAATATTCACGGCACAATTATTTATGATTTTTCTTGCAGTGAGAAGCTAATAGAGCCTCTATGTTTAATGTACGAAATTTCAAGTGATCGTAAGATTGTAAATCTGTGAAGTTTACAGCCGTATGATCACTTGAAATTCAGGACGGGTGAAGATGTGCATGATGATATTATACCTGAGTTAAAGCTTCCAGTTTTGGTACCGGCTGGTTCAGTGGCCACACAGTCTTGTCGGTGTCGTATGTTTGAGTACCGTGTGATACAGGCCTGATTAGCTCAGTACCACCAGATTTGTACCGAGGGTTAACTGATGGATGTAGTGATAGGATTGCCTGGGGACCATAATTTGAAATTTCAAAAAAAAAAAATATTTTGCTGCTCAACATGCATAAGCGAGCTATCTTAAACCTACTCGTTAGTAAAATAGTTCATCATCAAAATCACAAAGTTAAAATAATCCTCCAAATTTCTCACAATAGAGTTAGAGACAGGATACCAAAGACTTAAAATTCCTAAACTTAGCATTCCTATAAAGGTGGATATAATTCAATTAATAAAAATAAACTAATGATTTCAAAGTATTGTGTACAAAATTTGCAATGTAATAAAAATAAATTAATAATTTCAAAGTAATAAACATGATCATTTAAAGTTTACTGTTTCTTACTCACCTTCCTATTTACTACTAAATACACCAATTGAGCATTCTGAGGAGAGAACACTCTCTTTGTACTATAATATTTCGTCGTAACGTATGGTCAGTACGTACCTTATAAAATAGTCCCAAAGCTATCGCTTTTCTACATGCCGGAGCTGGTTCGGGTAAATTCTCCACAGGCTTAATATCTGCATCCAATAGTTCTAATGTCTTTTGCAAAGTTTGCTCATTAAACAAGAGATGTCCTTTAAGGAAGTTCTCAACATTCATCGCGTGGGTGTAATCAGGAGCGATTGATCCGTAAACTATGGTGGAAGAGACGACTTTTTCATTGGAATCCAAGATAAAATGGAAACCTGCGTTGACGATGGCATGGGCGTTTTGGGCACGAGGCATTATCTGAAATCAATTTGAATCATATTTTTTTTCTCGTCTTAGTATCTCAAGGATTTATATCTCGTGACTTTATTTAAGCTCAAATTAGACGGTTCATTTTTCAGGATTTTTGCTCTCATTTTCGAGGTTTCATCGATGATTCATTTAATGATTCGTCTAAACACCGACCGTTCATCGTTCACAGGCACTGTGCCATAGCAAATACCGTATCGTGCATCGTTCATCGCAAAAAAGAAAGATGAACGGGGCACCGTCTAATTTGGGCTTAAACGACAGCATATACTTAGTTATTCTGTTACAATTTTGCCACGACTTATGCAATACCATTGTTTACATTTAGGTACATTCAACATTAACATAGCTTATTCGACGAGTATATTATTATACTTACTTTATATGTACGTATCAAGTGGTTTTCTGATAGAGGTGGTATCTTGACATTTATAATGAGCTTGTCTTTCAAGTCTGTTGCTAAAAACTTCTGTAAATTCATTTCTATATATTTGAAATTGTTGTCCACTGAAATAAAAATATCACTCGTTAGTTACTCATTATTTCAAAGATTCATTTCTCATCATAGGTAAGAATACAAGTATATTACATTCATCATACTTTTATCCCTAAGCGCAGAAAGTCATTTCTTTAACCATTAAGTCACATCTATAGACATCAATCAATCTTCATTTTGTCCAAATATATCATCATGATGAGTAAACCAATTATTGAGTTATTCATTAGTATTATGTAAAATCCATACCCAAAGTAACAACTGCATTAACTGTTTCAAATATAAGGAACACGTCAGATGGAAAGTCGTGATAAGCATTCTTCATCGCCAGGTTCCCTCCGATGGTGCCGATCTGTAAGATGATAATATCTTTGGTGTGGATATAAAAGTGCACAGTCAAAATTCGTTAATCCTAACCTTGACCGTTAACGTCAAGCTCCAAACAAATGCTGACTACGCTTTTAAATACTCGTAAAAAAATATGACCGGTAATTTAATTTAACTTCCTGCTATCAATTGAACTAGTATTTTCTAAGACGTATCGTCTAAGAGTACAATGGAAGCTTGTTAAAAGCATGGTTTATATGGCACGGCGTCACCGCCATAGTGCCGCACGGCGTGTTAACAAGCTTCCTTTGTGCTCCACTCCACATACAACACTGACGACCGTGTCTACACACGGCGAATCAACCGTAATTTTTCACGGCAAGAAAACGTGTGTGAACAAAAAGCCTAAGTTCTGAAAATGAAACGTACAAATATCCTATTGGTGGGTTTCACGCGGATGCTTCGCTCCGTATTCTCACACTATTATTTAAATACATTCTTAGAAAGGTAACTAGCCCAAGAGATTGCACTAACATTTTTCACCGGTACGTTGGCAGTTAGCTCCAAATGACGATGAAAGTGTTTCAAATAGCGGAAATTATCATTTTTCATGTGCCTCTCAAATATCGACATCACTTCATTGATGGAGAGCCCCGCTCCGAGCACCAGATTCTCGTCTATTAAGGTGTCTTTTAACGTGCCTATTGAGGTTATGTCGATGAAAACACGTGGCTCCTTTGTTATTGGATATACTCCTGAAAAGTAAACATTTTTGTAATTTGAATAATTAAATTGAAATTTTTCTTTTATCGCACTATAGAGCCTGCTAGTCTCTGAAGCAGTTGAATCATTACTTATCAACTTGGGTAATGATTTTTTAGTTTAAATAATTATAATATTACTATAATTGTATAATATTGTTTAAACTTTAAAGGGACGCAATTACCCTTTCCAGTGTTTCCTGCGATGAGTCTGTAGTTGTCCGAACCTTCTTTAGTAAGAACCTGAAACATTTTTAATAGAGTTAACAAATATCTATGAGATTTGTTTTAATATCATATTGTGGCTAATTCTGTTGTACACAATCTCTAAATCTAAACTAAAATGACAGGGCTAAATATATTCCTATCTCTTTTACAATGCTCCCTGTGGAAAAGGATAGCACTGTTTTTAAACTTGTCAATTTAGTTTAAGTTTAGAGATTGTGTACAACAGAATTGTGGCTATTGTATTGGAATTATCTTTGGAGTCCACTACTGACAAGTCACAATAGCCGATTAAACCCAATCGGCCGTCTATACAATACAGGATTTGGAAGAATGCCGACGTGGGCACTCGGCTACTATCAGCGCCTTACGAATGCGATTGGCAAATCGGCCGATCATTTTTCGGATCAGCTGAAGCCGATTCTGCTTTAATAGATGGGAAGACATAATTGTGGGGGATGGCTGTACCTTAAAAACATCTTCGATGGAATACGCCTTGTACCATCGATTGGCGTCCATTTGTATGTCCAACATATTCTCGTTCCCTTTGTTGTTAATGAAACACCAATCTTTCTCTTCCTTTGTGCACTTCTTTGTACACTTGTTGGCGCACTGCATGTCGTGGAGGTCTTCTAAGTCCTGAAAGTTACAATTTTGGGCCTATAGTTTGCATTCCTAATGTCGCGGCCACATATACGGAATATGCCATTGAGCATGGCATTGGATGGCGGTAAATTTTGGCAGATCAAAGAGTTTCAATGGCAGATAAAGCGGCTACACCTACGGTTATCGCTATATTCAATAGCATATCCCGTATATGTGGCCGCTACATTAAAAGAGAGAAGATAAGACAATACTAATTGTGGGTAATAAATGGAAGTTTCAAAAGGTAGATCTTAACTAACGGAGTTATCTACCTAATAATGATGAAAGGTATCTAGAACTTAAAAACTGTATAATCGATAAGTGTATGTCGTTATGAATGTTAAGTGTAGCAAAGAACCTAACTAAAGGAAGGAAGGAGGGTTTATTTTTGTTGTGTAAATAATTAGAATACAGCAAAAGACATATTTGAGAAGCTTTTGTCAATTTCATATCAGTTTCTCTTGTCAACGGACCAATGCAACGGACGGACGTCTTGTCAAACAGAAACCTTTCGTTCAACAAGTAAAAGCTAAGATAAAATCTTCGCTTTTACTTGTTCTAATCAGTCAGGGTCAGGGGGCTAATTCCATCTATCGGGGCAATCGAAGAAGACGCTGATTTAAAAATCAAAGGCGCGCAGCTCAATTCTATCAAGCGTAGTAAGAAAAGAAAAAAGACGGAATTGCCCCAATAGACGGAATTAGCTGCCTGACCTTACCTTAAGTTTTATGCTATCCTGGACGACATCTGTGGCGAAGCTTTTGAAGGCGTCCAGAATGGGGCGGTAGCCGGTGCACCTGCAGATGTTGCCCGCAAACGCTCTCTCGATCTGATGCATCGTCAGCCTCTTCTCTGAGCCCTCGTATAAACTGGAAGAAAGGTAGTATTAGAATTTGGAATAAGTCAAAAGATAAAACTGCACTCCGAACCAGTGGTAGATTCATTTCACGGCATTCCGAACCAGTGGTAGATTCAATTGACGACTAAGAAGTACTTGTAAAAGTTTATTTGAACAAAAAAAAGTTTATTTGAATAAAAATTTCCTATTCTATTATTCTATTCGATTCTACTCTATCAATAGGTGCCTAACTTTTATTTGGTAATTTGGATCTCCTTGGTTATTATAATGACACGGTAAAAAAAATTAAGCTGTGATAATCTAGTGGATAAGACTTCGGCTTCCTTATCGAGGGGAACGAGGATTGATCCCCGGGATGCACCTCTAATTTTTCGGATTTATGGCAATTATATTTTATCGCTTGCTACGGTGAAGGAAATTATCGTGAGGAAAAACTTGCATGCTTGAGCGTCCTCCATAATGTTCTCAAAGGCGAGTTAAGTCTACCAATCCGCATTCGGCCAGCGTGGTGGACTCTGTACACTGTCCGTTTGCAAAATACTAAACTACTATAGGTTGTAGTATTGGAACTACAAGTATTGATTATTGAATATTCGGTATTGGATTTTGTGTAGGTATAAGGTAGCATAGCTCAAAGCTTTATGGCTACCCCCGTTCTTTGGGCAGAACGGGGGTTATGTGGGACTCCCCCTATGGGTATACCCTAACTAAAACCACCACAGCTGTTCCCTCTCGCTGACTGTGCTGGACGCCTGGGGAACCCGTTGTATACGTCCCAGGCGTCTGTCAGCCGCCCCGGCCACCTGCCGGGGCTCCCGCGCTAAAGAGGAGGGGATCGGGACAGCGTGATCCCCCCCCTCAGACAGTGAGGAGACTACGAGTGGCGGATAGCTAGCCCAATAGCTACCCGCCATCTCCCGAGGGAAGCTGGCGAGCGGCGAATAACCGCCGCTTTCTTCCCCCCCGTCTGCGCCGGAGCGGATGCGCGTCGAGAGCCAGGGTAGCATAGCTCTAAGTTTTCGATAGTGGTCCCCTTATAACTTGTATTTATAAAGGGTTCCATACCTGTGCATGTTCATGATACAGCCAGGCGTGCAGTAACCGCACTGGGTGCCATTGAAGGTTGCTAGTCTGGACTGTAGCTCGCTGTAACCATCTTTGCGGTTACCCACCCCTTCTATAGTCGTGATGTCCCATTCGTGACAAGACAGTACGTGCACCAGGCACTGGAAAAAGGAAATCGAACTATTTTCTTGCGCAAAGAATCAGGATGGCTGTGTTCAGCTCGGAAATGCAGTCGTTATTATTGGCACAATTCCACGTCAGATGCTTTGCGGCAGATTACGGCTGAAGTGTGGTCACTAGCCAGGCGGATTCGGAGTAGAATCCTACCACAAAGCGGTGATACCATCTAGATTAAATTGTGTGGTATCAGGCACAACGACCTGTAGAGGGGACTGAGAGCGTCAGGGCCTCGTTAGTATATTGGCAGGGTGCACCGCGCGCAGGTGAGGTTGACTTTGGCCACATAGGTGGGAATTTAGGCCACCTACACCCCTTGACTTTTCTAATAGCAAAATAGTAGCCTTTTTTTTTATATAGGAATAGCGGGCAACCGAGCAAGCGGGTCACCTGATGTTAAGTGATTACCGCCGCCCATGAACATTAGTAGCACCTGAGGAACCACTAATGCGTTGCCGGCTAGATAGTTGCCGATAGTTGCCGTCTTGTAGATACTCACAGAGTTAACAGCGAGCACGTGTCTCTCGCCGGTGGCCGGGTGCGTCCTGGCCACCGACACCACGCACGCGCCGCACCCGCCCTCGTGGCACATTGCCTTGGTGCCCACCAGGCCCAGCCCGCTCCTGAGATAGTCGTTGAGAGACGTCGACGGTGACACCTCGGAACCCGCTGCAGAAATAACAATAAGCTGAGGGATCATCTATTAATCACGTGAAGTTCGATAGGGGGCAGGGGTTCGAAATCAAGAAATATCACAAGGGGTCACATTGCCTTAGTGCCCACCAGGCCCAGCCCGCTCCTGAGATAGTCGTTGAGAGACGTCGACGGTGACACCTCGGAACCCGCTGCAGAAATAATAACAGTATGTAGCACTAAGGGATCGTCCATTAATCACGTAAGGCTCGAAAGGGGGAGGGGGTTCGAAAAATATCATGAAGTATTGTGTATATACAAGTGGGCAGAGCCATCGTGGCACATCGCCTTCGTGCCCACCAGACCGATGCCAGTCGTTGAGAGACGTCGACGGTAACACCTCGGAACTCGCTGCAGTAATAATAATAAGTATAGGTAAGTATTAAGGAATGAAACACTGATGAATGATTCGAGTTCCAGGTAAAGTTCTGCGTTCTTTACTGTGTTCTGTTCTTTGTTCTGTTCTGCGTTGTGTTCTGCATTCTGTTCTCATTATGTTATTTTCTAAATTCTGTTCTGTTCTACGTTCTGTTCTGTGTTGTTTTGTAGTCTGTTCTGTGTTATGTTCTGTTATTTGCGGTGTGTTTTGTTCTGTGTTCAGCTGAGCTAATTTTACGAAATATCTTGAAGCCTGATTAAAATAGTACGATAAAACGAAACTTACCCAAAGTATAAGGTTCTCCATTAACTGTAAAATTAATTTTGCTCATTTTTAATAAGTACTCGAGTTTTCTTTCTTCTCAAAAAAGTCCCAAAAGAGTTCCTTCGTAGAGTTTCGTCCGTTGTAAGACCTAAAAAGAAAAAAACGAACTTAAAGAAATAAAGGTTCTATTTATCACACTAAAATTATAAAGTCGAAAGTTTGTGTGTATGTGTGTGTGTATGTTTGTTACTCTTTAACGCCGCAACTACTTATACACTCTTATAATATTAGTGTGATTTAGTTTAAGGAACTTTAATTAAGATGCACTGCAGAACGCAAAGCGGGCGACGCGACGTCGCGCGACTATCTTTATCTTGGTCCAAGTCTTAAAATTAACAGTTTTAAGGCCTGCTTCACCACCTTCTGATAAGTGTCGGATAGCTTATTCACATATTTTGTCTTTGTCATTCGACATAAAGTGACAAAACTTACGTTTAGGCTATCCGACACTTATCAGACGGTGGTTAAACAGACCCTAAGCATACTTTATTTACAAATCAATAAATATACGGATACGGCGTCCGTCCGGTTTTCGGTCAAAACAGTTTACATAGACAGTTACTCAAAGGCAGGGCGTTGACCAACACCTGCCCGAAGCCTTTAGCACACCTCCGCTGCGAAATCGCTGACTCGTCCGTTGTACTACATGCAACACAGAAGAGAAACTCTAACGCAGAGATTCGACTATCTCTTTCACACATCTCCACCCACAAATTAGGGAGATTCGGTTTCGCTTACTTTTTGCAGACGGAAGTGTACAAGATAGGGGCATCACCACAATTGCAAACATCCTGACGACCTCCCTCCCCGACCGACGGTCCCGGGTTCGATTCCCGGCAGGGGCAATTTGGGATTTTATAATTTCTAAATTGTCTCTGGTCTGGTTTGGTGGGAGGCTTCAGCCGCGACTGGTTACCACCCTACCGGCAAAGCCGTGCCGCCAAGCGATTTAGCGTTCCGGTACGATCCACCACCACTACTACTACAGCCTTTTAACGTCCCACTGCTGGGCACAGGCCTCCTCTCTCATAATTTCCGGTACGATACCATGTAGAAACCGATCCAGGGGTATGCATACCTCTTCCAAGTTAGCCCGCTTCCATCTTAGACTGCATTATCACTTACCATCACGTGAGACAGCAGTCAAGGGCTAATTTGTAGTTGAATAAAAAAAAAATACGTGGGAAAGAACTTGATTATTGTTAATCAAATCCTTTGATTGTTATGAGATTTGAAAGTAGGTATGACATGGAATGTGACAGAGGTAAAACTTAGGTCTGTTCAGTCACTTCTGTCATACAACGGAGAAGTCAAAGCGGATCTGCATCGGTTTCGCTATATTTATTTCGCGGCGGAGGTGTGCTACAGGCTTCAATGTCGCAATGTCACGCCTGCTGGTGCTGAGACATGGTGACACAAGAGGTCACGAACAATAGTGTAAGTAGGTAAAGCTACCTAAAAAAGTATCTAATTGTTACGAAAATGGTCACTTTTTGTTTACTAGGTACCTACCTAAGTATCTTTTTTTGACTGCGAAGTGAGAACCGTAAGTGAGCAAACTTTGATTTGTCAAAATTCCTTTCCCTGCTATTCAGGAATATAATATTCCTGAATAGTAAGGAAAGGGATTCCTTGCTCAGTGGGCGATGGAGAGAGCTATGCTCGGAGTATCAAACCTGCGGGATCAAATCAGAAATGAGGAGATCCGCAGGAGAACCAGAGTTACCGACATAGCTCATCGAGTCGCGAAGCTGAAGTGGCAATGGGCGGGGCACATTGTTCGACGAACCGATGGACGTTGGGGTCCCAAGGTGCTTGAATGGCGACCTCGCACCAGTAAACGAAGCGTAGGTAGACCGCCCACTTGACGGACAGACGATCTCAAGCGAGTCTCTGGCAGCCGCTGGACACAGGCGGCACAAGATCGTGTTCTGTGGCGATCCTCGCAAGAGACCTATGTCCAGCAGTGGACGTCCATTGGTTGAAACGAACGAACGAACGAAGGAAAGGAATTTATACAAATCAAGACAAACGACGACAGATGGGCCACGGGAGATACACCCTGTATTTCACACGAACCATTTCAAGCCACTTTTTGACGTGCAACGTCTTAAAAATCGATGAACGCCGGTCGTGCGCACGAAAAAGCATGACTCATTGTCACGTTCCGCCTAGCCAGCCGTGGTCCCATGTTCACCAGGTCAGGATCTGATGATGGAATCCTGGAGAAATGGAGGGAACTTCAATTTTTTTGATATACCTATTACCTATTGAGGTCGGTATTTTTCCTAAAGTATAAGTAGCTTGTTACTAAAACACGGTAGGCACAATCTTGATCCTTCCGCGCGCGAAGATATTATGATAATAAAATATAATAAATTATAATGAATACCTACACATAATTTAGCGTATTTTTCACGAAGCCACTTATATATTTAATTACATTCCGCACGAGAAAAGCGAAGGCCACAAATTAACAACAAACGTCTACGTCTTACAGGTACATAGGTAGGTACTTATTATACATAATTTTAAGATCCACAAATTATTATTATTATTGTACTGATGATGATCTTTCATAAAACAGGTAGGTACATACTATTATAACATCTATATAATATTACTAGCTGATGCCAGCGACTTTGTCCGCTTGGATTCTTATAAATCTCATCCCCTGGGGGTAGAATTTCCAAAATTCCAGAAATACGTAATTCTGTATTTTTAACCGACAGTACAAATACCGATTTTCATCATTGATATATAACTTAAAAAATGACGGACTTTCATACTAACTTTCACCCCCCATTTAACCCACATGGGAGTAGTTTTTTCCAAAATTCCTTAAATACGTAATTCATTATTTTAACCGAAAATCTAAATACCAATTGGCATGGATATAACTCGAAAAATGACGGACTTTCATAGTACACACTTTCATCCCCTATTTAACCCCCTTAGGGGGTAAAATAGGATAGGTAAAATAGGGGGATTTACCAATTTAGTAATTTAATTATGTTACATTTTGTTTTATATAATGTATTTTATTATGAGAATGTATGTTATATTTTGTTTTTTTATAGTATAAACATGTGTCACCCGCCACCCGACGAGGGAGCACCACAAAAAAAAAAAAAATAATAATATTAATATTAGGTACTTATTATTTATTTTTAATAATATCATCTATTGTATTTTCATATGCAATGTGGGGCCGCTGGCCAATGTATCAAATCCGCAGAAGCCAGCGGCCTCCGATATCATAAAATATTGTGTAGCTAACCTATTAATGTGATAATGATGATATTATGTGTATCAACAAAAAAAAAAACCCCCTTAGGGGTAGAATTCGCATAATCCTTACTTAGTGTACGTCTACGTCATAAAAGGAAGCTAATGTGAAAATTTCAAGTTTCTAGCTTCAGTGTTTTAGGCTGTGCGTTGATGATCAGTCAGTCAGTCAGTCAGTCAGGAGAAGCTACTTTATATTATTACTAGCTGACCCCCGCGACTTCGTCCGCATTGATATACGTTTTTATATAGGACCGGATCGGATCCCATAATCCTTTTTTCATTTTGTACCAAAACTAAATGTAGCCTAAGTTACTCCATATAACATCACTTATCTGCCATTGAAAGTTCCGTCAAAATCGATCCAGCCGTTTCGGAAATTAGCTGGAATAAATAGGCAGATCGACAAACATAAATTTAAACGCACACCAGTTTAAAATAAGCCTTACGTTCAAAGATCCGGGTCCCAAGTTATTTGAACCCAATAAATGTCTGTCATTTCTTAACTAAAAAACCTACGACCTTGAAATATTTACGGGACAATACTTGAAGTACTACCTTTCTAACAAAAAAAGAATGAGTTAAATCGAACTACGCGTTAATGAATTACAGCTAAATATACGTTTTAACTTTCTTCCCGTCTCCCAAGGGAACCGTGCTGAATTTCGGGATAAAAAGTATCATATGTCCTACCTCGGAGTATAAACTCAAATCGTATCAAGTTTCATTCGAATCCGTTCAGTAGTTTCGGCGTGATGCGCGGCCAAGATACAGACAGACAGACAGACAGACAGAAAAAAATGAAAAAAATTGCAGTTTTGGCTTCAGTATCGATTATAGAGTGCCCTCCAATAAAAATTTTCAAAATATCTTCAATGTACAGAATTGGATCTGTTACAGTTTTATTATATTATAGATAGATAGATAGATAGATAGATTGTATTTATTAAGTTCCACAGAATTCGCAATGGGCATAGAAGTGGTGAAAGAGTGAGGAGCCGACGATATAAAGAATCCTACATAGATACATACATACTCAGATACGCGTGAAAAAAATAAGGCCGTGTCTCCATTAGGCGAACAGTGAGCGGCTGGCTGTCCGTTGGCTGACTCTGAGCATCATATCAGTCGCAAGTTATAAGCTCTGGATCTCTCATAGTTTTGGAGGCATTTGGAGGCAACTCAGCCGCTCATTGAACTCACTGAGTAAGTTGGCAAGCGAAACGCCGCAAACTGCGTACGCTGTTTGGACACTCAATTTAAAAACTTACTGGAAGCATACAGTTAGGCGTTGTCCTAATACAACGCGAATGCGCGATCATCGCACGAATAATTAAGCGATGCGACCATCGCGTGTTCGCGCGATGATAAAAACTGGGTGGCCTAATAGAACGCGAATACGCGATCATCGCGCGAATCGACGATGCAAGCAGCCGCGGGTTCCGCTTCGCTCCGCAGTTTGCGCGTGCCATTGGCGCTAAGCATGGACGTCACTCAGTCACTGTCAGTCAGTCAGTCAGTCAGTCAGTCAGTCACTGCCCGACGACGTGACACGATTGTCGCGCGAATGTCAGTTAGGACATCTATTCGACAGCAATATGTTTGATCGCGAGTTCGTACGAACTAAGTTTGCGCGAATAGATTTTCAAACATTTCATTCCGCCGAATTCCGAATGCCTATTAGGACACCTATTCGAGATCAGTATGTTTGATCGCGAGTTCGTACGAGTAAAATTCGCGCGAACTTGCGATGATCGCGCATTCGCGTTGTATTAGGACAACGCCTTAGCCGCTCACTGTTCGCCTAATGGGGACACAGCCTTACTCTGTCTTTGCTGATGCGCGCGCAGTCGGATGAATAATGAATATAAGATAGGATCTCATCGAGCTAGAGAATACCGGAAAATATTCATTAAAAGTTGGTTCAAGTGACCTTCAAAAAGGTTTGAATTGTTTTTGTCCCGCTGAATACCTAAATTCTACTTTTTATTTTAGGATGCAACGCAGTAGATAAGAATTAATATGATAGACCAAGAGCCCACGACGGCCAGACCTTCGTTATTTTATAAAAGCTGAAAGTTTCTCTGTGTATGTCTTTAACACAGGTAAGAACGACCAGCGACTATGAAGTTGAGATCATGGTGGTTTTGGGAGATAACAGGTAATAAAGGTGTAAAAAATCTTACGTCAAAGTATAAAGTCTTATTTTTTTATTTTCTTTGGAATAATATTAGAAATCACGTCATGCATTGCCATTATTGCCAGACATTTAGTGTCATGGCAACCTCCTACCAGATGCCCTTAAAGTTGTTGGAGACAATACGCAGAGAAACTTTCAGCTTTTATAAAATAACGAAGATCTGGCAGTCGTGGGCTCTTGCTCTATGAGTGGAGCTATGGCGCGGCATATTTTTAACCGTAACCGACCAAAAAAAGGAGGAGGCATCAAAATCAAATCTCAAATCGACGCATAGGTAACTACAATGAAATCTAATTTTGATGATTCTTTTTTTGTTGCGTATTTAAGGCCTGAAAATTAGTCCCAATTTTTGGAAAGAAAAATTACAATTCTATAATTAATTCTTAGAGGTATAATTTTTAGATTTTTTTGAGGACTTATGGCCATTTTTGTCATTTGTGGTTTGACGAACTGCTTTTTAACCCCCGACGCACAAACGACGGGGTGTTAAGTTTGACGTGTCTGTGTGTGTGTGTGTGTGTGTGTGTGTGTGTGTGTGTCTGTCTGTTCCAGCACCGTAGAGTTCAAACGGGTGAATCAATTTGAATGCGGTTTTTTTTTTTTTGAAAGGAGAATTAGTCGGGAGTGTTCTTAGCTATGTTTGATAATTGTCGGTCCAAGATCGCCGCCGCCACAAAATGGCGGATTACATATTTCTTCACAACTCCCTCAATAGGGGTTACATACAATGAAACGGCTTGACTAGTAGAATAGCACTATACAAATCGCAACCACAAAATGGCGAATATCGGGGGTTTTTCAAATTTTTAATTTATAGGTATACTTGTTATTAGGTACCTACCTACTTCTCTATTTTTATATACACAAGTAGGTAGGTAGATATAGAGGTCAATTAATATCGATAAGCAGTGGCGAACTGGCGACACCATTGATCGTGGCATACCTACCTACCTATCGGTGGTTGACCCTGTCAAGTCAAAATTCCTAAATAGGCACGTGAATGCGAAAGTATATTCAACTTTCTGTGGTATGTTGATTAGTGTGTTTTCACGCCTAAACCGCCAAACTGAACACTATGAATAGTGTAATACAATACATGAAATTGGCACAAAGTGTAGAATTACCTCTGTTCGTGGTGACAATAAATCGTAATATAATCTGCGTTTAACCAGATATATTCTGTGGTTTAAATCCAATCCTAAAGCTTGTGACCGTTAATATTTTTAAATTATGTTTTAAATATTTTAAAGTCTTCTATAAACACTGGAGTAGAACATCGCGTATTTTTTTATTAGTAGACAAAACTGACACATTTTTAGAGATATTTATATTCTATTATTACATAAAAACAATAAGGTCTTCTCGATGTGGATATCATATTATATTATATCTATACTAATATCTATACTCTATACTAATATATTAAAGCGGAAGAGTTTGTTTGTTTGAACGCGCTAATCTCAGGACCGATTTCAAAAATTCTTTCACCGTTGGATATGTACGTGATCCTTGAGTGCTATAGGCTATATATGTACCACGGGCGAAGCCGGGGTGGACCGCTAGTGTAATATAAAATACAAGAAAAAAAATTATAGCCAAAGACATATTGCTCTCTATACAATGTGATTACACCCAACTAGCACAAACTAGTTGCTTAAGAGCTTTGGAGCTAATCCGATTATTCCCAAAAGTGCCAAGCTCAAGCGCCAGAGCGTGCACTGCAGACCTTATGCGGTCGCTTTGCAGCCAAAGGGGCACAACTTTTTGCAACCTCCAATTCCATTAGAGCTTCATAATAGTGGCATAAAAGCGCTACAGAAGCTGCAACTAATAATTAACACCACACTAAAGCTCTTGTGGCGCTTATTGAATGAATGACAGGTTTAACTGAACGAATAAGGATCACTTATCCATCCCAACTAGCACAAACTAGTTGCTTAAGAGCTTTGGAGCTAATCCGATTATTCCCAAAAGTGCCAAGCTCAAGCGCCAGAGCGTGCACTGCAGACCTTATGCGGCTGCTTTGCAGCCAAAGGGGCACAACTTTTTGCAACCTCCAGTTCCATTAGAGCTTCATAATAGTGGCATAAAAGCGCTACAGGAGCTGCAACTAATAATTAACACCACACTAAAGCTCTTGTGGCGCTTATTGAATGAATGACAGGTTTAACTGAACGAATAAGGATCACTTATCCATTCACCTTGTCTCTCATTTTTAATTAAATACATCTGTTGTTCCTGATGTCAGACTATTACAGAATACAAATAAATAATAAATGAAGTCAAGGTATTAAGTGTTTTTGAGTTATATTTTGTATTTTAAGCAAGTGGCTAAAAACGCAGATCAGTTTATCGTGCAAATAGTTGATATTATTGGAGTATTTTTAAAGCGCCTCAATAATTACCTCAGAATATCGTAAAATATGTCAAATATTATTATTTAAATAATATTATATCACATACCTACACGATATTGAAATTACATACTTGACTACATTTTTATTTAGTAAGTTGCTGGTTCTATATTTAGTTATATTTTACTACAAATTGTGATAAAAACTTATACATTTCTCAAGTAATGATAAATAATTGTCTTGTAAACAATGGCGTCTATGAGAAGCAGCTTTTACGCTCCTGCTTCTATTGTGAAGCCTTAATATCGCTATTAGTAAAACAGTCGATCAAATTGCTACTTAAGTCTGCGCAAAAATACAAATCACTTCTGCAATGAAACTTTCAGTGGCAGAACAGTAATAAATATGTCTTTTATACAGTTCCGTTACAAAGTCTGCAATTAAAGTATTTATGCAATTCTGAAGCGTACAGCAGCGGCAATAGAAGCTTTATAGCAGTTTTAAGTTTTAACATATATGTTTTAACTCTCTTTTAAAGCTATAGACGGCAATGGGTTGTAAAATTAACTCTTATAAAGCCTAAAGTGGCATTTGGTTCAGTGTCTGCAACCCCTAGTGATATTTACAGCTATGAGCAGTTACGAAAGCAATAGTAGAACTTAAAACCACTTTCTGAACCCCTAAAGCGCTACAGTACAGCTAAAAGTTGCAAAATAGGCTGCTATTTCCACTAGTGTGCTAGTTGGGATTCACCTTGTCTCTCATTTTTAATTAAATACATCTGTTGTTCCTGATGTCAGACTATTACAGAATACAAATAAATAATAAATGAAGTCAAGGTATTAAGTGTTTTTGAGTTATATTTTGTATTTTAAGCAAGTGGCTAAAAACGCAGATCAGTTTATCGTGCAAATAGTTGATATTATTGGAGTATTTTTAAAGCGCCTCAATAATTACCTCAGAATATCGTAAAATATGTAAAATATTATTATTTAAATAATATTATATCACATACCTACACGATATTGAAATTACATACTTGACTACATTTTTATTTAGTAAGTTGCTGGTTCTATATTTAGTTATATTTTACTACAAATTGTGATAAAAACTTATACATTTCTCAAGTAATGATAAATAATTGTCTTGTAAACAATGGCGTCTATGAGAAGCAGCTTTTACGCTCCTGCTTCTATTGTGAAGCCTTAATATCGCTATTAGTAAAACAGTCGATCAAATTGCTACTTAAGTCTGCGCAAAAATACAAATCACTTCTGCAATGAAACTTTCAGTGGCAGAACAGTAATAAATATGTCTTTTATACAGTTCCGTTACAAAGTCTGCAATTAAAGTATTTATGCAATTCTGAAGCGTACAGCAGCGGCAATAGAAGCTTTATAGCAGTTTTAAGTTTTAACATATATGTTTTAACTCTCTTTTAAAGCTATAGACGGCAATGGGTTGTAAAATTAACTCTTATAAAGCCTAAAGTGGCATTTGGTTCAGTGTCTGCAACCCCTAGTGATATTTACAGCTATGAGCAGTTACGAAAGCAATAGTAGAACTTAAAACCACTTTCTGAACCCCTAAAGCGCTACAGTACAGCTAAAAGTTGCAAAATAGGCTGCTATTTCCACTAGTGTGCTAGTTGGGTAGCATTGGCCACAACACTTGAGTCTTATTTTACATAACAAATAGTACACACAGGCTTTTCATATAATAATATTCGATACAATCTTGTCTACACAGTGTTATCTGCTGATAAATATCTGTGTCTGTCTTTGGATTTCCGATCAGGGGAACGGAAATCAAAAATCCCTCGTCCAGATCAACCGGCTTCCATCTTAGACTGCATCGTCAGTCCGTCACTTACCATCAGGTGAGATCGCAGTCAATGACTAACTTGTAGATTAATAAAAAAAAAACAAAATAATATTTAAAAACAAAACATGTTAAAACACAACGCACCGGCCGGCTACTTTAGATATTTACCTTATCTATTTATTCATCTTAAGTTTCTCGAATTAAACTGCACACTAAAGAAATTTACACGGTGAAAACCACTCATAAATATTCACTAGAACAATATATAATATGTATAATAAGTATATAATATACACAATACAATGAATATTCGTTGACCAGTTGTCGAACTTGTGGTCGAGCAGGCTACGCGATAAATACTGGTGAGTGGTGGATGGCCTAACTGTAATCATAACATGAGATAGCAGCCATAGGCTCGCGTCTTCCGAACAAGATTATATTATTATTTTTATACACTGTAATCCTACAGGTTCCACAAGTTCTGCAGGATTCTTAAGAGAAGTCTCCCGCGATCGCTCTATGTAATTAAACAACGTTTGATTTGTACTTCATCGACCAATCAAACTGTTCTCTTTGAGTCTTTGATTTTCAGCAAGCTCTAGAAACTAAATATTAATATAGTTAATATTAATAGTAATATTATCTGTGTCTTTGAGGTGACTCTTCTTAATATAAAATACTAGCTGTGATTTGATGCTCATGACTTAATTCGCGTAGAACTGTAGGTTTAAAATATTTCTTCATATAAACTTTACCACCGCTTTTCACTCTCATCCCTATTTAAAAACTCCTTTGGAACGAAAACAAAATACGTATATAAGGGCTTGTTTCACCACCTTCTGATAAATAGCTATATACAACTTTTGCCTTTGTCACTTGACATAAAGTAAGAAAGTGACAAAAGTTACGTTTAGGCTATCCGACACATATCAGAAGGTGGTGAAACAGGCCGTAAGTATCTTTATTTATAACTGAAAGCTCAAGTACCAATTTTCTTGCATATAGCTACCTAACTAGAAATATGATGAACTTTCATGCAAACTTTCATCCACTACTTAACCTTCTTGGGGGTGGAATTTAAATCCTATCCAAGTGTGTGCCTACATCAGAGAAAGAACTTATACCTACTGTCAAAATTTCAAGTTTCTAACCCCAGAAGTTTAAGCTATGCGTTGATACCTAGATCAGGAAGTTACTCAGAACTAGGTATAACATAACATCAGCCATTAGCAAACTGCAACTAGGCCAGTCAGCCGGAGAAAAGTGTTACAGACATGCGCTATTTTTTATTTACCCGACTGGGTATATGTGTTTCACCTGTGTGTATGTATGTCCATTCCTATGTCCGCTTGTAACTAATCAACGGCTCAACGGATTTTGATAAATGATACGTCATTAGATTTGTCTCGATGACGCGAGTGTCAATGGGTACCTGAATTAAAAAAAAATCAAAATGGCGGACTTTATGCGCTTTATTGTGCGAGCTGAAAAAAAAATTTTTCTTCAAGACCCTCGAGTGGGGTATCAAAATAAAGGGATTCAAAAGGCGAATACGAAAATGTATACAATTTATATATTTGGAAACCATTTGGAGTGATAAATCGTATAAAATGACCGTTTCCTATGTCAGTTCGTAACTACTTAACGGCTCAACCAATTTTGATAAATTATACGTCATTAGATTTGTCTTGATGGCGCAAATATTACTGGATACATAAAAATCATAAAAAATCAAAATGGCGGATTTTATGCACTTTAATGTGCGGGCTGAAAATTTTTTTTTTCTTCAAGACGCTCGAGTGGGGTATCAAAATAAAGGGCTTTAAAAGGCCAGTACGAAAATGTATACAATCTATATGTTTTAAATCAGTATGGAGTGACAAATCATGAAAAACAAAATAAATAACAACTACACTGTAAGTGGTACGGTGGTAGTTTATTAATTTTTTAGTTCGTTTTATAGCATGGCAGTCGGGTTTTTTTAATTTTTAAATTATAGCTTGTCCTAATTTGAGAGGATCTACTTATCTATACTAATATAATAAAGTGGAAGAGTTTGTTTGAACGCGCTAATCTCAGGAACTACTGGACCGATTTCAAAAATTCTTTCACCGTTGGATATGTATGTGATCCCTGAGTACTATAGGCTATATATTATGTACCACGGGCGAAGCCGGGGCGGACCGCTAGTATGTAAGTATAGGGTCCTCATCGAACCACTTTTTCCTTTCCGGCTTTTTCCGGCTATCTTGCCTTTAAATAGCAGACGTACAAACTCTTCGAGAGATCCTCTTTGTATAGGTTACCGATAAAAGCCACCTTCCTCAGCATCCGTTTGCTGTTAGCTCTCGGTATACAGCATTTGAGATGAAGTGTGAGATTATTTTAATGCTCAAATTACAAATATGATTGGCCGGAGGTTGTTCAAGGTAAGTGGTTTATTTGCCTAGAACTATATTTGGAGATGGGGACAATTGTTTGGGCCAATTGTTTGGACCAACTGTTTGGGCCAACGTCTCTTGCCAAAGTCAAAGTCAACAACCGATTTCATTATACCGAAATAAAATATTACCGAATTTTTATACGGCGGACTGACCCTTTGTCTTAGGTGAACGACCGACGCCAGAACGCATCATAATACTACGTGACGCGAAAATGTTAAACAGCTGTACAAGTCACGGCAAATAAGTCTAGCGTTGACCTTCAATGCGCAGAAGTCGAAAATGAGGTCTCTCGCGTGGTGAGAGGGTCGCGGGGAGGGCGTGGGGATTGCTCGTAAGCACTGATTAGCTCTCCAATCGTATTGTGTCCCGCTCACTCGTACGACGCTGCGCGCACTTGAAGGCCAGCGCTCGATTTACGTGCCGGGAGTTATAGCTAACCCTTCACGTGACTTATGGGTCCTAGGTACAAACTTATTGGTCCCGCACTGCCGGACCATAAGTGACGACGCAAGATGGAAGCTGGCTAATTAAGAAGGGGGTATGACAATTCATTAAAACACATTAAACAACCCCTCCTCATCGGTTTCTACTCGGCATCGTACCGGAACGCTAAATCACTCAGTGGCACGTTTTGCCGGTAGGGTGGTTACTAGCATTGCGCCTGGGAGGACGCCAAAAACCTCCCAAGTCGGTAACCCATCCAAGTTAACGACTTAAGCCAACGTTACTCACCCAGCGCAATCGACAGAAATGCGTTGACGCAACAACCCACAAAAACTACTGTGTTTATTTTGATGCAGTTTTTTGCATTTGATAGTCTATCAACTCGGAGCCACAAGCGGGAGATGCAGCCGTGCATTTTTTATATTGTTTTTATGTTCTAATTTTTCAAGTAGCTCAATTGATCGCAGTACTATTGTAAACATCATTATTTATATATTATCATATCGAAATTAATAATCTGTAAAAAATTCTAATTAATTTTCAACAATAATTTGACACTATGTAGTACAAATATTATACATTTTAATATAGAGTAGTGGAGTATGTACCTAGATCTAGTTGATTGAGCGGAAATTCAATTTGGTACGCTCTGAATACATGCGATATCGCAACGGCAGAATGGAGCACATCAATGTATTAAAATGTTACATTAAAATAAATCTTACAATCAAAAGAGATCATTATAGACCTACCAAGCTAATTCTGACGAATTCGTTTGTGTAGGGCGAGAAGTGAAAATCCCGGAGTCGTGTTGCATATAAGCCAAATCTTAGTATAGGCACAGAGTACCTACAGAGGGGAAGCTTCTAGTAAGCAGCCCGCTGTAGGTACACTCACACATACGCGCATGTTTGTCACCAACTGTACCGGTTAGTGGAACGAGCGCGCGTCCGTGAACCGTTGGTGAGTGTGTTTGTGTGAGTATACCTACAGCGGGCCGCTTGTGGAAGCTTCCCCTCTGTAGATTTACTACTCGTGTGGTATAGGTAACCCCGATTATATATCGAATGCGACTCGATTGTTCTACGATATAAAAAAGTGCGAGTCGGGCCTCGCTCTTTTAGGGTTCCGTACATAATTATGAACAACATAATATTTAGGGTGTAAGAAATATTTAATTTCCGAGACATCGATCGCAACAAACCGTGAAAGAAAAACCCAAAAAATGTTCGTTTGTTTTGGTCACAACATACAAACTACTTTATGAATATCATTGTTTTCAGTATTTGTTGTCCTAACTTGTCTAGTGTTTCAGAGAGCCCCCGTCACAAAAATGGTCTAAAACTGACAACTTTGACGGCCCTCCGTTTCCTTATTTTTCAAGCAAAAAATTAAAAAAATATATTATATTCTTAATTTACTCAATGAACTCTAAACAATCATACTCCACAACCTAGCCAACTATTGACAAATTATACTAACCAACCTTTTTATCTGTCTCCTTTTTTATTTACCCGACTGGGTATTTTACCCGACTGGGTATATGTGTTTCACCTGTGTGTATGTATGTCCATTCCTATGTCCGCTTGTAACTAATCAACGGCTCAACGGATTTTGATAAATGATACGTCATTAGATTTGTCTTCATGACGCGACTGTTATAGGGTACCTAAAATTAATAAAAATCAAAATGGCGGACTTTATGCGCTTTAATGTGCGAGCTGAAAAAAATTTTTTTCCTCAAGACTCTCGAGTGGGGTATCAAAATAAAGGGCTTTAAAAGGCAAATACGAAAATATACACAATCTATGTGTTTGTAATCAGTTTGGAGTGACAAATCATAGAAAACAAAATAAATAACAACTACACTGTGAGTAAATTGGTGGTAATTTATTTAAGATCCCTTCCCACTCCACTCTACTACATTCCACATAATCCCCCCTACACCTCCCCCCTACACCTCCCCCCTTCCCATCAATTATTGTAACACTAATAATTTAACCTTAAATCGCCAAACACTAAAATAATACAATAATATTATGAAGGACCTTATTAAAGTTTCTAGTGTTCAACAGATGGCGCTAATAGTGGTCTTAAATGCGCTATTACCTACACGCGGAGTGACACAGGCCTGTCTCTTGTAAAAATATGCATCTAAAAATTTTTCATAGTTTTGGGGCAGGCGGGGGCATTACTTAGCCAACTACTCAGGACTATTAGTTCGCCCCCGAATGCCATACATTTTCTTACATTAATTATGTTTATGATCTTATCAAATTCTAGTTTATAAAGTACAAAGCTTGTTTTTTGCTTTTCAGTTACCAGAACTAGTTTGTTTCACGCAGTCGGGTTTTTAGTTTTTTTAATTACGTAATTTATTTTTTTATTTACCCGACTGGGTATATGTGTTTCACCTGTGTGTATGTATGTATGTCCATTCCTATGTCCGCTTGTAACTAATCAACGGCTCAACGGATTTTGATAAATGATACGTCATTAGATTTGTCTTCATGACGCGACTGTTATAGGGTACCTAAAATTAATAAAAATTCAAAATGGCGGATTTTATGCACTTTAATGTGCGAGCTGAAAAAAAATTTTTTCCTCAAGACCCTCGAGTGGGGTATCAAAATAAAGGGATTCAAAAGGCGAATACGAAAATGTATACAATTTATATATTTGGAAACCATTTGGAGTGAGAAATCGTATACAATGACCGTTTCCTATGTCTGTTCGTAACTACTTAACGGCTCAACCAATTTTGATAAATTATACGTCATTAGATTTGTCTTGATGGCGCAAATGTTACTGGGTACATAAAAATCATAAAAAATCAAAATGGCGGATTTTATGCACTTTAATGTGCGAGCTGAAAAAATTTTTTTTCTTCAAGACCCTCGAGTGAGGTACATCAAAATAAACGGCTTTAAAAGGCCAGTACGAAAATGTATACAATCTATATGTTTTAAATCAGTTTGGAGTGACAAATCATGAAAAACAAAATAAATAACAACTACACTGTAAGTGGTACGGTGGTAGTTTATTAATTTTTTAGTTCGTTTTTTAGCATGGCAGTCGGGTTTTTTTAATTTTTAAATTATAGTTTGTTATTATTACCCGACTGGGTTATGTGTTTCACCTGTGTGTATGTATGTCCATTCCTATGTCCGCGTGTAACTAATCAACGGCTCAACGGATTTTGATAAATGATACGTCATTAGATTTGTCTTCATGACGCGACTGTTATAGGGTACCTAAAATTAATAAAAATTCAAAATGGCGGATTTTATGCACTTTAATGTGCGAGCTGAAAAAAATTTTTTTCCTCAAGACTCTCGAGTGGGGTATCAAAATAAAGGGCTTTAAAAGGCAAATACGAAAATATACACAATCTATGTGTTTGTAATCAGTTTGGAGTGACAAATCATAGAAAACAAAATAAATAACAACTACACTGTGAGTAAATTGGTGGTAATTTATTTAAGATCCCTTCCCACTCCACTCTACTACATTCCACATAATCCCCCCTACACCTCCCCCCTACACCTCCCCCCTTCCCATCAATTATTGTAACACTAATAATTTAACCTTAAATCGCCAAACACTAAAATAATACAATAATATTATGAAGGACCTTATTAAAGTTTCTAGTGTTCAACAGATGGCGCTAATAGTGGTCTTAAATGCGCTATTACCTACACGCGGAGTGACACAGGCCTGTCTCTTGTAAAAATATGCATCTAAAAATTTTTCATAGTTTTGGGGCAGGCGGGGGCATTACTTAGCCAACTACTCAGGACTATTAGTTCGCCCCCGAATGCCATACATTTTCTTACATTAATTATGTTTATGATCTTATCAAATTCTAGTTTATAAAGTACAAAGCTTGTTTTTTGCTTTTCAGTTACCAGAACTAGTTTGTTTCACGCAGTCGGGTTTTTAGTTTTTTTAATTACGTAATTTATTTTTTTATTTACCCGACTGGGTATATGTGTTTCACCTGTGTGTATGTATGTATGTCCATTCCTATGTCCGCTTGTAACTAATCAACGGCTCAACGGATTTTGATAAATGATACGTCATTAGATTTGTCTTCATGACGCGACTGTTATAGGGTACCTAAAATTAATAAAAATTCAAAATGGCGGATTTTATGCACTTTAATGTGCGAGCTGAAAAAAAATTTTTTCCTCAAGACCCTCGAGTGGGGTATCAAAATAAAGGGATTCAAAAGGCGAATACGAAAATGTATACAATTTATATATTTGGAAACCATTTGGAGTGAGAAATCGTATACAATGACCGTTTCCTATGTCTGTTCGTAACTACTTAACGGCTCAACCAATTTTGATAAATTATACGTCATTAGATTTGTCTTGATGGCGCAAATGTTACTGGGTACATAAAAATCATAAAAAATCAAAATGGCGGATTTTATGCACTTTAATGTGCGAGCTGAAAAAATTTTTTTTCTTCAAGACCCTCGAGTGAGGTACATCAAAATAAACGGCTTTAAAAGGCCAGTACGAAAATGTATACAATCTATATGTTTTAAATCAGTTTGGAGTGACAAATCATGGAAAACAAAATAAATAACAACTACACTGTAAGTGGTACGGTTGTAGTTTATTCATTTTTTAGTTCGTTTTATAGCATGGCAGTCGGGTTTTTTAAATTTTTAAATTATAGCTTGTTCATGTATGGGAGCCCCTCTGACAAATAATTTAATTCAATTTTTAATTCAGTATATGATTTTGGGTCAACGTTTCACATCAAATACTTAACAAAATTTCAGGTTTGTAACCTATTTCGTCTACGAGCTAGAGACCTGTAACCGGCGGACGGACAGACATACAGACAGCAGAGTGACATTAATAGGGCTTCGTTTTTATCCTTTGGGTATGGAACCCTAAAAAAAGAGTGGTTAAATAATAAAGTGTAGTTATTTTTATTAACATTTATTAACGTAAATACAACAAAATAAATAAATAAAACATTTATTATTAACTAATATTTATACTAACTAAGTATATAACTTTTAATTTATTAGGTATAAATTAAATGTAAGTAGGTATATATATTTTTGTCTTGTTTAAAACAATTAAGTGGGCACAAAAAACTAATTACTTAGCTACAATAACGACTAACAGAAAAACCATTTTATTCATATCTTTGTACTGTTCGTAATAATCTACTATATAAAAATAAGTCGGGTTTTCCTTCCTGACGCTATAACTAGTCTAAGATAATATTATCTATAATAAGTGGTTTAAAAATAATCCCACATTGTGCGTAGGCCGCACGTTATAATCCAAATATACTTAGGTACTTGCTGCAAATAAATCGAAACAGGGCGATTTTTTTTTTCATAAAAAGTGTAAGGTTCTTCAAAAAAACATACTTTACTGATTTCAGAAGGATTTGGAATGGATTTATTTACAAGATATAAGTATGAGATCAGTTTTGCAGCCCCGGATCTTCAGTTTTTTCGAGGGGGGGCAAAAACTGAAAAATGCCGCCCCCACCAATATTTTCGGTATACACCAGGAGGTATCGGTCACCAGTATAAACTATGCATTTTTTTAAATATTTTCTTTATGTTACATTTTGAAAGCAGACTAAAATTGTTTTTTTTTTTTTTTCTAAAAAAGTGAAATTTTAAGATTTGGACAATTTTCGACCGCGATGTTGGGCATATTACTCATTTTACGGGTAGAATTATAGAAAAAATGGTGTACCAAATCTAATTAGCTTTATTTTAAGGACAAAACGATGTCTCTAGGCTATATACTTAGTTTAAAGTGTGAGGAGGGAAAAGTATACTTTTTTACATTACATTAAAGGGGGGGTCATAACGTCTATACACGTCAATGTATTTTTGGAAAAAATATAGGCTACACAGAGAAAGAGCAGCTTTTTGCTCGGCACTCTATAATGTTCTCGTAATGCAGGTTTGTTTCATAAATAATAATATATTTTTTTTTTTATAAATAAATAACATTATAAATACCTACTTAATAGTAGCTTAAACATACATATATTTCGTGGATGTATATGGTTTTTTCTTTCAAACTATATCTTCAAAACAAACTAAAGTGAAAAATGCAGTTTTCTATTATTTTTTGAATTTTCAGGATTTGTAAATAAAATATATAAGATATATTGCCTAAAAATTTCGTTTTATGTTTAAATTAAAGTTAATTATATTTACTACAACATCTTTTCATATAACTTAACCTGTAGAATGAGTATTTTTCCCGATATCGGAGTTTAAAATTGACCAAACCTTAAAATTTAACTTTTTTGGAAATAATTGTCAAGTTTTGAAGAGCTGTATCTCAGTAAATATTGAATTTTCAGAGCTGGTTCTTGTCTTAAATTGTAGCAATTTTAGTTTACTTTAAAAAAGTATTGACATTTTTAAATTTTTTTAAAAACACATAGTTTAGGACTTATATTGAAAAATCCAAAAAAGTGCCAAAGATTTCGTGGTTTTTCGAGTGCTGCGAACTTAGCACAGGTCTTTCGAAGCTGCAAAATTAGATTAATAGGTACCTACTACTGGTAGTAGTCCTAACATCATATTAAAAAATCAAAACTTGCCGTTTGATTGCGATTTTAATGTAAGATTTGACTGGTCTGGTAGATTCGGCGTGATTCGTGGCCAAGATTATAGACAGACAGACAAAAATGGAAAATTACAGTTTTAGGTGCAGTATACGGTGCCAAAAGAATTTTCAAAATATTTTCAATGTACTTAATACAAAATTGGACCTGTAACAGTTTGAAATATGTACTTACCTGATACCAAAGAATTCCTGATACAGTGGCGGATTAGATGTCGACAGCGCTCTAGGCAGCACCTCATCGGCGCCCCTGATTGGCTGAACTAACGGCTAGTTCTGATTTTTTAATATGTTGTTAGGACCAATAAAAGTCGTGTAGATATAAGTACCTAGGTACTAATCCAAATTTGCAGCTTCGAAAGACCTGTGCTAACTTTGCAGCAGCTGCTTACTTAATTTTGGCGCCCCTTGTAATCTCGCGCCCCTAGGCACGTGCCTAGTTTGCCTTAAGGATAATCCGCCATAATTTTACTACTATACTGCGCGTTCAGTTCAATCATCGCAAAGTTTCGATAATGCTGTACTCAGCATTTGAATTTGCCGCCCTCTGATTCTGCCGCCCGGGGCACGGGCCCCGGCCTGCCCCCCCCTAGATCCGGGCCTGCAGTTTTGACATCAAATTATATTAAAATTATCCTGAATTTATTGTCCAATCCAAAATAGATACTATATAAGTGCACATATTAGCGATTTTAGATAACAATCTTTTCATTCTTGTACCTAACTCCGTTTAAAACTCATAAATTGCATCATTAATTTCTAAAAGAGACGGACTCTATTCGATTAATTATTTGCTGCCAAGAATAGATATTGTTTTCGAAACATTATTATAATATATTATCACATATTATCTATCACAGACATAATAGTATTAAGAATTTTTTTTTTTTTTATAAATTTACCTAATTTTTATCTTCAGCCTCAGAGGCAAAAACCCTTTAAAGATTAATTCCCATCGTGGTTCATTTCTTTCAATTAGAATTTGTAGCGTATTTTAAATATACAAGGTAAATTAGATATACTTAGATAGAAATATTCATAGCTGGAATTAAACTTCTTCACGATTATTTAAATGCTTGTAGAAACTGTAGCTAAGCAGCAGGATGTAAATATTGACACCTGAAAACAATAAAACAAACATACAGTTTAGGAGAAAGAAATTCGTGGACAAACGTAAATACATATGGAGAATATATTTTGTTTTACAGGTTTATGAATGTTTTTATTTTTTTACTAGCTTTTGCCCGCGGCTTCGCCCGCGTGAATTTCGGTTTTCAGAGGGAATCGTGGATTTCTGGTTCCCGTTTCCGCTCCCTTTTCCAACCTTTATACTTACTTTCAAGATTATAGCTGTAGCTGTAGATTTGGTTTTTTCAAAATCCTGCGGGAACTGTGGATTTTTCCAGGATAAAAAGTAGTCTATGTGTAAAGTCAGGCAGGGCATTATCTATTGTAGGAATTTAATATAAATGTGAAATAAAACGGCTAGAGGCAAAATAAACTTGGAATGTATTATAAAAATAATTAATTACAAAAGACAAAACATAAGCATGGCAGCGGACACGAAAAAAGTGTAAGATTATATATTTGACGGGTGACAGATGACAAAGCGTAGGCGTTGACACTTGTCGTGTAGCTATGGGTGCGTTCAATATCTTCCAACATCCTCTCCTGAACGCACACCCATAGCCGAAGAACAGTAGGTATGCTTGGCAAGAGGCAGCCCCTTGGTAAGTACATCAGCGACCATGTCATCAGTACCCTTGAAACGGACAGCAATCTCTCCACTGGAGACCTTCTCTCGTATGAAATGGTACCTCACATCGATATGCTTGCTTCTTGAGTGATAAACATCGTTACCTGAAAGTCTAATAGTGCTTTGATTATCACAATAAATGAGAAGAGGTTGAATTGCTGTGTAAGACCGCAATTCACTGTCCAACTGTTTGAGCCACAGTCCTTCTTGCATGTCTGAAGTCAATGACATGTATTCAGCCTCAGTGGATGACAAGGCTACTGTCAATTGTCTTTTTGAATTCCAACTTATAGCTGAACCCTGAAATAGAAAAACGTAGCCGGAGCAGGACCTTCTATCTTCAGAGTTTGATGCCCAGTCTGCATCACAATACCCAGTAATATAATCTTCTTTAGATTTTATGTAATTCAATTTCATATGTATAGTGCCCTTTAAATATCTCATAACTCTTTTAAGCGCTATCCAGTGTTCTCTGGTTGGTTTATTGTTAAATCGACTGAGTGTGTTGACAGCATAAGATATATCAGGTCTTGTTCCTTGAGATAAATACAACAAGCATCCCACAGCTTCATGATAAGGTATATTGGTGAGTACTTCGCTGTCATCTTTTGCAGGTATCAATTTTGTACTTATATCACACGGTGTGCTTACTGGCTTGCAGTCCGACATACCAAATCGTTGTAATATCTTCTCAATATATAAAGACTGGTCTAATTGTATTTTTTGTTTATCTCTATGAATCCTTAAACCGATGCAATGTTTAGCTTCTCCTATATCCTTCATACTGAAAATGCTTGTTAACTTATTTCTTATAAAATGTAAAGTTGCTTCACAGTTATAAAAACATAGCAGGTCATCCACATACACTGCCAAATAAAATATATCATTTTCATTTTTTATCAGATAGTATATGCAAGGATCTACTTTACTCCTTAGTAATCCAATATCTATAAGCACATTATTCAATTTCTTGTTCCATTGCCTGCTGGCTTGTTTGAGGCCATAAATAGATTTAATCAAGCGACATACTTTGTTACTTTCTTGTTCATATAGAGGTGGCTGACACATATAAATTTCCTCTTCCACATCACCTTGCAAGAAAGCTGTAACTGCATCCATTTGATGAATTTTTAGGTCATATTTTACAGCCATACCTATTAGAAAACGGAGCGAGGTGTAACGAATAACTGGTGCAAATACTTCTTGATAATCTATGTTTTTCCTTTGTTTATATCCTTTTATAACAAGCCTTGCTTTATATCTGGTAATTTCCCCATTTTCATTAGTTTTAGTTTTAAAAATCCACTTACATGGGATAGCTTTCTTCCCTTCTGGTAAGTCAGTGAGTATCCATGTATCATTTTTAATTAATGACTCATATTCAAGGTCCATGGCATGCTTCCATTGTTGAGCCAGATCACTCTCCAATGCTTCTTCAGTGCTTTGTGGGTCACTATCTAGAACACTCATAGCCAATTCATTGTTAAAGCACATAAATGACATAGGACTGATATTATCTTTCTCTTGTATTTGAGTCCTGATCGTCACATTTCTAGTAGGCGTGTCTAAAGATGCACTACTATCTGATACACATTCAGAAAATTCAAGATCTTCATCTTTGATGTTTACATAGCTATCAGACAAGTCAAGTTTTTTATCTTGAAATGCAGTTGACGTCGAAGGAGCAGGTAAGTTTGAAATTTCAGGTGTAAGTACAATGCTACTCTCATTTTTATTTTCAATAGGTTTTGTATTCTCGGACACCTGTACTGTATTTTCTAGAAACACAACATCTCTACTCATCATCACACGCTTAGTTTTGGGGTGATATAATCTATAGCCCTTCGTTGTATCACTGTAGCCCACAAAAATCATTTCACAGGATTTGGCATCCCATTTTTGCCTGCGTTCCTTAGGTATGTGTACCATAGCCTTGCAGCCGAATACCCGTAAGTGACTAATATCTGGCTTATTACCTGTCCATTTTTCATAAGGAGTTATTCCTGCAAGTGCTCGAGACGGAGAACGATTTGTTAAATAAGCTGCAGTTAAGATTGCTTCGGCCCAGTAATATTTCTGTAAACATGCATTAAAAATCATACATTTAGCCCTTTCTACTAGTGTTCTATTCATTCGCTCTGCTCGCCCATTCTGTTCTGGTGTATACGGATTACTAGTTTGATGTATAATACCAGAATCTTGAAGAAATTTTTGAAATGAGTGATTCACATACTCTTTGCCATTATCAGACCTGAATATTTTGATGGATTTATTTAATTCATTTTCAACTCTATTTTTAAATTCTTGAAATTTTTCTAAGGCGTCACTTTTCTTAGATAATGTAAAGACAAAAACTTTTCCCGAATAGTCATCAATAAAAGTTATAAAGTACCTGGCTCGTCCTATAGATAATGTCTCCATCGGACCACAAATGTCTGAATGGATGACTTCTAGTAGATCATTTGCTCTGGAACCTTCATTTTTAAATGGTTGCCTAGTTTGTTTGCCTTGAAGACACGGTGTGCATACTACATTTTCTTTCTGTGAGGTTAAATTAATACCAAGTGCACAACTTTGTAATTTGTATAAATCATTATAATTTAAGTGAGCCATTCTTTGATGCCAAAGAAAATTAGTATTATCTGTGAGAGCTGAGAAACTACGAGTCTCACTCGTATTGAGTTTATAAGTTCCATTGAAGCAGTTGGCTGTTGCTACTTTTATACCTTTACTATTTAAAATCTGGCAGCCAATATTAGAAAATTCAATTTTGCATCCATTTTCAATTATTTTACTAACTGACAGTAGGTTTGTTGCCAGTTCAGGTACATAAAACACATTATTTACCTTGATCTTGTTTGATGTGCCATCTTTGCCCGGAATAGTTATAATGGTACTTCCACACAATTCGACTTTGAGCACCTTATTATCTATTCTTCATAGTAGCGACGCGCGACTTCAACAACGCGACTTTTCTCGTTAGGCCTGAATCGCTGAAGGCTTTTTCTAAATTATCCCATACCTGTTTTGCGGACGAGCACTCTTCAATGTGCACGTAATTGATGGGGTCTACAAGTAAAATTATTTTGGATCTTGCCTTTTTGTCCTTTAGAGGGTCCTCGTTTTTTCCAGTAATACATTCCCAGAGTTCTTCATGTTCCAAGTAATTTTTTACGACGAATTTCCATGTTGAGTAATTTTCTCTTCCTTTTAATTTCTCAATACTGAATGAATTCGACATCATTGTCATTATGAAATGGCGTCTCAATGCCTCTTCGGAGCCGGCCGGCAAAACGCATCAATATTAATCCTTTTAATCGTATGATATTTTGCTGAAAAAATGCAAACCACGCTCTGCTACCATGTAGGAATTTAATATAAATGTGAAATGAAACGGCTAGAGGCAAAATAAACTTGGAATGTATTATAAAAATAATTAATTACAAAAGACAAAACATAAGCATGGCAGCGGACACGAAAAAAGTGTAAGATTATATATTTGACGGGTGACAGATGACAAAGCGTAGGCGTTCACACTTGTCGTGTAGCTATGGGTGCGTTCAATATCTTCCAACATCTATCTCCATTCAATATTTCAGCCAAATCTGTTCAGTAGTTGCGACGTTATAGAGTAACAAACATCCAAACATCCACACTTTCACATTCATAATATTACTAGCTACTGCCCGCGGCTTCGCCTGCGTGAATTTCGGTTTTAAACAAATCCCGCGGCGATTCCCTCGGGATTTCCGGTTTCGGTTTCCGGTTTCGGCAATTTCCAGTTTCCGTTCTCGCTCCCTTTTCCAACCTTTATACCTACTATAAAGGAAGTTCGCTATAGTAATCTACCTATAGCTGTAGCTATAGATTTCGGGTTTTTCAAAATCCCGTGGGAACTGTGCATTTTTTCCAGGAATAAAAAATAGCCTATGTGTTGCCAATGCATGCAGCACAGCAAACTATTGCAATAATGTGTTATGTGAGCGTGATTTACCTAAGAACAGTCAGCGCCCTCTATGGCGTTTTTGGAAGTTTATATCTTAGTCCCACAGGAATATTGCCTAGTTAATAGGATAGCCTATGTGTTAAGTCAGGGCATAATCTATCTCCATTCAAAATTTCAGCCAAATCGGTTCAGTAGTTGCGGCGGAGAAGAGGAACAAAGATACACACACACGCACGCACACACACAAACTTTCGCTTTTATAATATTATAGTGTGAAGTAGGATGTTTGCATGTATATGTATAGGTAGGTACATTTGTTTAGAAGGCCTAGCCCCTAAGTAATAGATTATCATAATATGTGAATATATTGTGGTTCCAATAATATTACATACATATTGATGATGTCGAATTGATAACCTTCTTTTCTGAAGTCGGTTAAAAATACTAACCAATGTAGAAAAGCTCCGTGCAAATGTATCCCGCGCTATAGTCGGGGCCGTTCAGGTATAAAATCCATATGGAAAGCAGTAAAAACACCACCCACAGTATGAAGTACGCGCGGATGATACCAGCGCGCTCCTGTAAAAAAAAAACTTCAAAAGTATTCTAAAGTTTTTGTACTTAATAATTTCCCTGGGGTTTTCTAAATTTTTTTTATAATTTATATTTTTTTAATCCGACGACTAATTATGGATCTTCGTTATATTATATATGACGGAGCGCGTGGCTCCAAAGAGTTTTAAAAGATGATGACGTCAGCATTGCTGACGTTATTCCCTTGATTATTACGATGACTTCATGGTGACAGTAATTAAACTAGTGACGGCAGGAGAAGCCAGAGACGTCACTGGAAGTCATTGTTATTTATGAGGGTAGATTGGAATAACTTGCTGTAGGTATAACAAGGGTACCGGACTATTTGAGAAGCCTCTTGTTTAACTGAGGTACTAAGTAACTACCCTAACCTACCTATCGGTCTCCACCACCCCTTGTAACCGAGCCATCGCCAACCAATCTAGTCTACACGACCTACGTCGTACAACAAACTAGGACATGGCACATTTTATGAAGGAAGTGTATTCGGCGAGAGCCCGAATCGGAATGTGTCGCTGCACGCTTGTGCCCTTCCTTTTATAATAAAAGGTTGGTGGGGGAATGACGTAATTACGTCATGCTTGATTGTTTACACTACAAGACGGCGCTGCCGTTAATTTACAGAGTTGTTGAGGGTATTTACAACTTGGTTGACAAAGTGATGTTTAATTCATGATTTGAGTAGTTTGACTGAGACGAATTATTTAATCTTGTCTTTCTTGACACTGCCAATTGAGGCTGAAAACGTCTTCGCTCCGACACGGCCATTCTGATAGGCGGTGCGCGCTCTGCACCAGCCTGACAATTGATATTGATTCACATGACAATAAATGATTTGTGATGTGTAAGTCCTCATTCCATATGGCAACAGTTCTCGAAGGTTCTCGTAGGTTCTCGGAGATTCTCGTAAAGTCACCGTCATAAAGTCAAAGTCAAAGTAATGTTTTCTCGAAGAATCTCGGAGATTGTCGAAAATTCTCGTTAAGTTACAGTCATAAAGTCAGTCAAAGTAATGTTTTCTCGAAGGTTCTCGGAGGTTCTCGTAGGTTCTCGAAGATTCTCGTAAAGTCAGTCATAAAGTCAAAGTAATGATTTTTCGACGGTTCTCGGAGATTCTCGTAGGTTCTCGGAGATTTTCGTAGGTTCTCGGAGATTCTCGGAGATTCTCGTAGATTCTCGTAGATTCTCGTAGATTCTCGTAGGTTCTCGGAGATTTTCGTAGGTTCTCGGAGATTCTCGGAGATTCTCGTAGATTCTCGTAGATTCTCGTAGGTTCTCGGAGAGTCTCGAAGATTCTCGTACAGTCACAATCATAAAGTCAAAGTCAAAGTAATGTTTTCTCGAAGGTTCTCGGAGATTGTCGAAAATTCTCGTAAAGTTACAGTCATAAAGTCAGTCAAAGTAATGTTTTCTCGAAGGTTCTCGGAGATTGTCGAAAATTCTCGTAAAGTTACAGTCATAAAGTCAGTCAAAGTAATGTTTTCTCGGTAGGTTCTCGTAAGTTCTCGGAGATTCTCGTAGGTTTTCGTAAATAAACTCGTGGATAAACTCGTGGGTTTGGAGGAAGGAGTCGTGCAAATAATCTCTGAGGGTCTCGTAGATAAATTTGTGGATTCTCGTGGATTAACTCGAGTATTTACTCGTGGGTTTGGAGGAATGAGTAGTGCTATGGTTTCCATAGGGTCTTGGAGGGTTTCGTGGATAAACTCCTGAATAAACTCGTGGATCTGGACAATGGAGTAGTGCTATGCACAAGGTTTTGAAGATGAAAATCTGGGGCGGAACCTCACCCATAGACTAATAGGCACTTCATTTTGAGGTTTGGTGTTAACGTTGTTTTACTGGGGCATATCTGGAGATCGAGCTGATGGAACGGTGCTCGATCCCACTTCTGATGACGGAGCGCGTGGCTCCAAAGAGTTTTAAAAGATGATGACGTCAGCATTGCTGACGTTATTCCCTTGATTATTACGATGACTTCATGGTGACAGTAATTAAACTAGTGACGGCAGGAGAAGCCAGAGACGTCACTGGAAGTCATTGTTATTTATGAGGGTAGATTGGAATAACTTGCTGTAGGTATAACAAGGGTACCGGACTATTTGAGAAGCCTCTTGTTTAACTGAGGTACTAAGTAACTACCCTAACCTACCTATCGGTCTCCACCACCCCTTGTAACCGAGCCATCGCCAACCAATCTAGTCTACACGACCTACGTCGTACAACAAACTAGGACATGGCACATTTTATGAAGGAAGTGTATTCGGCGAGAGCCCGAATCGGAATGTGTCGCTGCACGCTTGTGCCCTTCCTTTTATAATAAAAGGTTGGTGGGGGAATGACGTAATTACGTCATGCTTGATTGTTTACACTACAAGACGGCGCTGCCGTTAATTTACAGAGTTGTTGAGGGTATTTACAACTTGGTTGACAAAGTGATGTTTAATTCATGATTTGAGTAGTTTGACTGAGACGAATTATTTAATCTTGTCTTTCTTGACACTGCCAATTGAGGCTGAAAACGTCTTCGCTCCGACATATACTATGCAATAATATACGTCATATTTATTACAAGCGGACACCCGCGACTTTATTCGCGTGGATATATATATTGGTTTTTAAAAATCCCGTAGGAATCATTTTGTTTTTCCTAAACTCCTTTGAGCTTATATTATCATGCTAAAAACTGTTAAAAGTTCACTGGCGGATGTTTAGGTAGATCAAAATGTAAACATCCGCCAGTGAAAGTCCCATCAAAATCGATCCAGCCTTTTAGAGATTAGTCGGTAATCTTTAAAGTATCTACTTTCTAACAAAAAAAAAATGAACGAAATCGGACCACGCGTTATTGAATTACAGCTAAATACACGTTTTGACTTTCATCTCCTCTCCCTAGGGAACCGTGCTGAATTTCGGGATAAAAAGTATTCTATATGTTACTCCGTAGTATGAACTTAAATCGTACCAAGTTTCGTTTCAATCCATTCAGTAGTTTTTGCGTGATGCGCGCACAAACATAGTATACAAACAGACAGATAAACAGACAAACAGACAAAAATTTCAAAAATAGCTTTTTTACGTTCTATTACTTATCCCTAACATCCCCCAGTTATTTGTTGCACCGTGCACGGTAGTTGCACCGCGCGTAAAACTTATTTCGTGCGTCACAATGTTATCTACGACGTGTGGCCCAAGTTAACAACTATGGCGGCTCAAGTTATAATTAATGAGTTTTTGACTTTCGTCCAAAATAGAATAGATATCTTGGATGAATTAAGCATAGTGCAGATTTGTGCTACGAACTTCACGGATGCTGAAATTGAGGATGGCAAGGGAGCCTTATATAGTGCCTGCAGTGATTGCGGCATAAGAAACATACAGAGGAAGGGCGATGATAAGAAAAAGAAGAACATCAAGGATGTCATAAAACTACTAAAGGAAGTCGATCCTGACGCACAACCGACCTTTGTGGCGAAGGATCTTAGTCGCTTGCCACCAGTTTCTTTCGACTATGTTGACGTAACTCGGTTACTTAAAGATATGGCCCTGATGAGAACCGAGTTGACAGAATTTAAGACGAAGTTCAGCCATGAGCTAGCAGACTTTAAGACCTCGTTAAATCCACATATAGAGCGAGGTGTCAGTACGCCTCAACTTATGACGACTCCCAAAAAGAAGAAATCTATGACACCTACCGCTCCGCTACCGCTTGTGACTGTACCGCGGCCTACGCTCGGACACGAAGATTCTGCACCGAGTTTACACACACCGACCTATCGTGACATAGTGCATAGTAAGGCACATCCGCGCCAAGCTAAAGGCGCCTCTATGTTAACTGGAAATTCGGGTGTAGTTTGCGTGGCAGCAGACCCACCGACGGCGTGCGATCTACCGCCTAAATCTATTGAAGTACCGACGAATGACGAGTTTAAAGTCGTAGAATACAAAAAACGAAAACCTAAAACTATGAATATGAGAGGGACGTTTTCCAGTCAGTGCAAGATACAAGTTGCAGACCCGGAATGCTCCATTTATATCTCTCGCGCGTTGAAAACTATAACGGAATCTGATATCAGAGAACATATTCACGACATGGGCCAGGAGTGTCTGAGTGTTGATCGTTTACCACAAAGCCGAGAAACCTCCTTCAACTCGTTCAAGGTCAAGATTCACGCGAGTAGGATAAACACTTTCTTAGATCCCAATTTTTGGCCTACAGGTTTAGTGTACCGACGTTTCAGAGAACGACAGATTCGTGCAGGTTTAACTAATAAATAAGATGGGTAGTACGACCACAACAAATATTACGTTAGCTACTTTCAATTGCCGTTCTATTAAAAGGTCTGCTGAACAAATAAGGAATTTGTCTGAGCGCGTCGATATTATGGCTGTGCAAGAGACTTGGCTTCTTCCGCACGACTTAGGTTTCGTGAATGAGCTCAGTGAGCAGTTCAGCTGTTTTGCTAAGTCAGCAGTAGATACCTCGGCGGGAGTGCTGAAAGGCCGACCGTACGGGGGTCTCGCATTGATGTGGCGAAAGTCTTTGTTTCCAAACGTATCGATCGTAGAATGCACCTCTGACAGATTGGCGGCCGTGCAATTTGATTTGGGTGGACGCCATATTCTCGTGATGAGTGCTTACTTACCTTATGACGATGGAAGTGAAGACAGTCTAGCGGATTTCATATGTTGTTTGGCTAATATTGAAGCCGTTATTAGCGACACTGATGTTGAGGCTAGCTACGTGCTCGGCGATTTTAACGCACATTCAGGAACTAGATTCGGAAATGAACTTTTAAATTTTTGTATAGATCACTCACTGATATGTGTTGATAAAGAAATTTTAGGTCCAGACACTTTTACGCATGTAAATGATGGCAGTGGTGGTAGACGCTGGTTAGATCACTGCATAGTAACGGCCGCTGCGCGTACCACAGTCACCTCCGCGAATGTAGATCTTGGAGTGTATTGGTCGGACCATTATCCCCTCTTAATAACGTGTGAATTAAAAATAATTCCGAAGAAAATTACCATTTGTACAGAAGACACGTCGTTATTCGGTATTCGTTGGGGTAGTAAAAATAATGAAGAAATTAGCCTATATAATAAGTACTGCTGTGATATGTTAAGTGATCTTTTTATATCTAGTCATTTTGAACATTGTATACATTGTAATTTTAATTGTTTTAAAATTTGTGGTACCCATTTGCATCTTCTGGACGTATATTATGACAATATAATAAAGATTTTGCAAGATGCTGCAAAAATAAGTGTCTGTCGCGATGTACGGGGTAGGCATAAGCCAGTGCTGGGCTGGAACCACCACGTTCGTGAGAGTCACCAGACAGCAAGGTATTATTTTAAATGTTGGCTGAGTTATGGAAAACCTCAGTCTGGTGCGATTTATAATAACATGGTGGAGAGTCGAAAAAAGTTTAAAAGTAAGTTGAGGTGGTGCCAGAACAACGAGGATCAGATCAGAATGGATATATTGGCTTCACATCAGGCAAATAAAAACTTTGGTAAGTTCTGGAAAGCAACAAAACGGCTTGATTATAAGACTAAGTTACCTGTGAGCGTCGATGGTGTGCATGATCCAAAGTTGATTGCCGACCTGTTCTCGCGCCACTTCAAAGTTGATCCCCTGCCAGCCAGAGGTATACAGCATTGCGTTTCTATGCCCAGTGACAATAACAGTACTGAGGAAGCTACCCCTCTGTACACACCCGACGCTATAGCTAAAGTTATTAAGAAAATGCAGAGGGGTAAAGCCCCAGGTTTTGACGGACTGAGCCTAGAACACATTTTATTTGCTGGTTACGACATTTATCGTATTTTGGCAGAATTATTTACGTTTTGTGTAAATTCTAGATATTTGCCGAACAACCTCATGAGAACTTTGGTGGTTCCAATCCCTAAAAATAAAACCGGTGATCTTTCCAGTCTTAAAAACTACCGACCGATTTCTTTAGGGACCATTATAGGTAAAATTCTGGAAAGGTTACTGCACCCTAGTATAACTGAAAACATAAAGGTTAATGATGCGCAGTTTGGTTTTCGTGCCAGACTCTCAACGGATTCTGCAGTCTTCAGCCTTAAATCGATAGTTAACTATTATACAAATAGAGGTACATCTATTTATGCTTGCTTTTTAGACTTGAGCCGTGCCTTTGATTTAGTTAACTACCAGCAACTGTGGCAAAAACTAACATCATCTAAAGTACCACCAAAGACTGTAAATCTGTTGAGATACTGGTACGAGAACCAAATTAACTTTGTGAAATGGGGCGACGCCACCTCTAATGATTATATATTAGAGTGTGGCGTGCGTCAAGGTGGGCTGACCTCCCCGGACCTCTTTAACGTATATGTAAACGATCTGATTGAGGAACTTAGAAGTACGAGAATAGGTTGTCACATAGGTGGAACGTGCGTGAACAATCTCAACTACGCTGACGACATGGTACTTCTGAGTCCCTCAATCAGAGGACTTAGAAAGTTACTGGCTATCTGCGAGCAATATGCAAGGGACCATGGCCTAAAATATAATGCCACAAAGACGCAGATGCTGGTGTTTCGTTCGGGCAGAGGCCCGGAGAGGGTTCCGTTGGTATATTTAGACGGTGTACCTATTGAAAGGGTGAATCAGTTCAGGTACTTGGGACATATCCTGACCGACGATATGCGTGATAACCTCGACATCGAACGAGAACGGAGGGCTCTGGCTGTTCGGTGTAACATGCTCGCACGCCGTTTTACGCGGTGCAGTCCTGAGGCGAAGCTGACACTGTTTAGAGCATATTGTCAATGCTTCTACACGTGTCAGCTTTGGCTCAACTGCACCAAAAGTGCACGTAGCAGCATCAGAGTGCAGTATAATAATGCATACCGCATTCTGATGAAACTGCCTAAATACTGCAGTGCGTCGAGCATGTTCTCCGACGCTAGAGTGCCCGATTATTTCGCGGTTATTAGATCTCGAGTTGCGGCTTTTTGGTCCCGCATTCGCGATTCTGAGAATGAGGTCCTCAGGGTATGTTCCGAGTGTCCTGAAAATCCCTTCCTGAAGTACTGGCTTGCCGTACATCGAGACAGCAATTGTAAATAGTACGAACCCCTTTTTGGGGGCAATTTTAATTTTAATTTCTCTTTTATATAATTTTTTATTGTTTACATTTTTGTATTTTTGTATTGAAATGGGTAGAAATAGCCTGAAATAAATGACTATTATTATTATTATTATTATTATTTTGCAAAAATCTTCAATGTACAGATACGGCAAGTCAACGATTTTATTATATGTATACATATACTAGTGTTGCGCTCGGTGCGCGAGCTGCAAGCAGCTCGCGTGCCTTGTAGTCTTTTCAATATTCGTAAAATAAAGAAATGGGAGGCCATACCAAATACCAGAATATACTGGAGAGTCTCTTGAAAAATAGAAAGAAATATTGGTATCACGTTTCGTATCTTTTCTGAAAGGACACTAATCAGTTCTATGCATGCGTTTAGTGGAAAAAAAGGATCTATACAAAAATGTTCTGGAGATCCACTTGAAAATTAAAAAGAAATTTTGTATGGACACGAATTTTTTTGTTCTGTAGCTATCTTTTTTTTACTGGCTCACCAAAGGGCCTAAGGTCTTGAACATTTTTAGTTTCAGGACCATGCCTCTATGATTGATAGTTTTTGAGGGCCGTTAGGGTAGGCTCTGGTAATTTTTCCGCATTCACTACGTTTTGTGATTTTTGTGAAAAAAAATCTTTAAGTTCTATTTATAAGTGTAGTAGGGGGAAAATTTTTCATACAAAAATGTCTAAGAGAGCCTCTTGAAAAGAACCCAAAAAATTTGTATGGAGAGAATTTTTTTTGTTCGGCGGCCATGTTTTTTTTACCGGTTCACCCAATGGCCCAAGGTTTTTAATAACATTTGTTTGGGACCATGTCTGTATGACTGGTAGTTTTCGAGGACCCATGAGCTACTCTGGTAAAATTTCCACATTCATGACGTTTCATAATTTTCCTGAAGGAAGACCTATAAGTTCTACGCACATAAATAGTGAAGGGAAAAAGTTCCATACAAAATTGTTCTGGAGAGCTTCTTGAAAAGAACCCAAAAAATTTGTATGGAGAAAATTTTTTTTGTTCGGCGGCCATCTTTTTTTTACCGGTTCACCCAATGGCCCAAGGTCTTTAATAACATTTGTTTGGGACCATGTCTGTATGATTGGTAGTTTTGGAGGACCCATGGGGTACTCTGGTAAATTTTCCGCAATCATGACGTTTCAGAATTTTTCTGAAGGAAGACCCATAAGTTCGACGTATATAAATAGTGAAGGGAAAAGGTTCCATACAAAATTGTTCTGGAGAGCCTCTTGAAAAGAACTCACTAAATTTGTATGGAGAGAATTTTTTTTTGTTCGGTGGCCATCTTTTTTTCACCGGTTCACCTAATGGCCCAAGGTCTTTAATAACATTTGTTTGGGACCATGTCTGTATGACTGGTAGTTTTGGAGGACCCATGAGGTACTCTGGTAAATTTTCCACATTCGTGTCGTTTCATAATTTTCTGAAGGAAGACCTATAAGTTCTACGCACATAAATAGTGAAGGGAAAAAAGTTCCATACAAAATTGTTCTGGAGAGCCTCTTGAAAATTACCCAAAAAATTTATATGGAGAAATTTTTTTTTTGTTCGGCGGCCATCTTTTTTTTACCGGTTCACCTAATGGCCCAAGGTCTTTAATAACATTTGTTTGGGACCATGTCTGTATGACTGGTAGTTTTGGAGGACCCATGAGGTACTCTGGTAAATTTTCCACATTCATGACGTTTCATATTTTTCCTGAAGGAAGACCCATAAGTTCTACGCATATAAATAGTGAGGCGAAAAAAGTTCCATACAAAATTGTTCTGGAGAGCCTCTTGAAAATTTGCAAAATTTTTGTATGGAGACGAAATTTTTTTTTGTTTGGTGGCCATATTTTTTTCACCGGTTCACCCAATGGCCCAAGGTTTTGAACATTTTTTGTTTCGGGACGGTACCTTTCCGACTGATAGTTTTCGAGATCCCTTAGGGCACCCTAGTCAGTTTTCCACGTTCAGCTCTCTCTATAATTTTGTAGACCTTATATTTTTGAATTTTACACACATGAAAATTATGGTGAAAAAGTCCCATACAAAATTGTTCAGGAGAGGTGATCAGTACCTGACTTCAAGTAGCTTTTATATATATAACTAGTAGGGCGCTTGGCTGCGCGGCCCGCTAAAGCGGACCGCGGGGATTTCAGTATTATTTTTGTTTTAGCAGCCTCCACCTTCTATCATTTTCAGCATCTTTAACCCTGGCCGTGCTCCTCATCCATCTTCCAAACCCTCGATCATCATCACTCCAAATTTTTTTCTCCGAATCATTTGCCAGAAGGAGAGTTCTTCCATAAAAACAAATTTTGAAAAGGAACCGTATCAAAGTCTTGTATAGTTTCCCAACTTAGTCTCTTCAATATTCGCCATATATTTTGTGTGAAAAAAATAAATTTTGCCATCTTGATTTTTTTCTGTTCATCAAATTGTAGATCTTCAGTTCTTGATCATCTTTTGCCAAGAAATCACTCTTCCATCTTTTATACTTGGTGAGATAGACACCGACGAAATTTGTATAGCTGCCATCTTGAATCCGCCATTTTGTTTTTTTTTTCAGCTCAGTGCCAATTGGATGAGGTTTTGAGTAATTTTTGTTTGAGCACCTCCCATCTATCTGCCATACCCTGCCCGGGCTCCTCAACCATCTTCCAAACCCTCAATCATCATGTCTTCCCATATTTTTCTTTGAGAGTTCTCCAAAGAACCGCATCAAAGCCTTGCATAGTTTACAACTTGTAGTCTCTTCAATATTCGCCATACATTTTCTATGGAAAAATAAATTCCGCCATTTTGAATTTTATTTCAATTCATCAAGTAGACCTTTGGATTCTCATCATCTTTTGCGAAGAAACCACTCTTCCATCTTTTATACCCTCCGAGATGGAGACCGACGAAATTTGTATGGTGGCCATCTTTTTTTCGCCATTTTGAATTTTTTTTCAGCTCACTGCTAATTGGATGACGTTTCGAGTGACATTTGTTCGAGCACCCCCCACCTATCTTCAATACCTTAAGCGTGCCATTCGCTCGTCTCTGAAATCCTCAATCATCAGCTCTCTCCATATTTTTGTTCCGAATGAATTTTTGTCCTCTATACGATACCATTAGTGAAAAAAAAATTTTTCATACAAAATTTTACAGGAGGGGTGATCAATCAGTGAGTCAGTCAATGAATCAGCACGAGCAGCTATATATATATTAATAGTAGATAGATTATAATTATAATTAATCTATACTCTATACTAATAAATAAAATTGAAGTGTCTGTCTGTAATATCGAACTAACTACCTCATATTAAGCTCATATGGTTATTTGAACGCTACCATAACCGAATCACACGTTTTTAAAATTTTTGTCTGTCTGTCTGTCTGTCTGTCTGTCTGTCTGTCTGTCTGTTTGAACGGGCTAATCTTCGGAACGGCTGAACCGATTTTGACGGGACCTTCACATACAAGTAGAGAATTAACCAGGGAGTAACTTAGGCTACTTTTTTAACCGACTTTCAAAAAAGGAGGAGTTGTGTTTTTCTACCTATGTACACCGATATCTCCGAGATTTCTGAACCGATTTGCGTAATTTTTTTTTAATCGATAGAGAAACATTGCGACCCTGTTCTATAAAAAATTTGGATTCCAACTCCTCAATCCTGATGCTGTAGGGGATCTGATCCCCAAAACTAATGGGATTTAGGCACTGTCGGTTATTTAAATTGATATTGGGGATACCAATTAAAGACTTTATGGTTGAATGACCTCGAGTAGGTACATGTCCAACTCCTCAACCCTGATGCTGTAAGGAATTGCATTCCGAAATCGTAAGGATGCCACGGAATTTTTCCGTTTTGTGGACGGGTTACTATTTACTACAGATAGGCTACTTTTTGTTCTGGAAAATCAAAAGTTCCCACGGGATTTTTATAAACCTAAATCCACACGGGCGAAGCCGTGGGCATCATCTAGTATGTAAATATAATATACTAGCGGTCCGCCCTGGCTTCGCCCGTGGGACATAATAATATATAGCCATATAGCCTATAGCACTCAGGGATCACGTACAATTTCTCTCCAATATAAAGAGTTTATATATTTTACTTACATAATAATAATCTATACTAATATAATAAAGCGGAAGAGTTTGTTTGTTTGAAGTTTGAACGCGCTAATCTCATGAACTACTGGACCGATTTCAAAAATTATTTCTTCAAAGAATTTTTGTTGGATACTTATATCCAACGGTGAAAGAATTTTTGAAATCGGTCCAGTAGTTCCTGAGATTAGCGCGTTCAAACAAAGAAACTCTTCCGCTTTATTAGTATAGATTATTATTATGTAAATCTATACTAATAAATAAAATTGAAGTGTCTGTCTGTAATATCGAAATAACTACCTCATATTAAGCTCATATGGTTATTTGAACGGTACCATAACCGAATCACACGTTTTTAAAATTTTTGTCTGTCTGTCTGTCTGTCTGTCTGTTTGAACGGGCTAATCTTCGGAACGGCTGAACCGATTTAGACGGGACTTTCACATACAAGTAGACAATTAACCAGGGAGTAGCATAGGCTACTTTTTTAACCGACTTTCAAAAAAGGAGGAGTTGTGTTTTTCTACCTATGTACACCGATATCTCCGAGATTTCTAAACCGATTTGCGTAATTTTTTTTTTTAATGGATAGAAAAACATTGTGACACTGTCCTACAAAAAACTTGGATTCCAACTCCTCAATCCTGATGCTGTAGGGGAACTGATCCCCAAAACTAATGGGATTTAGAAACTGTCGGTTATTTAAATTGATATTGGGGGTGCCAATTAAAGACTTTATCGTTGAATGAACTCGAGTAGGTACAATATGTACCTACTCCTCAACCCTGGTGCTGTAAGGAATTGCATTTCGAAATCGTGGGGATCCCACGGAATTTTTCCGTTTTGGTGACGGGTTACTACAGATAGGCTACTTTTTGTTCTGGAAAATCAAAAGTTCCCACGGGATTTTTAAAAACCTAAATCCACACGGGCGAAGCCGTGGGCATCATCTAGTATGTAAATAAAATATAAACTCTTTTTATTGGAGAGAAATTTCAATTCTTTGCAATATTGCTATACACTTTTATACAGGAACTTTTGCAAAAGATTCGTCGAACTGAAGTATGTATATAGTCCTACAATACAAACATATATATCTGACGCTGTGACAGCGTCGCTCGCCACACTTTGCGCCACACTTAGCGCCACACTTAGCGCCACACTTAGCGCCACACTTAGCGCCACACAATAAATGTTGTCAATTTCAAAGTGGCGATATTAATTCCACTTTCAGCCACCGGCTCAGATAAATTTTTAAGGACTACACTTAGGTAATTATAATAACTAGGTAGTCAGACCGCGCATAAGATAGGGTTCCTTAGTCTAAGGGTTGCTTGCTAGTATGTATAAAATACCTTATCATTTCACTCGAAGCAATAATTATGAGAAACCAAAGCTATATGATGCTGTATTGTAACTTTGATCAGTACTTTTTACAGTAGGTATATAGCTCATGGAAAGCGTTCGGTGACGATGACGCGAGTTCCCTGATTTTTGTTCACTCAAAAAGTGCTCAACGTGCCTAAAGAAGTTTTCACTTCAAAATCCATGTTAATAATGTGCCACAGTTACTAAGGATGTGAAAAAATAATCCTTTTTTAAAATAATCGATTTTTAAAATAATCGATTTTTTTCACATCCCTAACAGTTACCAATAGCAGGTCTATTAACCAGTAACCACATCACTGAACATATAAATTAAAATTAAGAAAAACCCCGACATTCACCATTTTGTGGTGGCGATTACTATTCTATTCTACTGGTCAAGCCCTTTCATTTGATACCCATATTGTAAATTGTGAAAAAATATGTACTTAATTCCCCATTTTGTGGTGGCGGCCATCTTGGACCGATTTTCACCAAACATTGCTAAGAACACTCCCGACTAATTCACCTTTCAAACAAAAAACCGCATTCAAATCGGTTCACCCGTTTGAGCGCTGCGGTGGAACACAGACACAAACACACACACACACAAACACACACACGGACACGTCAAACTTATAACCCCCGTCGTTTTTGCGTCGGGGGTTAAAAATAAAGTTAAGTATGTTACGAAGGTTATGTTAACATGTTAAGAACGTTCCCTCGAATATGGTTGAGCGAAGCAATGATCATAATATGCGTCATGCTCGTGAACGGGTGCCACCGTCGGAAATGGGGCTAGATACTTTTGTCTGCCCATCTTAACATGTGTAGAATTGTAAGCACCAATAGTGTTTTAGGTGTAGAGTTTGTGAAGTTAGGAGTTAGAGCGTGTAGAGCTAGAAGCTTGTCTCTACATGAGGTCTAATAACTTTAAGACAGTGCGAGGCATATGGTTTCGTCTTGACTACATTTTACATGAAAATGTTTTGGTGGGATTTCACTTCTTTTTGTAAGTTGTTTAAAATATAACAATATTTTTTTATTTAGTTAATTTTTTCTTCCTTTTTTGGGGTGTACTTCTTGCATAACGGAGGTTTTTTCATAGCCCATTCTCTATTTTTGGCCGTTTTTCTTTGTTGGTTTACTGTTTTTAATAAGCGATAGATCAGGACGATACTTAGCTTTTAAACGATTATATTCGACTATAGCTGCAGACTTTTGTGCTTTAATACTACTAAAGTCAATATTTATAAGGTTGCAAATTAGTCAATCTAGAGAATGCTACATAAGCCTGCCCACAAGAGAATGCGCTTAATTCCATCCCCTAATTTAAATATGGGATGGAGAGTGTTTTACTAAAAATCCTCAAATATATATTTTATTATTTATAAAAGGAGTCCCTATATCAGTTTTTAGACCTCTAGCATTAAATGTGGAAGTCTCATACAAACTTCCATCCCCTAGTTTAAGGGGTCGGAGGGTAAAAGTTCTAAGTTTTAGAATTTTTTTATTGTTACTATATACTAGCTTATATACGAAAATTTAGCTTTCTAGGACTTCAGGAAGTATCTTAAGAATTTGATGATCATCAGTGACAAAATCGGAGTTTTTTAGATATCAATAAAATCTTAAGAGCTATTTAATTGAAACTTTATAAATGTTTAATAAGTCCACTATTGATATCATATCCCGAGAATTTTGTTTATCTGGTATAATTCAAACCCAAGTTATGAGGATCCAAAAATCGATTACAGCTTTTTATCATTTCCTCCTGCGCCCTAGGGATGCTGTGCTTATTCATCTATGGCTGGATAACTTCAGCTCTCACAATAAAAATTGGCTGATCTATTCGTTATTCATATATAACATAATAAACAGCGATTGATTTGTGCAGAAACATTGACGCTCTACTACTTTGAACCTGGTCATACATTCATGAGCTATGATCAAGTTCTTGCTATGACGAAAAAAGGAAAATTGTATGATTTTATAGATTTTGTAGATGCTGTAGAATCCATCAATCAAACCAAAGGCAATGTAAAAAAAGACTACTTTCAGACTGCAGTTGCTCTTACAATTGTTTTAGTTACCGACACTTTCATTGGAAAACCTCAAATGTATAATAAACTATGCTAACCTAAAACGTCGGTATGGTTGAATCATCTGCAATAAGCGACATTATAGTTTAGCAATACTCCCCCAAAAACGCTACTGTAAACAAATCATTTCTATATTTCTAGACTAAAATGTGTTTAAATGACAAGAGCCGCATTTAAGTGTAACGTTATTGAGAATTTTAAATATCATAACCTAACCTATAATGTCGTTAAAGTCTTTAGAGTCGTTTTAGTTTAGAAATTATATAATTTTTTAAAGTTTCGTAAAATGTTAAAAAAATTAAACGCAATCCAAGCCATAAACGTCTCAAAGGGTAACCTAACGACATTTAAGTTATGTAAATACAAGCCGTTATTAGAAAAAATGCTAGGCTATAAAGCCAAAACTCTTCTGCTTTAATTATTATTTACTCTAGGAACTTAAAAATACAATTATTCGAAAGTGCTTTATTAGATCTACATTTTCATAGTTTCAAGTTTTGTATACGTTTATTAATTATCAAATGGCATCATTTCTAAATAAATTCCCGCTTTTTCGATCATATCTCGAAACTTGGTTTTGGTAGTTAACGACACTTTAGCTTTAGGACGGCAGTATTAATGTACCTATGCCAAGCCACATATTTTGATTAAGGTGTAGAGTTTATGATGTTAGGAGTTAGGGCGTTTAGAGTTAGAAGCTTGGCTCTACATGAGATCTGATAACATTTGGACAGTGCGAGCCATATGGTCTCGTCTTGGCAACATTTTACATGAAAATGTTTCTGGTGGGATTCTATTTTTCATGATGCTGGACCCATTCTATACAATCAGTACGCAACACAGCAAAAATCTGCTGTTTGGCATCATGTGATTTTAGCTTTTTATGCAGGTTTCATGTCTCACATATCTCGCATTCGCCATTACCGAGACGGGTAAAACATATCACTACATATACAATGAATATAAAATTATTTTGCTATAATCCGCTAACAGTGACAAATTTGTAGGCACAACACCACACAATCTTGTAGGCACAACACCACACAATCTTGTAGGCACAACACCACACAAATTCACCACAAAACAAACTCGACGATCGTTTCGCTCCGACACCGGAGCATCTTCAGGAGATGTCGACTTCACAACGGACGATTGCAAAGTCCGTTGTGAAGTCGACATCTCCTGAAGATGCTCCGGTGTCGGAGCGAAACGATCGTCGAGTTTGTTTTGTGGTGAATTTGTGTGGTGTTGTGCCTACAAGATTGTGTGGTGTTGTGCCTACAAGATTGTGTGGTGTTGTGCCTACAAATTTGTCACTGTTAGCGGATTATAGCAAAATAATTTTATATTCATTGTATATCATGGAATTCCGCAAAGTAACGCCTGCTTCCATTCAACATATCACTACATAGTATAAAACTAAGTCGCTTTTTCTGTCCCTATATCCCTATGTATGCTTAAATCTTTAAAACTACGCAACGGATTTTGATGCGGTTTTTTTAATAGATAGAGTGATTCAAGAGGAAGGTTTATAAGTAGAAAAATTGGACCCGGTAGGTGGCGCTAATAGCGGGCAGGACGACGTCTGCCGGGTCCGCTAGTAAAATAATATAAAAAGAACTCATGAAATTTATAGTTTTTAAGTGTTGCCCTTGTACTTAGTTTGTAAGACACTTTCTTTTCGGGACGACACTTTCTTTTCGGGATATTTTTCGCAGTAATCATTGAGCATTTATTAGCCACAGCCCTCACAACCTCGCAAGATGTGGGAATAGTTAGAGACATTTAAGTTATGTATTGCGGGATAGAGTCATTTCAGTTTAGGAAACAATATTTTTTTGCAAAATATTACTAGACTGTAACGCGTTTAAGTGTCATTTACGACATTTTAGTATAGCATTTTCGTTAAAAGACATTTTAGTTATGGAATAGTGCACCGTAATTTTGGAGAAAAGCTAAATTTAAAAATGAACAAAGTGACTTTAAAGACATTAAAGCTAAGCAAAATCCACAAACGACATTTTAGTTAAGGAGTTGAAGAAAAAAACCTCATAGAAATGAAAATTAACACCGCTTTGAGACATTTTAGACTGGCAATGTTAGTTAAATACGTTTAAGTATTGTTAGCATATAAGTAGGTAGTTAAGTAACGACGTTCTTCTTATTGCTATATCAAAAACTATAGCAGCTAGGAACATAAGGGTTAGATTGATCGATAGAAAAAAAAATTCTAAGTAAGACAGCGTTAAAATATCGAATTTGGCCAAATGTTGGTTAACGACGTTATAGCTTGAGGAGGGCAGCATTCCGAACCAGTGGTAGATTCATTTGTCGATTCGAAAGCACTTGTAAAAGTTTATCTGAATAAAAAATATGTCTATTCTATTTGGCTTTGCTTCAGCTGTCCACAAGATAGTTAAGCTACTTCTTGTAACAATTTTGTTTTGAAAAGAGCAACTGCTGAGTTTCTTGCCGGCTCTTCTCAGCAGAATCAGCATTCCGAATCGGTGGTAGATTCTTGACATGTCATAAGAGCCACACGTTGGCCTACGTGAAATAAATGATTTTGAATTTTGAAATTTTGAAGAAGACAATGCTAAGAATCATCTCACCCTCCGAACGCCGTATACGAAGAGCACATCAAAGCCGAACTTGGCAAGGAACATGAGGCTGAGCATGATCAGTATCACGAAGATTATTGCCGCGGAGATCACGGCGTCAGAGTCGTTGCCGGCAGGAGAGCCCATGATAAAATGGTAGAAGGACTCGAAGGTGCAGATCAACACTACCGTTATTACGAACATCACGAATGAGAGGACCTGAAACAAAGTATATTTTAGGAAATTGAAGAGTTTAGTCGATTTCTCCAGGATTCCATCATCATATCCTGTCCTGATGATCATGGGACTACCTGACTACCCTTTCAAAGAAGAATTTTCCAAATCGGTTCAGTCGTGTTTGAGTAGCATACATAAAAAGATTCTGACGAATTGAGAATTTCCTTCTTTCCTCAAAATATACAGAATTTAATTTAATAAAATTATATTATTTCCTAGCTTTTGCCCGCGGCTTCGCCCGCGTGAATTTAGATTTTCCACAAATCCTGAGGGAATCGTGGATATCTGGTTTCCATTTCCGCTCCCTTTTCCAACCTTTATACCTACTTTCAAGGAAGTTTGCTATAGTAATCTACCTATAGCTGTAGATATAGATTTCGGGTTTTTCAAAATCCTGCGGGAACTGTGGATTTTTCCAGGATAAAAAGCAGCCTATGTTTTAAGTCAGGGCATAATCTATCTCCATTGAAAATTTCAGCCAAATCGGTTCAGTAGTTGCGGCGTTATAGTAACAAACATCCAAACATCCTCACTTTCACATTTATAATTATTATAAGTAGGATATAGGAGTATAAGACAGACTGAATGAAATGTTTGGCGGTATATAGACGTATGGATGTGAGAAAAATATTTCCGTTTATACATTTTTGAGGTTCCTCCGTCACCAAACGCACACTATCAGAAACATTATGTGATACTACGATGGAATACATAAACAATTCAATGAACTTATGATCATTGATCATGAACGTCCGATAGAAATTACCTAAGCCTAAGGTCACCAGCTTCGCAACCGGTTGAGTTACATCAATTAATTTAGTTCTTTGTAAGGATCTCTGATTATTTTGGATCTGATTTCTGATTAGATCTTAAATCTATATTATAATGGAATCGGATACCAACCGCGTTTATGGATCCCATGATAATGTTGCCAGTTTTCAAGTCGAGTAGGAAGCAGCAGGTCTCCAACCGAGGCAGCCCCATTGTGAACTGAAAATTGAAAAAAAGTTGAAATCTGCGACTTGTTCTGCACGGAGTTAAGTTTTTAGGAGTCCCGTGGGAACCCTTTTATTTTTTAGGATAAAAAGTTGTCCTAGAAAAAGAACACAATCCGCACATACAAAGTTGCAACGTCATCTAGTAGATACTTAATGTTAGTATTTAAAACTCTTAAATACCTTAAGACCAGATAATAATATTATATTATATAATACATATATAGGTAGGTAAATAGGTAATTAGTAGGTACTTGTTCAAAGAACTATAATACTTAGTATCTATTATACTAGAACTATCATCTACCTACGAATCACCGAACACTGAAAGGGAGATATAGAATAGAGTAACTGAACGAAGTCTCGTTCATCTCGTTCGAAACATCCCCTAGAGGGCATAGAATATTTCACAGAAGCGCCTGTCCATAGTTGTGCTTACCTATTACGGCCTAATTTACATCGATGCCTAAACCCCTTTTCATTCTGAGAGGAGACCCGTGCCCTGTAGTGGACCGGTAATGGTTCCGATAATGATGATGATGATGAATTGATTAATTAAGTCTGGTTAATATACCTAATATTTTGTGGTCTAAACAAAACTTGCAATTTTATTTTTGTGTGTGACATTCATATTTTTCAGCATCAATATAGTTACTCAAAACGAGATTTTTTACATCCGTACCACCATCGACAAAATGGCATCCGTTCAAAACCTGATTAGCAGTTGCCACACACACTAGAAATACTTATTAGAAAACGATTAAGAAATAAAATTGATTCATCTTTGTTGTTTGGATCTAATTCAGTTATTCTTACTCCTTATTATATTTCGATGCACTATGTAATGAAATTGTTTATGAGGATGAATTTATCGTGATATTGTAACAACACGTCATCCTAAATAATTAACAATGTAGGCACGCAGTTTTCCTCGAGGCATTTATTTACCTTTGACGAAATATATAGCATGTGATTAATACACACACATGACATGCACTTCAGTGTGGTCCAAAACGCCGATGTGTCTGTCCAGGATGCGAACTTCATAGCCAAGCGAAGAAAGAATCCAATAACCCTTTGGACCGATTCATGAATCAAAACCGGAACCTCATTTTCGTAGTCGAATAAGCTAACCACGAAACAAGGCAGTCTACAGGCAGCTAACAAAATAAAGGGTACTCAGTGTCACATCTGAAATTATGATATTCTTTGCCACACTCAGGCGTCGGGATGTCGGCATTTTTAATCAATAACCCCGAAAGCCCTGATAGTCCGGAAAGTCCAATTCCTGAACTATAAATTAGAATTTCGTTTCTTATATTTTCCACTAGAGGGCGAGGAAATATCTACTTTTACTGCCACCTTACCTTTTGTGGAATATAATACATATTAAACAAAGCCTTCCTATTTCGATACCTCTGGGCTCAAAGGGCATAAAGCACATCAAGGCATAAGTTACAAGTGTAAATTAAAAATTAAAAAAACCCCCGACATTCGCCATTTTGTAGTGGCGACCAGCTAACAACACTCTCGACTAATTCACCTTTCAAACAAAAAAAACCGCATTCAAATCGGTCCACCCGTTTGAGCGCCACAGGGGAACAGACAGACACACACACACACACACACACACACACACACACACACACACACACACACACACACACACACACACACACACACACACACACACACACACACACACACACACACACACACACACACACACACACACACACACACACACACACACACACACACACACACACACACACACACACACACACACACACACACACACACACACACACACACACACACACACACACACACACACACACACACACACACACACACACACACACACACACACACACACACACACACACACACACACACACACACACACACACACACACACACACACACACACACACACACACACACACACACACACACACACACACACACACACACACACACACACACACACACACACACACACACACACACACACACACACACACACACACACACACACACACACACACACACACACACACACACACACACACACACACACACACACACACACACACACACACACACACACACACACACACACACACACACACACACACACACACACACACACACACACACACACACACACACACACACACACACACACACACACACACACACACACACACACACACACACACACACACACACACACACACACACACACACACACACACACACACACACACACACACACACACACACACACACACACACACACACACACACACACACACACACACACACACACACACACACACACACACACACACACAGATACACAGACACGTCAAACTTATAACACCCCGTCGTTTTTTCGTCGGGGGTTAAAAAGGGCTTTACGCCCTTTGAGCCCAGAGGTATCGTTTTATCGTACAAGGTAATGTCCTCCCGATCGAATGTCGTCCACAACGGCCAATCTCAAAGGAGGCAGAGACTATAAGCCAAGTAGGCAGGAGATATATTATAGAGCGCTACTAGTGTGGTTAATTCTGTTGAACACAATCTCTAAACTAAACTAAATTGACAGGTTTAGAAATAGTGCTATACTTTTCCGCAGATATCGTTGTGAAAGAGATAAGAATAATATATTTAGCCCCGTTCGCGTCATTTTAGTTTAGGTTTAGACATTGTGTACAACACATTTAGCCACAGTGTTTGCCCAAACACAACTGCCCTCGCTATACGTGGCTTTTAAAGTTGATGATTTAACTACATATATTAATTAACTTCGTTAAAAATCAGGCGGACATGCAAGAAACACTGCATGGTTCACACAATTCACAAAACAATAAAGACTCAAAGAGGACGAAAAACAACATGAATCCATAAGTTCCCACTCAAAATGCAATGTTGCCACCACTAAACCGCACCTAGCCCTTTCATTTGATACCCATATTAAGGGAGTTGTGAGAAAATTAATCCGCCATTTTGTAGCGGCGGCCATCTTGTATCAATTTTCATCAAACATAGCTAACAACACTCTCGACTAATTCACCTTTCAAACAAAAAGAACCACATTCAAATCGGTCCACCCGTTTGAGCGCTACAGGGGAACAGACAAAGACACACACACACACACACACACACACACACACACACACACACACACACATACACACACACACACACACACACATACACACACACACTTACACACAAATTTGAATCTTGAATTTTTTGTCCTAGACATTGAATTAAAACAGCAGTTCCGAACATTTTGAATTTTTTTTTTAAATTTTGAAATGTGATGTCACAGAATTTAGGGCCCCTTCCACGCCCTTGTCACACAATGTCACAATTTGTCGACCCCCCCCCCCCCCCCCCTTAACGTGTGACGTTATTTATGGATGGCCCCTTACTTGGTGGGTGTTTAAATAATAAAGTAGGCATAGTTATTTTTATTAACATTTAATTATATAATTTGTATAGGTACTTTATTCTTGTTCTAAACAAGTAAGCAATAAAAACTAATTAGTTTCAACAGATAACGATCAACAGAAAAACCACAATTTTTTTGAGATCTTTCTACTATTCATACAAATCTTTGGTAGGTATAATCTTCTATATCTATCTATATCTTCTATCTATATCTATCTATACATATAATAAAATCGTAGAATGGCCATATCTGTACATTAAAGATTTTTGCAAAATTGCAAAATAATAACTGAGGGGTGTTAGGGATAAGTAATGGAACGCAAAAGAGCTGTTTTTGAAATTTTTGTCTGTTTGTCTGTTTATCTGTTTGTCTGTTTGTCTGTATGTTTGTGCGCGCATCACGCAAAAACTACTGAATGGATTGAAATGAAACTTGGCATGATTTAAGTTCATACTACGGAGTAACATATAGGATACTTTTTATCTCCAAATTCAGCACGGTTCCCTAGGGAGAGGCGATGAAAGTCAAAATGTGTACTTAGCTGTAATTCATTAACGCGTGGTCCGATTTCATTCATTCTTTTTTTGTTAGAAAGAGGATACTTTAAAGACTACCGGCTAATCCCTGAAAAGCTGGATCGATTTTGATGGGACTTTCACTGGCGGATGTTTACATTTTGATCTACCTAAACATCCGCCAGTGAACTTTTAACAGTTTTTAACAAGGTATGAGCTCAAAGGAGCTTAGGAAAAACAAAATGATTCCCACGGGATTTTTAAAAACCAATATCTACGCGAACGAAGTCGCGGGTATCCGCTCGTATAATAATAATACCGAACGTCGCGGGTGGCCGGCGCCGCTGCAGAATCCGCCGCCGCGAAGAAGAGATCTAAATATGCCCCTCTCCTGGGCAAGTACCTTTTTGTATATAGTCCGGATAAATTACTTAAATAATTACTAAGTAGGTACTATTAAAATAAAGTATTAATTTTATCAACCAATAATGCTAGATAAATATTTTAGAATTTAATGAAATTTCATTGAAGTAAATAATAATATCTAAATAGTTTATAAATAATCCAACCTATGTACCTACCTAGGAGGGGTAAGTAGGTACTAGGTACGTCAATTAAGATCTTGTGAATTAAGTTTAACCATACGCATATAATATAAATTAAACATTGTAGACATTACATGAAAGAAAAATATCACGATACCAAATTAAAAATTGAATATTTCATAAAGTCATTCAACTATTCATATCGTTTCAACATTTCAAACGAAAGCTTTGTTAGCCTGTCTTCAAGTTCCTTCGAATGTAGTAACTAGTAAGTACATAAGTTACTTTCTTCCTGACCGGGTCAATTAATTAAAATCCTGAATCCTGAAATTACATTTGGCCGTTTTAATACCCGCATTTAGATGCCTAGTTGGTCTAGGCATAGATATCTAGTTGGCAATAAAAATATAATCGAAACAGGATCTTTCTTTTTTTTCACAGAAAATGATGCAAATATAATATCTAGGCTATCAAAATATGGATTTGAAATTAAAATATTTTTCCATTTTTGATTTTAAGATTCGAAAAAACTCAGCTCTAAAGCCTGTAATAATGTAATTCTAAGTAATTTAGATTTTTTATAGACTAAAATTTAGTTAAAAACGTCCTTCATAATATACTTAATAAATCATTTTAAAAAATGAAGGTCGTCTTATTTACTGTAGTCTTGTAATGAAAATAGAAAACCATTATTTAGAAATTTACATAATAATTGACTATTTAACAATGCACCTTATGATTTTTTTTAATAACATAATAATAAATAGTTTGCTTTACTTCTAGATGGTAAATCTAGTTTGCTATCTGCCGCCACCAGGCTACGCAGAAGAACGCACCATTACAGCTTTCAACATTAATAATAATTATAATTATGTTATTAATATTAATTAATAATTATAATTACTACTTAATGATAATTATAAAATTATCAAACACCTCATCAAAATAGCCTACGGACTCTCGAAATATTTTGTTTTCATAATATAAAACCTGTCGGTTATTTATTATACCAACTTATTTTAAATACTAAATAATTAAATTAACATTTGTAATAAAATTTATTTGTTATCAAACAATATTATATATTTTTTTATTTTTAACAGATAGGTAATTTCTTGATATATTTTCTATTAAGTATATAAATATTACTAGTATGGCGCTTGGGTGCGCGGCCCGCTAAAGCGGACCGCGAGGTTTCGTTTTCGGGTGTTGTTTTGTTTGAGCAGCCTCCACCTATCTATTCCATATTCCTAACCCTCGATCATTATCACCCTCCATAATATTTTTTCTCCGAATCATTTGTCAGAATGAGAATTCTTCCATAAAAAAAAATTTGAAAAGGTACTGTATCATAAGTCTTGCATAATATAGTTCCCAACTTGTATTCTCTTCAATATTCGCCATATATTTTGCATGGAAAATAAATTCCGCCATCTTGTTTTTTTTTCTGTTCATCAAATAATCACGTCTTGACCATCTAGTTTGCCAAATAACTACGCTTCCATCTTTTATACTCAGTGAAATAGACACCGACGAAATTTGTATGGCCGCCATCTTAAATCCGCCATTTTGGACTTTTTTTCAACTCACTGACAATTAGATGAGGTTTCAAGTAATTTTTGTTCGAGCACCTCCCACCTATCTTTAATACTCTGACCGTACTCTTCATCCGTCTCAAAAATCTTCAATCATCAGCTCTTTCCAGATTTTTCCTCCGCATGAAAACCAAAAAACCACTCTTCTATCTTTTATACTTGGTGAGATAGACACCGACAAAATTTGTATAGCCGCCATCTTGAATCCGCAATTTTGTTTTTTTTTTTTCAACTCAGTGCCAATTGGATGAGATTCTGAGTAATTTTTGTTTGAGCACCTCCCATCTATCTACAATACGCTGCCCGGGCTCCTCATCCATCTTCCAAACCCTCAATCATCATGTCTTCCCATATTTTTCTTTGAGAGTTCTCCAAAGAACCGCATCAAAGCCTTGCATAGTTTACAACTTGTAGTCTCTTCAATATTCGCCATACATTTTCTTTGGAAAAATAAATTCCGCCATTTTGATTTTTTTTTCTACTCATCGAGTAGACCTTTGGCTCCTGATCATCTTTTCCGAAGAAACCACTCTTCCATCTTTTATACCCTCCGAGATGGACACGGACAAAATTTGTATGGCGGCCATCTTTTTTTCGCCATTTTGAATTTTGTTTCGGCTCACTGCCAATTGGATGACGTTTTGAGTGACATTTGCTCAAGCACCCCCCACCTATCTTCAATACCTTAAGCGTGCTCTTCACCCGTCTCCCAAATCCTCAATCATCAGCTCTCTCCATATTTTTGTTCCGAATGAATTTTTGTCCTCTATACGAAACCATTATTGAAAAAAAAATTTTTCATACAAAATTTTACAGGAGGGGTGATCAATCAGTCAGTGAATCAGCACGAGCAGCTATATATATATTAATAACATATCTATCACAGACATAATAATATAGGTATTCAGAATTTAGAAAAACAATTTTTTAATCTATCTAATCTGCATCCTCAGGGGCAAAAAGTCTTTAGATTAATAATTGCCATTGTTCTATTATTTCATGATTATAATATACAAGGAAGTTAGGTACATATTAAGTAGAAATATTTATAACAAGGATTTTAAACTTCTTCACGACTATTGAGCTGCTTGTAGAAACTGTGGCTGAGCAAAACGGCGTAAATATTGAGACCTGAAAATAAAATGAAACACAGAGTTTAAGAGCCCCCTTCATGGGAACGACAAATCGTTGGTGCGTGGAGTACAAAATTGTGATTTCCCATTCTGCATTTAGAGAACGAGACATTTTCAGTAAAGAAGAGTACTAAAAATAAATAAATAAACAATTAAATAAATAAATTTTGCTTGAAATATTACTTATGATTTTTAGTGAAAAACGGCAAAGTAAAAAAATGCAAATCTAGGTTTGGAATTACGCCTATTTTAGCAAATATTTGGCAATTTTTTACATAAACTAAAGACATTTGAAATTATTATGAAGTAACGCGTATGATATGACTTTGGTAGTTTTTCAATTTTCTAGTTTCTTATTATAGTTTATTTACGCACGAAATTGCCTCATTTGCCCTAAAATAGAGATTTTTCAAGCGTCATACCTTTCAAAATAATTAACTAAATCTTACTAAGTTTTTTTATTTTGTAGCATAGATAATGGAGAGATAAATTGATATCTGACTTAATTTTAGATCTATTTCTACAAATATTAGAATAAGAGGCGTAGTACGTTTGTATGGAGAAGCGCGTAGGAAGACTCACCTTAAGAGGAGTTTCCCACGAAACAAACGAAGTTTCTGTTGTATTTTAATACACACATAAGGTCATTAGGCGCAGGATTCCTCTCTTATCTGTATCTCTATATACATATAATACGGAACCCTAAAAATGAATCCCTATTTTCCTTGGTCACGGCATCACGCGTGAACGACTGGACCGATTTTGACGAAATTTGGTATAGAGGTAGATTAGGTCTTGGAGAAGGACATCTAAGGCTACTTTTTATTCCGGAAAATTACAGAGTTCCCGAGGGATTCTTAAAAATGCGGATGAAGTCGCGGGCACCAGCTAGTAACTTTATAAGAGACGATGATTTAAAGTAACTCTAAATCATTGTCTCTTGACCCACCACATTGCTCCAATGCGGGGTGAGGGACTTTAAAGACCGGGACTGTCGACTTAAATTGCTCTCCAAGGCACGTTGATAAAACACTGCCAACTAACAATTCCAGGCACTGAGAGTTTCGAGAGAAAACTCCAATAAGTACCTAACAATTTTAAACACGATCCGGAAATCGAACCCAGGACCTCGTAATCCGCAATTAAACATGCTAATCGCTAGATCGACGCGGCCCGCGGCAGTGTATATAATTATAACTAGTGTTGCGCTCGGTGCGCGAGCTGCAAGCAGCTCGCGTGCCTTGTAGTCTCTTCAATATTCGTAAAATAAAGAAATGGGAGGCCATACCAAATACCAGAATATTCTGGAGAGTCTCTTGAAAGATAGAAAGAAATATTGGTATCACGTTTCGTATCTTTTCTGAAAGGACACTAATCAGTTCTATGCATGCGTTTAGTGGAAAAAAAAGGATCTATACAAAAAAGTTCTGGAGAGCCACTTGAAAATTAAAAAGAAATTTTGTATGGACTCGAATTTTGTTTGTTCAGTAGCTATCTTTTTTTAACCGGTTCACCCAATGGCCCAAGGTTTTTAATAACATTTGTTTGGGACCATGTCTGTATGACTGGTAGTTTTGGAGGACCCATGAGGTACTCTGGTAAATTTTCCACATTCATGATGTTTCATAATTTTCCTGAAGGAAGACCCATAAGTTCTACGCACATAAATAGTGAAGGGAAAAAGTTCCATACAAAATTGTTCTGGAGAGCCTCTTGAAAAGAACCCAAAAAACTTGTATGGAGAAATTTTTTTTTGTTCGGCGGCCATCTTTTTTTTACCGGTTCATCCAATGGCCCAAGGTCTTTAATAACATTTGTTTGGGACCATGTCTGTATGATTGGTAGTTTTGGAGGACCCATGGGGTACTCTGGTAAAATTTCCACATTCATGACGTTTAATAATTTTCCTGAAGGAAGACCCATAAGTTCTACGCACATAAATAGTGAAAGGAAAAAAGTTCCATACAAAATTGTTCTGGAGAGCCTCTTGAAAAGAACCCAAAAAATTTGTATGGAGAAAATTTTTTTTTGTTCGGCGGCCATCTTTTTTTTACCGGTTCACCCAATGGCCCAAGGTCCTTAATAACATTTGTTTGGGACCATGTCTGTATGACTGGTAGTTTTGGAGGACCCATGAGGTACTCTGGTAAATATTCCACATTCATAACGTTTCGTATTTTTCCTGAAAGGACATTTATGAGCTCTATGCATGCGTTTAGTGAGGTAAAAAAAGTTCTATACAAAAATGTTCTGGAGAGCCTCTTGAAAATTAAAAAAAAAATTTGTATGGACGCGAAAATTTTTTTTGTTCGGTGTTTATCTTTTTTTTACTGGCTCACCAAAGGGCCCAAGGTTTTGAACATTTTCAGTTTCAGGACCATGTCTCTATGACTGATAGTTTTTGAGAGCCTTTGGGGTACTCTGGTAAATTTTCCACATTCATGACGTTTCATATTTTTCCTGAAGGAAGACCCATAAGTTCTACGCATATAAATAGTGATAAGAAAAAAGTTCCATACAAAAATGTTCAGGAGAGCCTTTTGAAAATTCAAAAAAAAATTTTTGTTGGGCGGCCATCTTTTTTTTGCCGGTTCACCAAATTGCCCAAGGTCTTTAACAACATTTGTTTGGGACCATTCCTGTATAACTGGTAGTTTTAGAGGACCCATGAGGTACCCTGGTAATTTTTCCACATTCACTACGTTTTGTATTTTTTGTGAAAAAAACCTTTAAATTTTATGTATACGTGTAGTGGGGGGAAAAAGTTTCATACAAAAATGTCCAGGAGAGCCTCTTGAAAAGAACCCAAAAAATTTGTATGCAGAAAAAATTTTTTTGTTTGGCGGCCATCTTTTTTTTACCGGTTCACCCAATGGCCCAAGGTCCTTAATAACATTTGTTTGGGACCATGCCTGTATGACTGGTAGTTTTAGAGGACCCATGAGGTACCCTGATAAGTTTTCCACATTCATGAAGTTTCATAATTTTCCTGAAGGAAGACCCATAAGTTCTACGTATATAAATAGTAAGAGGAAAAAGTTCAATACAAAAATGTTCTGGAGAGCCTTTTGAAAATTTAAAAAAAAATTTGTATGGACACGAAATTTTTTTTTGTTTGGTACCTATCTTTTTTTTACTGGCTCACCAAAGGGCCTAAGGTCTTGAACATTTTCAGTTTCAGAACCATGCCTCTATGATTGATAGTTTTTGAGAGCCGTTGGGGTACTCTGGTAAATTTTCCACGTTCATGACGTTTCATAATTTTCCTGAAGGAAGACCCATAAGTTCTACGCACATAAATAGTGAGGGGAAAAAAGTTCCATACAAAATTGTTCTGGAGAGCCTCTTGAAAATTAAGAAATTTTTGTATGGAGACGAAATTTTTTTTTGTTTGGTGCCCATATTTTTTTCACCGGTTCACCCAATTGCCCAAGGTGTTGAACATTTTTTGTTTGGGGATAGTACCTCTCCGACTGATAGTTTTTGAGATCCCTTAGGGTACTCTAGTCAGTTTTCCACGTCCAGCTCTCTCTATAATTTTGTAGACCTAAATTTTTTGAATTCTACACACACGGAAAGTATGGTGAAAAAGTCCCATACAAAATTGTTCAGGAGAGGTGATCAATACGTAACTTCAAGTAGCTTTATATATATAATATTAATATATTCTACAGTAACTAGCACAGGGTTTAAGGGGACCATTATCGAAAACTTAGCACTATTATTATACTACCTAATTACAATCTAATACTATTAATAACTATTTTTTAACCCCCGACGCAAAAACGACGGGGTGTTATAAGTTTGACGTGTGTGTGTGTGTGTGTGTGTGTGTGTGTATGTGTGTGTGTGTGTGTGTGTATGTGTGTGTGTGTGTGTGTCTGTCTGTCTGTCTGTCTGTCTGTTCCCCTGTGGCGCTCAAATGGGTGGAACGATTTGAATGCGGTTTTTTTGTTTGAAAGGTGAATTAGTCGAGAGTGTTGTTAGCTATGTTTGATGAAAATCGGTCCAAGATGGCCGCCGCTACAAAATGGCGGATTACATAATATTTTTTCACAACTCACTTAATATGGGTATCAAATGAAAAGGCTTGACTAGTAGAATAGCATTATTGCAAATCCAAGATGGCCGCCGCCACAAAATGGCGAATGTCGGGGTTTTTTAAATTTTTAGTTTATATGTACTTGTCTTATACTTGCAGTATTAATAGTTTAGTATTTAGTATTTTTCAAACTGGCAATGTAAACCGTGCACAATACCCCGCAAGTGGCGGCTGGCCAACTTTGGGTATTTAGGCATCAGCTGATTGCATTACATTGCGATTTTTTTTTAAATAAGGAAAAAAAACTGCGTTTCTTTTGTGTTATCTTGTCAGTAATTATTACGACTATTATCCGTGTTGGTCGCTGATATATCTTAATTTAAAAATGCTACTGACCAATGTAGAAAACCTCCATGCAAATGTGTCCGGCGCTGTAGTGGGGGGCATTCAGGAAGAACGTGAACATGGACAGAAGGAAAAACACCACCCACATGATGAAGTACGCGCGGATGACACCAGCGCGCTCCTGGAATTAATAAAACATCCATTTAAGTAATAATTTTGTCTGAGATTTTTTAATTTTTCTTAAGTGAAAACTTCTTTAGGCGCGCTGAGCGTAAAACAAAGTATACGTCGGAAATGGGGCTACTTTTGTCTGCCCTTCTTCACATGTGTAGAATTGTAAGCACCATTCCGAACCAGTGGTAGATTCATTTGTCGATTCGTAAGCACTTGTAAAGGTCCGAAAGTCGTTTGTGGGAATGGGCGTAATGTTCTATAACAAATTTCCACAAGCAATCTTAGACTTGCCTTTACACAAGTTACTCTGTTAAAACTTAAAAGTATGCTCATAAAAAAGCTTATTATAAACAATTGAAGATTATATAAACGATAAAAAATCATGGATTTAATTCGTTCCAGCAATGCGCGAGACGGCATTTCAATCATGTACTTACATAAATCGTTATAAGTATTGTTATTTTTAAAAAGAGCAACCGCCAAGTTTCTTGCAGGTTCTTCTCGGTTGGAACGGCATCCGAACCAGTGGTAGATTCAATTGACGATTCAAAAGTACTTGTAAAAGTTTATTTGAATAAAAACTTATTCTATTCTGTGAGTAATGAGACTGAGCCGTCACGCTCAGTTATGTAACGCTCGTTCGGATAAAGTCGGCTCGAATCGACTGAGCAGAGGCGTCTCTAGCCCGTGTAGCGCCCGTGTGCAATCATTAGTCTAGCACTCGGTACAAGTCACGGCAAATAGGTCGTTGACCTTCAATGCGCAGAAGTCGAAAATGAGGTATCTCGGGGTGGTGAGGGGGTCGCGGGGAGGGCGTGGGGATCGTTCGCATGCGCTGATTAACTCTCGCGGATCCCTCGTAAGCGCTGATTGGCTCTCCAATCGTACTGTGTCCCGCTCACACGCACGACGCTGCGCGCATTCGAAGGTCACCGCTCGACTTACGTGCCGGGGGTTATAAGACCTCTGCTACCGTGTGCAAAGCACGCTGCACGTCTTGCACCATAGGTAAAGCCGCCTCTGCGACTGAGGGAACAAGAGAGATATATAGTCAACGCGTCACTGCTATACTCGCTCTACAAGTCACGGCAAATAAGTCTAGCGCTGACCTTCAATGCGCAGAAGTCGAAAATGAGGTATCTCGGGTGGTGAGGGGGTCGCGGGGACTGGAGAGGGCGTGGGGATCGTTCGTAAGCACTGATTAACTCTCGCGGATCTCTCGTAAGCGCTGATTGGCTCTCCAATCGTACTGTGTCCCGCTCACACACACGACGCTGCGCGCACTCGAAGGTCACCGCTCGACTTACGTGCCGGGGGTTATACTTTATGAATATCTCACCACCAAAACGCCATAGACGAAGAACACGTCAAAGAAGAACTTGGCGAGGAACATGAGGCAGAGTATGATCGACATCGCGAAGAGCCCGGTGAACTCTGCTTCCACGTCGTAATCCTCCTCAACCAAGGCCAGATCCCTCATGGGCTCCAAGGTGCACGCGACCACCACCATGATCACGAACATCACGAATGAGAGCACCTGAAAAATGTTTCAACAATTATATTCAACTAGCTTCTGCCCGCGGCTTCGCCCGCGTTAATTTCGGTTTTGAACAAATCCCGAGAGAATCGTGGACTTCCGGTTCCCGTTCCCGCTCCCTTTTTCAACCTTTATAATTACTATCACGGAAGTTCGCTATAGTAATCTACCTTATAGCTAGCTAGCTAGCTACTGTGCATTTTTCCAGGATAAAAAGTAGCCCATGTGTTGCTAGTGCATGCAACACAGCAAACTATTGCAATAGTGTGTTAAGTGAGCGTGATTTACCTAAGAACAGTCAGCGCCCTCTACGGCGATTTTGGAGGTTACAATGCACTAACTACTGCAAAGTGCATTTGCAGTAGTGCATTGTAGAGTCTACATCTCCTGAGGATGCTCCGGTGTCGGAGCGAAACGATCGTCGAGTTTATTTCGGTGGTGGATTTGTGTGGTGTTACTTGGTGGTGGTGCTTGGGGTCCGCTTGGTTGCTTGTTTTTCCTGCATATTTAATAGCAGGAGGGCTGACAGGGCATTGCACATGCTGCTTGTTTTACCATACAAATTTGACTGTTGCGGATTATAGCAAAATAATTTTGACTTTTTAATAAAAGAGTTGTTTGTTTAATATATTACCACGTCCTTTAAGTCCTTATTCGCCTGAGTGCTTAGTCTAAGATCGGAGCACTCGAAAACGAAATCGAAAACTATTGATCGAATCACAAGTGAATTCAGAGCAAAATGAACTAAAATACTCGTATTTTAAAGTCGTAATTCCATAGTTCGAATATGTATTTTACAACATTTCTGCTTGGGGCGCTCGTTGTGTTCGAATGCTGAATGTATTGGCGAACTCAAACCTTAATACAAGCCATTTTAGGTCTATTTTACTCTGAAATCGATCAATAGTTTTCGAGTTCGTTTTCGAGTGCTCCGATCTTAGACTAAGCACTCTGAACCAATTCGTTTCTGTCGGGGTTAAGTGACACTGTGTCCTTCTTCTTCGTAATATCCGGACTCCGGAGTCGTAAGAGCGTTATGATTAAGGGCATTATTTTAGAGTCGCAAGGTACCTAAGCTCCGTCGAATATAATGTGGCTGTATTATTATTTTTTATAGGAATAACAGGCAACCGAGCAAGCGGGTCACCCGATGTTAAGTGATTACCGCCGCCCATGAACATTAGCAGCACCTGAGGAACCACTAAAGCGTTGCTGGCTTTTGACGAAGTTGACTGGCTCTTCAGCTCGCTGCCGGAACACACGGAAGCTTTGCGGCAGATTACGGCTGAAGTGTGGTCGCTAGCCACACTGTGGCGGATTCGGGGTAGGATCCTACCACAAAGCGGTGATACCGTCCAGATTACGTTGTGTGGTATCAGGCACAACGACCCGTAAAGGGGACTGAGAGCGTCAGGGCCTCGTTAGCATATTGGCAGGGTGCACCGCGCGCAGGTGGGGTTGACTTTGGCCCCATAGGTGGAATTTGGGCCCCTTATCTACACTCCAAATACACTGTATGTGTGGAGTGCTCCACAAATAAAATTGTGGCTGTATTCCACAAAATTTCGCAACTACATAATATCTTGATTAAATCTTAAATCTATATTATTACGGAATTGGATACCAACCGCGTTTAAAGATCCCATGACAATGTTGCCAGTTTTCAAGTCGAGTACGAAGCAGCAGGTCTCCAACTGAGGCAGCCCCATTGTGAACTGAAATTTTGTTTTTTAATTTGATACGCGTTGATTTGGGTTTTTAAAAATCACTTATAACAACTTACCTACTTGACTTCGACTTACTAAAATAAATCATCTGTCTCCTTGTGAAAATCGTTTAGTGTTGATGTTAGGGACAATAGGTAAGGCCTAACCGCTGGATCGATTTTGACGAAATTCGGTAGAGAGATAGCTTGCATCCCGGAGACGCACTGGATTATTTATATTGGAAAATCAAAGACTTTCTACGGGATTTAAAAAAATCAGTCAGCTTGGACGAAATCATGCTAAAATCATCATCTAGTAAATAGGTACCTACTTAAAATTAGTATGAGGTTCTTTCAAGACCAGATTTATAATATAGGTATAATATAGGTAATTAATACTTACTCAAAAAACTATACTATAATCCCTTGTACTAGAACTATATACAAGCCACCGAACACTGGAAGGGAGATACAGTAACTACCTACTTTAAGAACAAGGCTGAAAACATCCCCTAGAGAGGCATAGAATATTTCGCAGAACCGCCTTACTAATTGTACTTAGCAAAGATACGAATACAAGTTTTTGCCTAAACAATACACGCCACTTTTTTTTGACGTGTTAACGTCTACTTACGTACGTTTTATCCTGGAAAAATCCATAGTTCCCGCGGGATTTTGAAAAAACCGAAGTTCACTATAATAATCTACGGCTACAGATATAGGTAGATTACTATAGCAAACTTCCTTGAAAGTAGGTATAAATGTTGGAAAAGGGAGCGGGAACGGGAACCGAAAATCCATGATGCGCGCTTACTCAATGATTTGGTTCGCGAAAATCCGGGACTGGATGTTTACCACACTCCACTGGATCAGCTCACCAAAAACATAAAAATATTATTAGAAAAAAAGGAGTATTAATTTTGAATTGTTTTTGTCTTATTTTTGTTTGTTCTTTTATTTTATGTTTTAGTTTTAGTTATGAATTTGTAATATTTGTAGTGTGTTTAATGGCCCAGGGAGATGAATTGGTTAAATCTGTAATGTCTCTCTGGGTATTTCTTACAATAAATAAATAAATAAAAATAAATAAATGATTCCATCGTGATTTTTGAAAAACCGAAATTCACGCGGGCGAAGCCACGAGCAAAAGGTAGTCATTTATAAAAATAAATAAAAATCTGTTTTAGAATGTACCTACAGGTAAAGCCCTTTCATATGATATCCCACTCGGTATAGAAAACTTACTTTGAAACAAACCCCCAATTTTCTCCTTTTTTAATTAAACTAGGTAAAAATAATTTTAAATTTTTTTTTTATTCCAATAATGTTGGGACTTGGGCCATTATTATAATTATACTAGAAGAAAACCCGGCTTCGCTCGGGGGACTCATAATGCACATCTAGGTAAAAAATGTAGGTAGATATTTCTGTAGTCATCGGTTCTCAAGGAATATTGAAGGCATAGACTCGTACAGCTTGTGTTGTTGTGTCGTTGTTCATTGTGTTTAATAAATATAGTAGGTAAATAAAAACTGCAAAAGTTTTCACACAAATAATTTTTATTTTAAATTAACATTCAAAATAAACTAACTCTGTAAAACAAATCGGCTAAATAAAAAAATAATCTTAGAAAATAATACCTAATACTGAATCATATTGTCGTATATTAGCTTTAAAATGATTAGCATCAGACGTATAAATTGCCTTTGTATAAATCTAACTAGTAGGGCGCTTGGCTGCGCGGCCCGCTAAAGCGGACCGCGGGGATTTCAGTATTATTTTTGTTTTAGCAGCCTCCACCTTCTTCTATCATTTTCAGCATCTTTAACGCTGGCCGTGCTCCTCATCCATCTTCCAAATCCTCGATCATCATCACTCTCCAAATTTTTTTCTCCGAATCATTTGCCAGAAGGAGAGTTCTTCCATAAAAACATATTTGGAAAGGAACCATATCAAAGTCTTGTATTGTTTCCCAACTTATAGTCTCTATTTTTTTCACACAAAATATATGGCGAATATTGAAATATTCGCCATATATTTTGTGTGAAAAAAATAAATTTAGCTATCTTGATTTTTTTCTGTTCATCAAATTGTAGATCTTTAGTTCTTGATCATCTTTTGCCAAGAAACCACTCTTCCATCTTTTATACTTGGTGAGATAAACACCGACGAAATTTGTATAGCCGCCATCTTGAATCCGCCATTTTGTTTTTTTTCAGCTCAGTGCCAATTGGATGAGGTTTTGAGTAATTTTTGTTTGAGCACCTCCCATCTATCTGCGATACCCTGCCCGGGCTCCTAAACCATCTTCCAAACCCTCAATCATCATGTCTTCCCATATTTTTCATTGAGAGTTCTCCAAAGAACCGCCTTCAATAGCCTCAATAGCAAAATCAAAGCCTTGCATAGTTCACAACTTGTAGTCTCTTCAATATTCGCCATACATTTTCTATGGAAAAATAAATTCCGCCATTTTGAATTTTTTTCTATTCATCGAGTAGACCTTTCAATTCTGATCATCTTTTACGAAGAAACCACTCTTCCATCTTTTATACCCTCCGAGATGGAGACTGACGAAATTTGTATGGCGGCCATCTTTTTTTCGCCATTTTGAATTTTTTTTCAGCTCACTGCCAATTGGATGACGTTTCGAGTGACATTTGCTCGAGCACCCCCCACCTATCTTCAATAACTTAAGCGTGCCCTTCACCCGTCTCCGAAATTCTCAATCATCAGCTCTCTCCATATTTTTGTTCCGAATGAATTTTTGTCCTCTATACGAAACCATTTGTGAAAAAAAAATGTTTCATACAAAATTTTACAGGAGAGGTGATCAATCAGTCAGTGAATCAGCACGAGCAGCTATATATATATTAATAATATATCTGGAATTGGCTTTAATACTCTATCTGGGTCCATTTATACCTTCCCATTATGACAACAATTTTTAAAATGATTTTTAATTTTTTCACCTAAAAATGAAGTGCCTTGACATTGAACACATTCATAAATCATGGAACCAACTGAATGTACTGATACTTGAATGGTGTTATTTGAAAGTGCTAAATATAAATAGTTATTTCTGTGGGGCTGATGTTCTGTACTAAACCTGCTTGAATATTTACGTTTCTCTGGGGTCTGCCAGCCATTTGATGTTTTCTTTCTCCTCTTCTTCTAAAGAAATAGAATCATTGCTGACTGACAGCATTGATTCTTGTTTATTCTCGTTGTCCGAAGAAACATCATCAGTCACCAGTGACTCTTCGATTAGCGTCAACTCTTCGTTATCGACCTTAAAGGAGAAAATATATTAGACAAATATTCAAATAATAATAAGTATTGTGTATGTATGTAGGTATACCCTTACACCTCAATCTGGTAATAAGTATTATTTTTCATTTTACTTTACTTGGTGACCTGCACCATTAACTTACCTGAAAGTCATCAAATAAATCTTGTGATTTGTCAGGTTGTATTGTAGAGGCAGCTAGTGATTTAACAGATGCAACAGGAGCAGTTTAATTTTTTGGAAAAATGTTTGACAGTGCCCGAGCCTTGGTTATTCGTAACTCCCTAATTGTTTCTAGGCCACAACACTCGCAATAATTGAGATTATCTGCAAAAATATATTATACAATTAATAATATCTAATCACTACATAGTATAAAACAAAGTCGCTTTCTCTGTCCCTATATCCTATTCAAAACATGTCGATAGCTTTAATAGTTACTGACTGAGACAGACGGACAGACGGACGGTTTGGTCTAGAACCCTAAAAAAAGGGTAGAGTCACATCTGAATTTATGATATTCCTTGGCGCACTCCGGCGTCGGGAAGTCGGCATTTTTAATCAATGACTAGACGTCCCGAAAGTCCAATGTTTGTGTGAACGACCGAATTAGACGTTTGTTTCTTATGTTTTCCACTAGAGGGCGAGCCGAGCAAATATATATTTTTAATGCCACGTGCTGTTCGTAATAACAACAAGGCTCGAAATAACAACAAGGCTATCCACTATCTGCTTCCAGCGCATACTAAGTTATTTCGGACACATAGCTCGCAGAAACCCTGATAACCTAGAAAAGCTTGTGGTATTAGGTCAGGTCGAAGGGAAAAGGCCACGTGGTCGCTCACCTACCCGTTGGTCAAACATCGTGAAAAATCTAACCGGCCTGCCGATACCTACAGCCATTAGAACAGCCGAGGACAGGAACACGTGGAAGAGTATAGTGCTACGAGCGACAAAGTAATGCTAGACACGAACTTCAGCAATGAAGAAATCGACTGAGAAGAGAAGAAGAAGAGCTGTTCGTACAATAACTACAATAACTACCTACCTTCACTACAAGGTTATTATAATACTACCTAGCAGATGCAGATGCCCGCGACTTCGCTCGCATGGATTTAGGTTTTTAAAAATCCCGTGGAACCATGATCGTGATAGCCTATAAACTTCCTCAAGAATAAGGCCATCAAATGCAAAAAGAATTATTCAAATCCGGCTGGTATTTCCAGAGATAAGCGCGTTCAAGCAAACAAACTTTTCCGCTTTATTATATTAGTATAGAAGTATACATAGATATAGATTCTCATCCCGACCTAATTTCTGTCACAGCGGCCAATGCAAACGCAAATAGGTACAGCTGACCTCTGTTTTTAACCCCCGACGCAAAAACGACGGGGTGTTATAAGTTTGACGTGTCTGTGTGTGTGTGTGTGTGTGTGTGTGTGTGTGTGTGTGTGTGTGTGTGTGTGTGTGTGTGTGTGTGTGTCTGTCTGTTCCCCTGTGGCGCTCAAACGGGTGGACCGATTTGAATGCGGTTTTTTTTGTTTGAAAGGTGAATTAGTCGAGAGTGTTGTTAGCTATGTTTGATGAAAATCGGTCCAAAATGGCCGCCGCTACAAAATGGCGAATTACATATTTTATCACAATACCCTCAATATGGGTATCAAATAAAAGGGCTTGACTAGTAGAATAGCACTATGCAAATCCAAGATGGCCGCGACCACAAAATGGCGAATGTCGGGGGTTTTTAAATTTTCAATTTATACTTGTATTATCCTTCACGCTCATGCTTAGAAGGGACGTCAATACGAACCAACCGAGAATTTTTTGACAGAAAAGGCTTTTCTTTTTTTAGTCCTAACTGGGATTCGAACCCAGGACCTCGTGAACCATAAAATTGTTGAAAATGTCGGAAAAGTCACGCCGCCTGGGAGCTTTCATCGAAATCGCTGCCTAATCTCTTTGATATATTATTATAACAAAACAATGTAGGTATGGTGGGATAGTAGCGGATAATTAGATAATACTACCCGTGCGAAGCCTGATAAAATATAAAGCGAAGTTTGATAAAATTAAACTCGTTGTAGGCTCTACATTTCGCCTACAAAGTAAAACCTCTTCGAGTGATATCAAAATGGTCACAGGAAAGTAAAAAAAAAACTCGAATATAAAAAGAAGAATTAATTTTAAAAAATGCAATGAGGAAGGAATGTTGAAAATATCATATTAAATACAATTATATTAAAATATAGATTAAAAGTAATAAATCAGTGAAAAAATTTTTGAAATCCATCAATAAATGACCGAGAAATTAATTATTTAAGTTCATGGGCATTTCCGCCAACGACAAAAAATCATGTAACAATTAGCTAGCAGCCAAAATACTCATTATCTTTGTGACTTTTAAATTTAATAATGTTATAAAATCCATTCTCTACATCGTCTGTTAGTAACAGTAGTCTATCTGTTATAGATATTAAACAACAACAAAAATTATACATTAGTCGACGCAAATTCTAGTGTAACAAACTACGTTTTCTACATTCATTACGAATTTACAAGAAAAAGAGCAAACAAATTGACTTCATACTAACATTCCTAGAATAAACGCCTTTTACTGATATCGAACCATGTCATAACATAATGCTATATGGTGTAGGTATATATTCTTTTGGTTGTAATATATGTGTATCTCGAAAATCGGTCATTACCAAATCACACACAATATTTCAATTTTCAAGTTATTTATTCACCCGCCCCCCACTTCAGTTAGAGAGATGCGAAGCTTTCGCCATCAGCACGCTGATGAATGCTGTGAGTGGCGGATGTGTTGCATAATCCGGTCTCAGGATGCATTCTTTTGCGAAACTATAAAAAATGTCCTTACCTACATAGAGTGAAATGTACTAATAAATAAACATTTTATCCTGTTTATTATTGAATAAGATTGAATGTAATAGTACTATGAATGTCTATCCGGTGATTAGAAACTAGAAATCCTTGATTTAAGTACAAAATTATCAGAAAATGTTCAAAATGTCACTACCGGTACTGTCTTTACCGTGGTTAACCAGAAGCTACGGTAAGGACACGATAGCTACGGAAATGACCAATTGCATCACATACAAAGAGAAGCTGGCGTGAACAAGCAAATGATGTCGTCATCATTGTGAGTAGGTGTCTCCCCTTCACCCCGCCCACCTTCACAAAGCATCATTTCATGCAAAAATACCATCCCCTCTTGGAGATGGTACAGCGCTCCATCTCCTCTTGCTCTGTTGCTAATAATAATTAATCTGACTGTCTCGATGGGCTTTTTATTGACGAAGGGAGAAGTAGGTATTTAAAATGCAGCGTTTGTTGCACTTAGAGATTCTATTCTAACTCGTATTATTAATTATTCTTATGATCAAAGCATCATTTAGAGACTTCAAAAACATAAATTATTTATTACGTCGACATTTACACCCAAAAATATTAAAATGTCGAACGTGAATACGGCAGCAAATAAAGAAAGAACGACGAATAAATAAAAATAATCGATATCTATACTAATAAATAAAATTGAAGTGTCTGTCTGTAATATCGAAATAACTACCTCATATTAAGTTCATATAGTTATTTGAACGGTACTATAACCGAATCACACGTTTTTAAAATTTTTGTCTGTCTGTCTGTCTGTCTGTCTGTCTGTCTGTCTGTCTGTCTGTCTGTCTGTTTGAACGGGCTAATCTTCGGAACGGCTGAACCGATTTTGACGGGACTTTCACATATAAGTAGAGAATTAACCAGGGAGTAACATAGGCTACTTTTTTAACCGACTTTCAAAAAAGGAGGAGTTGTGTTTTTCTACCTATGCACACCGATATCTCCCGAGATTTCTGAACCGATTTGCGTAATTCTTTTTTTAATCGATAGAAAAACATTGCGACACTGTTCTACAAAAAAATTGGATTCCAAGTCCCCAATCCTGATGCTGTAGGGGATCTGATCCCCAAAACTAATAGGATTGAGGAACTGTCGGTTATTTAAATTGATATTGGGGGTACCAATTAAAGACTATCGTTGAATGAATTCGAGTAGGTACATATCCAACTCCTCAACCCTGATGCTGTAAGGAATTGCATTCCGAAATCGTAGGGATCCCACGGAATTTTTCCGTTTTGGGGACGGGTTACTACAGATACGCTACTTTTTGTTCTGGTAAATCAAAAGTTCCCACGAGATTTTTAAAAACCTAAATCCACACGGGCGAAGCCGTGGGCATCATCTAGTGAATATATAAATCTTGAAAAATATGCAGAATTACTGGAAAAAGAAAGAGAGCGTTAAAGAAAAAGAAAACAAGCAAAAAAAAAATTAAAAGCATTGCAGACATGCCAGAAAGAGAAAGGAGGTTGATAAGAAAGAAATGGAAAATTAATAAAAACTATATATTACTTGTATTATTACTTATGCATATTATGACGATTACAACTTTTGCAACTTTTTGAATGGTTATATCTCAAAAACGGTAGCTCTTACGAAAAAAAGTATAAAGTCATTTTTTATAGATAATTATCTAATCTACAATTTTTGTTTGGACTAATTTTATGATAAAATTATAGTCCATTGAAATGTTACAATTTAAGGACCGAATATTGCATTTTATAGAGGACTCAATTTTATTTTTTGGGCATGTGTCAATAGAAGCTTAACCTCAAGTTTGTAGGGTCGCCACCCTTGTCCCCCGGCCGCCATCTTGGAAAAAGGGGTGATAACACTGTTTTCGCGATATCTCGGAAACACAAAAAAATCGTAAAGACATAATTTGTAGCAAATTGTTTTGCTTACAAATATGTTTATATAACTTTTTGCCCTAAATTAAAAATTAAAGAAGTTATAAGCAAAACGTGAGATATTATTTTTAAATCTTTTTTGCTCTATTACTTTTTTTTATACATTTTACAAAAAAAATTACCTCAGAAAAATCATTTTTTTTTTTAATTTTATTCATTTAAAACGCTGTTACTGCACTCCAAAATTGACCGGGTTTGTCAATGCTCATGAGAATCCGGAGCAAAAAAGATTTTATAATAATTTTCTTACTTTTTTCCACATAACTTCTTTAATTTTTAATTTAGGGCGTATCTGTACATTAAAGATTTTTGCAAAATAATAACTGGGGGATGTTAGGGATAAGTAATAGAACTTAAAAAAGCAATTTTTGAAATTTTTGTTTATCTGTTTGTCTGTATGTTTGTGCGCGCATCACGCAATAACTACTGAATGGTTTGAAATGAAACTTGGCATGATTTAAGTTCATAATACGGAGTAACATATAGGATACTTTTTATTCCGAAATTCAGCACGGTTCTCTTGGGAGAGGGGATGGAAGTCAAAACGTGTACTTACTTAGCTGTAATTCTTAATGCGTGGTCCGATTTCATTAATTCTTTTTTTGTTAGACCTTTCTTTTGAGATACTTTATAGATTACCGGCTAATCTCTGAAAGGCTGGGTCGATTTTGATGGGACGTTCACTGGCGGATGTTTACATATTGATGTACCTAAACATACGCCAGTGAACTTTTAACAGTTTTTAGCAAGGTATAAGCTCAGAAGAAAAACCAAGAGTTCCCGCGGGATTTTTAAAAACCTAAATCCACGCGGACGAAATCGCGGGCATCCTCTATTTTTATAATATTTTGATTAGGTACCTACAGTAAAAATGTTGATTATATATATTATTTTGATTTTTAACCATGACATAGAGAGATTAAGTCAGATTTCAGACATCCGAGTTCCGACTGTAAAGCAGTCATTGCCGTACTTTAATGTCCTTACCGTTCCTTACGAGTTTTAATTATTTATGATGGCAATAAAAAAAACCCACGATGAAAACATTTCCTTCTTCGATTTTCTATTGACTGCAGTTACTTTAATTGGATAATGTTACAGTTTTTTTTTAGCGTGTCCTTACCGTGTTTTTTGTGTCCATACCATTTTTTCAACATGGAATATTTATTAAACTTCTCAAAATAATTCTTGTACACAGAAGTGAGACCTTTATAATGGTTGTGGAAATATATTAAAGCCATCCATAATCTGATATCTAAAGATTTTTTTTAATCTTTCAAATTTTGCAATTTGGCGGAAATGCCCTCATGTATTTTAACGCAAAATTTCTCTCTCGAGCATGACGTCACAGCATCCGTTCGGAGGTACAATGTGGCCAATTCTGTTGTACACAATAATCTCTAAACCTAAACTAAATTGACAGGTTTAAAAATAGTGCTATCCCTTTCAGCAGGGAGGATTGTGAAAGAGACAGGAATATATTTAGACCTGTCATTTTGGTTTAGATTTAGAGATTGTGTACAACAGAATTAGCCACATTTTCCATGTAAATTTACTCGTTTTACCAATTTCTCCGAGATTACTAAACCGATTTGCGTGATTCTTACCGTACCATAGATTTTTTCGAAAAAACAGATTAAAAAAAAAATTCGAAAATATCTATGGGATCACTTTGCAAACATCCTCAGCTGTCTTAAAAAAATAATCAAGCAAATCGGTTCAGAAATCTAGGAGAAATTGGTAAAACAAGAAAATTTACATGGAAAAAATACCTCTGAGCGGGTTGGATGACGTTACACGCTGTAGCGCCGCACTATGGTGCAAGCAGGTCAATATCGTCTCATAATTCTATAACTTTTAAAGTACTTGGAATATCGAGCTAAAATTTGGAACGAATATGGATGAATAATTATAGTTTTATATTTTGTAAACATTTTATTTATTTTTAGAACATAAATATATAAATTCGCATAATAAAAATGCAGTTAGCAATTTTTTGCAATTTATTCATAATATTAATTACTCTATATAATATTATGTAAATAATTAATTTATACATGTTTATTTATACTTAATGTACCCTTATTGCAAAAACCGATTATCTGCACCAAAATTTGAGCAAAACATTTTTGAGATTATGAGTATTGAAACTTTAACGTCATAAAAATTAACTATAATGATGTAAATTTTTAAACGCTAATCGTTTTTATAAACAAGAAACTATTCAAGAAATGTTAAGTAGGTTAACAATTGGAAAAAACTTACTAGATTTTTAATAAAAAGAAGAATATAACCCGTAAGACGCTCATTTAGTTGGTTTTTCCTGAATGTAGAGAAACTGACAAATTTTCAAAATTACCCTTCTGGTAGCTCTATCACTATTTTTTATTTAATCATTTGCTTTGAGTAGTAATAATCATCCAGACAAAAATCATTTTAGTTCAACTATAGCCATTACAGGAGTAAAATAAATATTTTTAGTTCCTTTTGGCTGAAGGTAAAGTGGATTTTATTTAACTTTGTATGTACTAACTGCGGTGCCCCGCGGTTATACCCGCGTAGTTATTGTTCCCGTGGGAAATGGACAAATTTATATAGCCTTCGCTATTCCTTACAATCTCGGCTATCTTCAAAAGAAAGTTTCATTGAAATCGGTCCAGTCGTTCCAGCGATAGCGATAAACGCGTTTAAACAAACTATTTCGTTTTGTTATTAGAATAAGTAGCTGTGCCCTTCGGCTTCACTCACATAACATAATATTATTACGTGCATTTTTACGGGAAAATTTTGGGAAAACGTATAAACCTTCCTCTTGAATCACTCTATCTACTGATGAAAACCGCAGTAGAATTCGTTTCGTAGTTTAAAAGATCTAAGCGTACATACATACAGAGGGATAGACCGCGGGAAGCGACTATGTTTTATTATACTATGTAAAGAGATAGAATTATTAAAAAAAACTATAATATTACTTTGACAAAATCTTTACTTAAAATAAAAAGAAACATAGTAGTTTAATCTTCTAAGCTAGACAGAGAACATGTGTCATCAGTGTCAGCAGAGTTGCAGCTGGCAATCGATCAACACTCTCTTCAGTAGCCAGAGACTGGAACCACCCATGATACTCTTCCGGTATTACACTTTTATTGCAAAGATTAATCAGATCCTTCTTCTTAGCTATGGATATAGGCAGAGGTCTGCTGTACAGTTGCTGTAAGGGTGGAAAGACAACTCCTGAACTGGATGGTTGCATAGATATTTCATCAATTACTTCTTGTTGCTTACGTTTGTTTCTGGTAGCATAACCATGGTTTCCATAAGGTAAAGGGGTCGTCATAATTTTTCCCAAGTTGGTTTTTATGGATGTAGTAACATCCAAGATCATAAAATCATTAGACATGTACATGACAATTATAGTAAATCTTGTTGTCTCCTTTTATATACTTCATTCGTTTAATCTTGAGCCAATTCACTTTTTCGCCTTCTGTGTTTCTATTTCTATTTATTATTACTGTCTCTGCCAATACCTTCAAATCTTTAAATTCATTGTATTTGAATTCTTTAACATGGTAAGGGTTCTTTGTAACTTTCTTACCTTCATGTTTATAAACTTTTTTAGACCTAGCCCGTTTAAAAACATTTATCCAGTCAGACATACAGTAGATGTCACAATTTTTCTTTGCAGTTTCTATGGCGCTGTGCATGGAGTCAGCTTCCATATAGCTGTGACCGGATTCCAGGAACTTATGTTCTATTATGTTTAGATGTGTGTCCTGCATCATGATCCACAATAGCATGGCGGCAATATACTGATTACGGTTTTGGCCGCCACATGTGTCTGAAAACAAGCTGACTTCTTTGACCTGCTTTGGCACACATGTCGTTAAATAGTGATGTAAAATTGTTCCGATTTCAGCACTACCTTTTTTACCATGCACTTCATTCCAAACAAAACAGTAAGCTTCATTGGGAAGTGCATTTTCGTAAATTGTTAAATTGTAAAGTGTCAATTTTCTAGTATAATATAGAAGACCTACATCAGTATTCGGAATTTGCAGTATTGCTTGTAAGTCAAATGAAACTGTTAAGAAATCTTTTTCTTTTTCAGCCCTTTTTTTGTCTTTTTCTTTTTCTCGGTTACATGCTTCCTTCCTTTGTATATGTCTTATGTATATGTCATAATCTTTCTGTTTTTCTTTTTCGTCGCCGTTGGCACGCTTAAATTTGGTACATAAAAGGCATTGGTCTTTTTTAGGCATAAAAAAACCTAAGTTAAATTCTGTAGAGAAAATTCTTCGATATGTCATTTCTGATACAACTTGTTCGGTATTTTTGTTTTTGCATTCTTCTACATAGAGAGCGTACATTTTACTTAATGTCAGCCCAGTATCTAAATATCTGCGTTTCAACTTCTTTCGCACATAGTGGCTTTCCATGCTAGGAAATGAAGCAATGTGCTTCTTAACAGCTTCGACCATCTCAGGCGACGTTTTATTTGGGGGCTCACGACGTCCGCGCGGATCCTGTTCTTTTGAATACTGTCCCAAACTATTGCGATGCTTTACAGCATCTGCTATTACATGTGGTGAAATGCTTAATGTTCTGCAAAAAAAATCTTGGCACACATTTGTTTTCTCTCCTTCAACGATAAAAAAACATTGCTTACTATACTTGCGCTGTGTAGATCGTTTTCTGTTCAAAAGAATCCTCTTTGTAGGTTTGACTTCAATAAGACTCAATATAAACTGTTTTTTCGAAATGTAATCTAGGTTCCAGTATTTCCTACACAACTCTCTACGAATATTTTCAGATACATGACTGTTACAATCAAATTTGCACTTAGAACAGTTAATAGGCTTAGGGAGTTTTGGTTCTCGATATTTCGTTTTGGTTACGTATGGAAGGCCTTCAGCTCTACGTCTTTTCGCTATATTTTTTTTCCATGTAGCTGGATCTCGTTGACTCCATCGAGCGCGTGGTTGTATAACTTTCCAAGTTAGTTTAAAGATATCTTCCGTTATTGCTTGGATTACATATTGGGCTTCATCATTATTAGAAAGTTGTTTTGGTTTTCCAAACACTAATGCTATTGCTTTAGTACGCATTTCTTTAATATTTTCTTTTTTATTTAAACATTTGTCTATATTCAACAACTCATCCAACTGTATTAATTCTGAATCCTCAGATTCAGGTGTAGAAGGACGATCTAGATAAGCAGGTAAATACGAAGGGTCTTGATCTGAAAAGTCACCATCAAAGAGAGATTCATTTTCGCTTTCTTCAATTCGTTCCTGATGTTCCATAGTTTGTTTTTATGAAATATCAACTGAAATTGAAAGAAAAAAAATGAAGTTAATTCTACAAAAAATAAACAATATTATTTCTCTTATAATATTATATCTTTTTCTTCGAGTGGCCTGTGACCATAGTACCTAAGTATATTATTAGCCTTATAAAGGACTTTAATACAAACTTATAAAAAATACTAGGAATACAGCTTGAATAACTTCAGATTACATACTAGTCATCGTACTGACATCTAAGATTGTTATGAACTTCTTCAAACAAAACTTACCAGATTCTGACTTTCCAGCATAATCGCTAACAGGACCTAGTTGATTCGTTTTAGTACCAGCACTATCTTTCTTCGTTTTCTTTTCGACGTGACTCGAGCAAGCAGCATCTGTATGCAGATAATTACCTTGAATAATATTCGGGAGGCAGCTTAGTAAGAACTAACTCCGATTTTATTTCAAGGGTTTTAAGGGTAAAAAATTAAATTACAAATTTCAAAAACCCCCGACCCTATATAAAACTAGATGATGCCCGCGACTTCGTCCGCGTGGATTTACTTTTATGATCCCTCGGGAACTCTTTGATTTTCCGGGATAAAAAGTTGCCTATGTCACTCTCCAAATCCTCAACAATACAAATGCAAAAAATCATGTCAATCCGTTGCTCTGTTGTGGCGTGATTGAAGGACAAACCAACAAACACACTTTCGCATTTATAATAATATTAGTATTAGTATGATAAGGCCGCACAATCATTCATGGATACTACTATAACTAAGCGGCCTCCCGACGACGTATTATTTTTTACTTTTCAGATTGACACACAGACAGACAGATGTCTTCAAACTTACCTATACCACCGTTCTTTTTGCGTCGGAGATTAAACAGAATAGACATACATGTACGTACGGTACGGTCACCATACTGAGATCCAAACACACCACATACCACACACACACACACCACATGGCACACACATACCACACGGCAAACATCACGCACACCTGTCTGTTTGTCTGTTATGGGAAGGACATAGGCTACTTTTTGTCTCAGTAATTCCACGGATTCAACACTTACACGTGTAAAACCGCTGGTGCACAGCTAGTTATAATATTAAAGTGATTGTAAGTTAAATACCTACCTTCTGCTGTCGATGTCGTAGAAATTGGCAAATCACACATCAGCACTGCCGGTTTCGTTTGACTTAAATACATATCATAAGCTTGCGATAGTAAGTCATCATTACACCAAAGATCATCTGCGAAATAAATTTAACTCGTTAGATATTTCGGCAGTTACAATTTTGTTAGTAAAACCTAAGGCTAACAAGCCTACCGGCTTTTATAACCTAAAGATTTAAAAAGATTTAAATTATGCCACTTACCTTGGTTTTTTAAGGAAATTTCAGATGTTTTTTCTTTATCACTTTTAGAGACACTCATTTTATAAAACTTCACAAAGACAACGAATAAAACTTTGTATTTTTTAATCTATAAACACGAGACAATCACAACGCTCGACAATCGGCGCACGATTAAGAACCGAGTGTAAAGAGCGCGCGTTGAATGTTGCGTGCGCAAGAGAAGGCTATACATGGATAGTCGGTTTTCGCCGAAGCTAATTCAGAAACTGTCTCGCATGTACCTATCGAAAGAAAAAAGTAAACACAGATAATTGATAGTAGCTGAAGATATTCGGAAACCGTCGAAGCCCAGTTATACAGTAAAAGCCAACTTTAGTTATCTAAGTTCTTTTACCTGCAATAATTTGAACCAAATATGGTGTTCATTATTCTGCAAAAAGCAGTTAATGTTGTTTAGTTTTTTTTACTTGGTAGATACATCAGCAATTTCTATTATATTAATAAAAGCTAAAACCAGTTACCATAGGTTAATATGTAATATCAGAATAATATCGACGTAATAATAAATCAAGCAACTACACCTAAAAAGTGTTATAATACGAAACATTGTGTTTGTAGTATAGACTTATAAATCTGAAGTATTTAAGTGAGTTTAGTTCTTTTTTTAAGAAGATAGTTAAATCATACGTAAAGGTAGTTGCTTTTAACTCTAGCTATCTCCGTAAAAAAGCGTCGTAGCAGATAATGGGTTTTACCTGTAGCTTCGTCGTGACTAGGAGAGTCGATTGATATATTTAACCTTATTTTGGTACAAAAATGCAGATAATCGGTTTTTGCTATAAGGGTACGTTATAATAAAAACCGAGTATTAATATACTTAAAAAAAATTACAACATGACATGTTACCGATGTAGGAAATTAATTATCTTTATTCTTTTAATCCTGAATTGTTTGCAGAAGTGTTTTAGCTTCATCTTCCAATTCCATGACTTTACGTACCTTAGACGATCTTAATATAATAGAAATGTATGGATCTGAGGTATACTTAAGAGTGTGCATCACATCCTCATTCGTCGATGATCGTGAGCACTTTCTCGCATGGTGATTGGTGTAAGCGGAAGAATTTGTAATCTTTATTTCTTACTTCTTGAGCGTCTTCTGAATGCCGTCCTAGTGGTAAGAAAGAATGATATTTTATTTTCTCCGTGAATTAGAACTTTATGCACCGAAGAAGGCATGTAGTACCAATTATATTCTTGTACATAAAATTCTGCTGTAGCCTTTGCATAATCGCCAAATGTTTTGGAATCTGTTGCTTTTCCACTAGCAATTGTCTGCAAGATAATATAAAATCTCTTAATCAGTTCTTCTTTTTTCTGTTTTTAATCTTCTTCAGTGCGCGCAGCCCATTTTTTGAACTCTAAATTATACGATATGTGCAAAATATACTCCATAAACCGTATCCAACAATGGAGTGTCGAAAAGCCAAATCTACAGGCATCTTGCCTGTCCGTTTTATTTTGGATTAATTGTAGATTGTTCATTTCCACTGGCCCTACTAGACATATTGTACACACAGAAGTATATAAGGGTATCCGTCAACACTTGTGTAATCTTCCTGTCTATCATTGTCAAACTCATATTGTGTTTCACAGAAATGGTTGAATGTTCAGATATAACATCTTATCATACTTAATTATTTATTTATTTGCATTAAAATTTTTTACGGGCGAAGTCAGGAGTGCTGGCTAGTATAAGGATAATAATACAGGGGCATAATAAAACTAAAAATAAAATAAATTAAATTCTCAGAATGAAATAATGTTACGTTGAAATATAAAAGTCAATATTTAATATTGCCATTTAATAGTAAAACGCTGATTTTAAAAAGGGGAGCAAATTGGAGCAGCCAATTATTACAGATTCTTAAAGTACATTAATTTACTAATAAGAATACCGCTATATCTAATCTTCGGCAAAATTCGCTAATTGCTAAAAGTCGAGTGAAACATTTTATATGTACTAAATTCGGTGATATTAATTCAAAATTTAATTTTTTATATTTCCCTATTGAAATTAAATACAATTTGCTCTTTATTATATGAATGAATTATAGATTAAGCGAATAAAATAAAATAGTCCCTAGAATCATGGCTAAAATATTTTTTTATTTGCGTTCTAAGTTTCACTTAAAATTACGTAATGAAATAGTTGATTACAAACACTTAAGTTTGAGGTGTCATAATAAATTAACAGAAAGAGTAATAGAAAAAATCTCTTCGGGACTAAAAAATATAGGCTTTCAGGAAACCGACACAATAGTTGTTTTATTTCTGCAATACTATTGCAAAAATTGAATTATGAGACGATATCGACCGGTCTGCACCATAGTGCGCCGCGTGAAACGAAATTAGCAACTTTAAAGTTCAATAACTTTTTCAGTTTTTGAGATAATTTAATGATTCTTTCAGATTTTTGTTTTATTTTACTTAAATTTTTATAATTAATCAAAATACAATTTTTGGAAACTTGTCCATTGGACAAGAACATAGTTTATTTCTACATACATTTTTGATTGAAGTGATGCTTTATTTCATACAAAAAAGTCGTATTAAAGTAACCATATAATTCGGTAAAATTAGCCGAAGTTCTTTTTTTACCCATTAATTTGATTAAAAATCTATATATTCTAGTACATTAAGTATGTGCCAATGTCTTATTAAACAAAAAATATCTTGTGATGGTAAATCTGGAGCTTCAAATCTTTTCGATGCAAGTGTAAGCGAGCTCTTAAGTAAGAAATAATTTACGTACTTTTATTTAGTTTACACATAGAAAAGTAGGTGACTTACTAATAATAATAACTAAGTATTACTTAAAAACCACTAATTACTGTAAATTAGTGATCTAAAGGTCGGATATCGTTTTTTTTTTTCAAGTGAATTCAAGCATGAAATTTTGTGTGTATATTTCAATGGGTTCATGGATGGTTTGAAAACACAATTACCGGGTAGGTACAGGCTGTGGTACAGGTAACCTACCGGGTCTCGGTAGGTGGCGCTGATGTCGAATGTCACTGGGCAGGACGACGTCTGCCGGGTCAGCTAGTGTAATATAAGTAACGCAGCTGCGCTGCCTCGCCAGTTCCCTTTTTCTAGGCCGGGACGTTGGCTGACACACTACCGTATGTCTTGATAGCGCTAAGTTTTCGATAGCGTCCCCTACACACTATAATATGTATGTAAGTACTCGTTCTAAGCGGTGTTGAAATTGTTCTCGCGCATCGTGACCCAGTAGCTCTGGATGAGGAGCAGAAAGTATATGCTGAGCACTGGAAAAAACACAAACAAAGATAAAAAATAAAATCATTTATCATCCTATCTACTTATACATATAGTAGTTAGATGAAATATACCCCAAAGTCGGCAATCTGATCTATTTCTGTAAATCTTAGCATTTTAGTGCCCCATGAGCATAATGGGGAACATAATTAATATTATCAAAGTGTATAAAATTAATGTATTTTACCTATCTCAGCCAAAGTGGCGAGGGTGTAAACCAAGTCCAATGGCAGCGTGGCAAGTCTCACCACGTACATTAGCGCGTAGAGAATTATGAAGATCAAATAGTAAATCAAGAAGGCCTTGACATATTTTTTTCTTTCCTGAAAAGGATACAAAGACACTTATTATTTATTTTGTCGTCAAATTATACATCTAACTATACTTCTGTACCTTTAGCACGAGTTTGCACATCTCGACAAAATCAATAGATTTCGAGCATTAAAACATAATTACATCAGAGAACAAGTATAAATTAAAAATTTAAAAAACCCCCGACATTCGCCATTTTGTGGTTGCGGCCATCTTGGATTTGCAATAGTACTATTCTACTAATCAAGCCCTTTCATTTGATACCCATATTAAGGAAGTTGTGAAAAAATATGTAATCCGCCATTTTGTAGTGGCGGCCATCTTGGACCGATTTTCTTCAAACATAGCTAACAACAGTCTTGCTCTCAATGCTTCGCTAAGCATTACTGGCAATACGCACTAATTGAAGACTTTAATATCCCTCAGTGTTTGAAGACAATCAAACACTGAGGGATATTAAATGAGAAGACATTTCTAAGCTTCACGAACGATACCCAGCCGAGTTGGTTTCGGCGGTTAACCTCTTCCTTAAAATTATACCTACCTAGCTGCACCGTGTGTTCCAGGTATATATATATATAATTATCATCGACAAACCATAGCTCAGTAATGTACTTGCTGTATATGTTGATGACGAGCCAATTGCAGTCCAGAAGCTTAAAGACGTCTTCCAACTCAACGATAAATAGCTTCGGGGAGATAAAATCTCCCTGACGCATTCCTCGCTGAAATTGGATTGGCCACGTAGTCTGGTCCTGTATATGGATAAATTGGCATTTTCGTACAGGCTGCACTTCAGCGCTTGGATATACCTGTAGTCAATTTGGCATCTCTGCAGCGACCTTAACACAGCCCAAGCTTCCACAGAATCGAAGGCTTTTCATAGTCCACAAACACTAAGCAAAGTGGCCGATTATACTCTTCGGTCTTTTGTATAATCTGCCAGAACGTATTATGTATGTGTTCTATGATACCAATGCCTTTTCGGAATCCGGCTTTTTCAGTAGGCTGGAAGTCGTTAAACTACTAAGTAGTGAGACGATTCGTAATGACTTTCGAAAACAACTTATAAACACGGTTCAGCAGCGAAATGGGTCTGTAGTTTTTCAATAGAATATAATCTCCCTTCTTGAAGAAGAGAACCATCTCATCTCAAGAACTTTAATTATTATCGGTCTTCCACCCGCTTTCAGGAGTTCTGCAGTGATCCCGTCATAACCTGGTGTCTTGTTGTTTTTAAGCTGCTTGAGAGCCATACTAATATCGTATGACATCCGGGATATCTTCGTTATAGTGTCGGGTCAATTTGGCTTTGGGATCTTTAGCCAAATCTTTAACAGGTTTCTATGTTCAGGTGTACAACTGTCCGTAGAACTTCTCGACCTCTCTCAAAATCTCAAGTTTTGATGAAATGAGACTTTCCGTTCTATGATGAAAAGTCAAAATTATTTTGCTACAAGTGGAAACCCGCGACTTCGTTCGCGTGAATATTGGTTTTTAAACATCATTCGTCGGAATTATTTTGTCTTTCCTAAGCTCGTTTGAGCTCATACCTTGCTAAAAACTGGTAAAAGTTCACTGACGGATGTTTAGGTAGATCAAACTGTAAACATCCGCCAGTGAAAGTTCCATCAAAATCGATCCAGCCTTTTGAGAGATTAGCCAGTAATCTTTAAAGTATTTCCTTTGTAACAAAAAAAGAATGAATGAAATCGGACCACGCGTTAATGAATTACAGCTAAGTACACATTTTGACTTTCATCCCTTCTCCCAAGGGAACCATGCTGAATTTCGGGATTAAAAGTATCCTATATGTTACTCCGTAGTGTGAACTTAAATCATGCCAAGTTTCATTTCAATCCATTCAGTAGTTTTTGCGTGATGCGTGCACAAACTAACAGACAAACAGACAAACAGATAAACAGATAAACAGATAAACAGACAAACAGACAAAAATTTCAAAAATAGCTTTTTTACGTTCTATTACTTATACCTAACATCCCCCAGTTATTATTTTGCAAAAATCTTTAATGTACAGATACGGCAAGTCTACGATTTTATAATATGTAGTATATAGAATATATAGATATAGATAATCCGCAAAACAGTCAAATTTGTATGGTACAACAAGCAGCATGTGCTATGCCCTGTCAGCCTTCCTGCTGTTCAATATGCAGGAAAAACAAGCAACCATGCAGACTCCAATCACCACCACCATGTAACACCACACAAATCCACGACCAAAATAAACTCGACGATCGTTTCACTCCGACACCGAAGCATCCTCAGGAGATGTGATGGCCCAATTTATACCGCCGCGGAATGGAATGGAAGCGAATTTTTTGTACAAAGCATTGTGAACTTTATGTCAATTGTATAACATACAAAATAGTAGCTATAGGGAAATTCTCGAGAATGCGCGAGAATTCCGCGGAAGACGCGTGACCTTTTTTGGGCTCCTATTTAATTTGTATGTTATGCAATTGACATAAAGTTCATTTAGCTATGTACAATTTCGTTGCAAAAAGTAGCTTCCATTCCATTCCGCCGCGGTGTAAATTGACGCTTATATACACATCCCCCACCTTGATTACCTACCCCCATAAATATAAAACCAGTTTGACCTATTTCGGCCCAGTATTCGCTTTTAAAGCAGTTTTTTGATATTTATTCAATATTAGGTATGCTTGGTTATTTCTTCCTTCATACTAAAATTGTGGCTGCATAATATACAAGTAGGTATATTGGGTGACACAAAGTCATTTATCTAGCATTAATTAAAACCCAATAATTATAATCTCAAATATTAACTAGTAATTTAACCAAGTCATTTGTTATCATTAAAACTCAATTAAAATTCGTCATTTTAGTCGTATCATTAACGTATCATCAGCGGATAGACGTTTTAAATGATTTTATTAAAACTTACCATCCCGTTCTTAATTAATGATGAAAGTTCATATGACTCTATAATAATCTAAAATAATCTTATAGTAGGCCAATTAGGTCAAGTGAACACAAAAATACCAATTTAATACTCAAAAGTACCTAATACGACTGTATTTTTTTGTGTTTCAGAAGTTTCTTCATTTTAGGATTTAGTGCTTTGACCCACCACGCTGCTCCAATGCGGATTGGCGAGCTACGACTGTAATGACTACCCTTCACTACTTGCATATTTTCATGCAGAAGTACTTACTAGGGTAAAATTGCAGAAATAGACTTGCTGTGAGTCTTTACACAATGAAAGTAACGTGCCAAAGCCGACTTCTGCAAGTTTGATGTATGAGTATGTCAACAGGAGCCAATCAGCTGGCGACGCTCTTGCAGACAAGTCGTACCTTATGCAACCCTTCTTCTTCTTCTTCAAGTGCCGTCTCCTCTACGGAGTTTGGCTATCATTAAGGCTATTTTGATATTCGATGCCGCCGCTCGGAACAATGATCTCGTGCTCATCCCGTACCACTCGCGGAGATTCTTGAGCCAGGAAGTACGTCGTCTGCTAGGTTTTCGGTGTCTCTGGATCTTGACTTGTATTATTTGCTGCAATAATCGGTACTTCTCGTGACGCATGATGTGCCCAAGATATTGCAGCTTCCTATATTTGATTGCAACCCAACGACCAGCAATACGGAGAAAGTCAACAGGAGCCCATCAGCTGACGACGAGAGCGCAATTAAGTCGTACCTTATGCAACCCAACGACCGACGAGAACGTCAACAGGAGCCCATCAGCTGACGACGAGAGCGCAATTAAGTCGTACCTTATGCAACCCAACGACCGACGAGAACGTCAACAGGAGCCCATCAGCTGACGACGAGAGCGCAATTAAGTCGTACCTTATGCAACCCAACGACCGACGAGAACGTCAACAGGAGCCCATCAGCTGACGACGAGAGCGCAATTAAGTCGTACCTTATGCAACCCAACGACCGACGAGAACGTCAACAGGAGCCCATCAGCTGACGACGAGAGCGCAATTAAGTCGTACCTTATGCAACCCAACGACCGACGAGAACGTCAACAGGAGCCCATCAGCTGACGACGAGAGCGCAATTAAGTCGTACCTTATGCAACCCAACGACCGACGAGAACGTCAACAGGAGCCCATCAGCTGACGACGAGAGCGCAATTAAGTCGTACCTTATGCAACCCAACGACCGACGAGAACGTCAACAGGAGCCCATCAGCTGACGACGAGAGCGCAATTAAGTCGTACCTTATGCAACCCAACGACCGACGAGAACGTCAACAGGAGCCCATCAGCTGACGACGAGAGCGCAATCAAGTCGTACCTTATGCAACCCAACGACCGACGAGAAGGTCAACAGGAGCCCATCAGCTGACGACGAGAGCGCAATCAAGTCGTACCTTATGCAACCCAACGACCGACGAGAAGGTCAACAGGAGCCCATCAGCTGACGACGAGAGCGCAATCAAGTCGTACCTTATGCAACCCAACGACCGACGAGAAGGTCAACAGGATGATGACCAGCAGCAGCACGGTCATAGTGACGCCGATGATCGCTTCCACCTGGCTGTAGTGGACCTGCACGTCATCGCTGGTGCTCACCGCCGCCAGCATCACTATCGAAGTAATCGTGAGGATAATCGACGCCGCCTGGAGATAGAGATTACCTTTATTAATCGGCTTCAAGAAAAAGAGGTTATCAATTAAATACCTGTTTTTTGGGTTGTGCCACACATGACAGATGTCATCCCGGCGCGCAGTAGCGGCTGTCCTACATAAAAACCCAGCGAAAACATAAATCATTGCAGCCCTTGAAGAGTTTTTATAATATTATACAATGTTAAATTTTTGAGGTTCACATACACCACCCTGACACGTTCCTATGCCTCGAAAAATGTAGATGTAGTCAATTTACCAGATGTAGGTAGCCGAGGATGAAGCACCCAGTCCGAAGCGGTACGCAGAAACAGCACTTGACAAACTGCATCATCTTGATCAATCTGAAAACACGAGATTAGTTTTCTACCGCGGACCGAAATTAATAAGTTACGCTCAAGGCTCGGAACCGGTTAAAAATTAACCGGTTAATAACGGTTATTAAAGGTTAAAGTTGATTTTATCGAGCTTATTGAAAACCCATATTAACCGGTTTACACCGCAAGAGGAATAGGGGAGGGGGCGGTCGCCGCGCCGCGCCGCGCCGGCCGCGGCGCTATACCTACTAAATAAACAGAACGGACGTCAGACATGCACCTACTTGCTTTCGCGTTTGTGTTTGACGCTTTGTTAAATAAAATTCTTATTCTATTTATTAATTGGCAATACTATATTTCATGTATAAAATACCTATTTTAATATTATTTTTGTTTTATGCCAACTCCACATTGGGATAGGGTTGATGTTCCATATGTCGGCAATTTAACGGTTGTGTCACGTTTAAAAATTCGTAGATGTGTTAAACGAAGCAATTTCAGTAAAATAATTTTTTTTGTAATACTTGATGCTTTCGACTTTATGTGTCCTATTAATACCTGCTTTTCGTACCTATAAAGAAGTATTTTATTTTATTTATTAAAAAAAAGTACTAATTGCCTAAGCTTGGCACCTTTATGCCTTTCCCCGGCATTTATGTTACCAAAGTCAGTCCTCATTTTATGTCCGATAGAAAATTATATGTTACCCGCAACTTCTTAAAAATAGGAACTCTTTTATCGTTTTAATTTTATTTCATTTTCGCGCCAACAAAGACATACCCTTCTCCAAAATTTAAAAGAATTTTCGAAGAAATAGATATAGATTTTTTTTACAACCTTGACAAACAATGAGGCAATTTTTTTTATAGATAATACGTAATTTATTTCTTACCAAACGACGGAAACCGAACTCGGAAGTAGCAATTTTACAAGAAATCCAGCAAATTACGCACTCGCGCTCGTTATAAGCGATAATTGAAGGATAGGGGTACAGAAAAATGCTGCCTTATTTAAAAAAAATTCCCATTGGAGCAAGCTATATAAAAAAAATTCCCATTATGCCTAAGGACAACATGCATTATTTATTCATAATCACTTTCATTTCTTTTTTTTTGTTTGTTTAGACATTCAGTATCACAATTAGCGGTGTTTAAAACTTGTATCATATAATCTTCATCTTAGGCCAGTCAAATTTGACTCAAAAAATCACTAAAATTGCAATCAAACGGCTAGTTCTGATTTTTTTATGTGTTGTTATGGTGTTGTTAGTATCACTACCAGTAGTTTAAATCCAATTTTGCAGTTTTGAAAGACCTGTGCTAACTTCGCAGCACTCGAAAAACCGTGAAATTTTTGCACTCTTTTTGGTTAGTAAACTATATTATAGCCTAGAGACATCGTACTAACCTTTAATTAAAGCTAATTAGGTTTTTTACAACATTTTTGCCTATAATTCTACCCGTAAAAAGAGTATTATCTGTAAGATCGCGGTCGAAAATTGACCAAATCTTAAAATTTAACGTTTCTGGAAAAAAGTTCAATTTTAGGAGAGCTGTAGCAATAGTATTAAAGCTACAGAGTTGATTCTGGTTTCAAATTGTAGCAATGTTAGTCTACTTTAAAAATGTATATAAAATGAGAAAATGTTAAAAAAATGCGTAGTTTACGACTTATATTGCTCGGCACTCTTATTGTCCTTATAATGCAAGTTAATATTTTTCATAAAAATCAATAAATATCAATAACTAGTTTCGCCCCGCGACTTCGTTCGCGTGTGTTGCTATAAACCTCACGGAACCCGAGACCTTTCCAACGAATGTAAAACCGTGGAAATCAGTTCGTGCGTTCTGGAGTTATAGCGTCAGGAAGGAAAACCCGACTTATTTTTATATAGTAGATAATATAAATAATTTTTTTTTCTTGAATAAATAACATTATAAATACTTAATAAAAATACTTAATATAATTCTTGTTAAATTAATATATCTATAATAATATAATTAATTTATGTATAATTAATATATTTCTTGTCGAAAGTTGACCAATTCTTAAAATTTCACTTTTTTGGAAATAATTGTAAATTTTTGGAGAGCTGTATCTCAGTTAGGGAATGCAATATCGTTAAGAAAGGCTGAGATCTCGCGAGATCTCGGCCTTTTTTAGCGAGATTGATCTCGGATGAAAAAAAGGCGAGATCTCGCGAGTTTAACGAGATTGCACTCGAGCATATAAACGTCTTATTCGAAGCGCGGACTGACACGGAGTGGACGGAGTTGCGATCTGTTGGTTTCGTTCGGTGCGTTTCCGTTTAGCAGATGATTCTTTGGACATTTTGTGCTTCTTAGGGTGAGTTGTATCGAACCATTGGTTATCGTAACTACGTTCGTTAAAATGTAACAGATACATTCGAAGTTTAACATCTGTTACTTTACGAGGGTTGCTTCATTGTTCAAAAAACAGTTCGTCATTGTTATTCGGGTTGCCTGCAAGCGAAAGGCTATTTTCGCCTAATATTTTATGGGGATTTTTTTTACTAGTAGCAATACTGATGAAAACAATGTCATTTGAAGCCTATTCTTCTAAGAACCTTTACAACGGTGTTTTATGTTTTGTACGGAGGGTTATTAGTCGGGGTATTTTTAATTTTTGTGTTTAACTATCTATACTAATATAATAAAGTGGATGAGTTTGTTTGTTTGAACGCGCTAATCTCAGGAACTACTGGACCGATTTCAAAAATTCTTTCACCGTTGAACATGTACCTACGTGATCCTTGAGTGCTATAGGCTATATATGTATCACGGGCGAAACCGGGGCGGACCGCTAGTATATAAATATAAAATTGAATTGCTGTTCGTTAGTAGGTATCGCTAAAACTCAGAAACGGCTTGACCAATTCTGATGATTTTTTTGTGTATATTTGATTAGGTCCAGGGAAGGTTTCGATTTATGATTGGACCACAGAGTAGTCACCTACTAGGTGGCTCTGCAGTCGGGTTGTAGGATTTTTTTATTTTATTACGGATTTTGATGAAATTTCTTATGTGTATTCAAGTTGGTTCTTGGAGGGTTTAGATTTACAATAATTGGACCCGGTAGGTGGAGCTGCAATCAGTTTCTAGGTTCAGTTTATTACTATATTGCATCAATTATTGTATATTATGTTCAAAGTACCTACCTATAAATATTGAAAGGTATATTTGCTTGACTCGATTAGGTACTTTCAGAGAACGCTAACGCTACTTTCACTATATTTTGGAAAAGAAAAGAAGGCAAGGTAAAAGAATTTAATCGATGAATACAAAAGCATAATTACCTATTATATTTACTTACCTAAGAAAACCGACAATACAAACATTTGCACAAAAAGAGCATGGAATGCGATTAATACCGAGGTCATACTTCCTTTGACATCTGGAATTTATTAATAAATTCATCTTCTTGAGATAAATCGTACAGGCTACTTAGTTATAAAAATTCGCATTTTAAACACTTTTTTCTTTTTTGCAACTTCTCTTTCATCTTAGAAAACCGCCATTAAAAGTATTAAATACAATTCATTCCATTATAATTTGTAAGTTATTTAAAAATATGCTGCTCGTATAGAAAGTACAAAGTTACGAACAGATTTGACGATAACCAATGGTCCCAGCACTGGTTAACGTAAGCGTAACTTTTTAACGAACGATATGGCTAACAGATGGTGAAACAACGCTTTTTTTGTTTAACGTTCGTTAGCGCCATATTTAAAGATTACGTGTCCGTCAAAATGTGCTGATGCAACCCGCCCAAAGAGCTACTTTCAAAATAATACGTATTAATGGCTTGTGATTTGAACTGAATAAATCTTTCATTTGATCGATATATTTTGTTAATTAATCTGTAATTTCTAATAGTCTGACTAATTGGTATATGTTGTTAATTAATCTGTAATATCTAATAAATAAATAAATTAAAAAAAAAAATCATTTATTTCGACCTGTTGGGTCATAATTAAAACAAAGACATACAAAAGTTGTTAGTAACACACACACATTAATCTAATGTTAGTAATCTTATCCTATTTATATTTCTTAACACTACCTAACCTAAGACAGGCCTGATTTGTCAGCACGTGTACCATATGACAATGATACCAAGATAGCAATTCAGGTACTGACAGTCAAACCTGTCAGCAAATGCCTTCAGGATGCCATTGCAGCTAGCCCGGACCCTGCGCACCAGGGATGTGCACCGTTTGCGCATGGTAGTGTAGAAACAATCCACATGTGCATCGTGGATCTACTGAATAGATATAGTTTCATTTAATTGATAATATTATCTTAGTTTAATAGTCAAAACAACTTAGATAATAAGTTTCATTTTTTTTGACTTCTCGTTGTTTTGTTTGTTATAAAAAAACTGTTTTATTACTAAAAGATTTTTGTTTGATATTAGAAGAGAAGACTGGTTGTTTCTTTCATTATTGTTATTTGATAGATGTCAGAGTTTACTACTTAGAAGTTTATAAAAAAATTATAGACAGATACGTCAAACAATGTTTGATGCATAAAAGTCTATTGAAAAAATTCGTGAAAATAAATGTTTATCTTGTAATACTTACAATATTTATAATTTTTTTCCTAATTTATTTAAATATTGTGATTATTTATTTGCAAAAAAACACATCAAACTGCTAATCTCGCGAGATCTCGAAATTGGCGAGATCTCGCAGTATTGTTATTCATAAACTCGCGGGATCTCGCTTGAGCCCCAATCTCGCGAGATTTGCGTTCCCTAATCTCAGTTAATATTGTATTGAAAGAACTAGTTCTGGTCTTAAATTGTAGCAATTTTAGTATACTTAAAAAAAATTACAGAAAATATTTTTTTAAGAAACGCGCAGTTTAGGACTTATATTGAAAAAACCAAAAAGAGTGCAAAAATTTTGCCGTTTTTCAAGTGCTGCAAAGTTAGTACAGGTCTTTCGAAGCTGCAAAATTGGATTTAGACTACTGTTAGTGGTCCTAACAACATATTAAAATATCAGAACTAGCCGTTTGATTGCGATTTTAATGTAAAATTTGACTGGCCTATCTACCAAAGATGTGCTTGTAATTGTTGGTACCTGAGGATTAGGGATTAGGATTATAATTTGATTTGGTAGATAATAATTTTATTGATTAAGAATCATCTTCATCAGAATTTTCAACTTGTCTTTTGAGAGTCATCTGTAAAGATAATATATTTATAGAAAGTACTTGCAATAAACGACCTCCCTGGCGCATTGGTGAGCGCTGTGGTCTTTCTTATAAGTGGGAGGTCCCGGGTTCGATTCCCGGCAGGGGCAATTTGGGATTTTATAATTTCTAAATTGTCTCTTGTCTGGTCTGGTGGGAGGCTCAAGCCGTGGCTGGTTACCACCCTACTGGCAAAGCCGTGCCGCCAAGCGATTTAGCGTTCCGGTACAATGCCGTGTAGAAACCGATCAGGGGTATACATAGATATCTCTTCCAAGTTAGCCCGCTTTTATCTTAGACTACATCATCATTTACCATCTGGTGAGATTGCAGTCAAGGGCTAACTTGTAGTTGAATAAAAAAAAACTGATTACGATCCACATTTCTTTTTTTCATCATGACAAAATCTATACCTATACATATTCCACACTGTCACATTTTACTCAATCACATATGTACATATAAATTTAGCTACATATACACAAACTTAGCCTGCAATCCACACTCATTCCTCCATGCATGCTTACACATACACACACCACACACGCATACATACACACCACCAGGAGCATCCACCCTACATAGATATATCCATAGATAAAATGAATACGTGGATATATCTTACGAAAATATTTCTTTCCATCACTATAACATTGCTCACTTTCCGGAAAAAGCGGTTGACTGTTGGGTAGACAATCAATGAGATCGTGTTTGGAGTGATGGGTTATTGGGTACGAATCTGTATAAGTAGGTACGTACGTAAACATAAATCAATTATTAAATGTACTTAAATAATCTAAAAATACATGTAATAAAATAACAAACCATACTTAGCTTACATACCATCTCATAAAATAATTTTGTGTCTCTCTGCGCGTTGACGTAATGCGATATTTGTTTTCGACTGAACGCTGAATAGGTATCTAGTAATTTTATTTTTACGTACCTACCAAATGGCTGCGCATTGAAAAAAGACGACAAAAACCGGTTAAAACCGGTTTATTCAACGAAACCTATTTAAGAACTTTATTTGCCTCAAACCGGTTAATTTTGGGTAAAGGTAGAACAAAACCGAAATGAAAAGTTCACTATGTACTTAGGCCTTAACCGGTTCGGATTTTTTACCGGTTTCCGACCCCTGGTTACGCTTATCTAATCTAATCAATAAATAAAACCGGCCAAGTTCAAGTCAGGCCTTACTTTTTTAGGGTTCCGTAAATAATTATGAACAACATAATATTTTGGGTGTACAAAATATTTAATTTCCGAGCTAGATATTGCAACAAACCGTAAAAGAAAAACCCAACAAAAATGTGCGTTTGTTTGGTCACATCTTCCAAACTACTTTATGAATCGTTGTTTTCTGTATTTGTTGTTTAAATACAGTATATAATATGGTATATAATATACTGAAATTTCATATTCTGAACTGGTTTAGTTTTTGAGATTGCCCCCGTCACAAAAATGGTCTAAAACTGACAACTTTGGGGCCCCCTATTTTATTTCCATTTTATAAAACAAAATCAGCGTAGCAACTTACCTGTAAGTAACTCGTAACTAAGTAGGCAAATAGCTCGCACCGCGAAAGAAAGTCCGACGTCGTTAACAAGCCCCCATACAACTGCCATACAACACTGACGTAAATCACGCCGTACGGCGCGTCGTCCGGTGCGCCGTACGTGTTAACAAGTTCCCATTGTGCTCCATACAACTACAGTACACAGATACAACGGAGTGAAACTACCTACAAACGTTCGAAACGGCTCACTCACACAAACATGCGCATCGACGAGACCATTTAGCGGCAGTCGCTACTAACATTCACGCGAATACCCCTCATGGGTCTCGTGCGTATACAACACTGCGACCGTAAAACGTAAAACGTGATTTTTCACGGCGTGTTAACAAGAGGCCTTTCGCACTTACTCTAGCGGCACGCTATGATGGCCGGTTTGACGTTTGTCCGCTCATGAAGTTCCGTATTAATTGATAACGACTTTGAAGGAAATAATTGTATTACTTTATTGACGATAGTGATGTGCAGAGATTCATAAATTTTATCGAATGTAGTTTTAGGTTTAGGACTCAAAATTTATTTATTAAATTGATTTCTTAAATGTATACAAGTTTTTTTGTAGGTATCAGTGAAACATCAGTGCCGCGTTCGGCGCATTCGGCACAGTGAAAAATATGTCATCTATCTTCTATCTATCTTCTATAATATAATAAAACTGTAACGGAGAGCGCTCACGGAGCGGTTTGGAATCGCGCCCGCCGCGGCTGCGGGAGAGAGGTTAGAGAGAGCGCGCTCACGAGCCCGCTTGTTTTTGCGGGACCGCAGCCGCCGCGGCTGCGGGCGTCGCCCGCCGAGTTGGCGGGCGACGCCCGCAAGACCGGCGGTTATAGTTATATATGAAGAGCTGGCGAACAAAATGTTATATTTTTTAATCCGATGGTCTTTGGCTTTCTGAATAAGAATATCAACTTAATTTTACTTAAAACGGCCCGCAACTGTATCAAAATTGCATCCATAGGTCGTGGTTTCGATCATAACGGCATAATTACAATAAAGTTTCGAAAGATTTGAATAATCGAGCACGTTTCGTTCAAAATGGATTAATTTCCATACAAATTTGTAAGATGTCAATCAAAATGAATTATTTCTTTTTCAGAAGAAAAATTTGTTCTTTTTTACTAAGATTTTTTTTTTATTAAAAAGTTTATCATTTAAAAACTTTATTCACTAATAAAGTTTTTAAATGATTTATGTTGAAATTGGCCTAAACTAACTTACAAATATCAGATTGACTTACAAATGATAGATTATTGTTGAAAATTAATTAGAATTTGTAGAAATGGTTTACGCATTATTAATTTCATAATTGAAATAGGTTAGAATTAACTGACATTTGATTCATTCAGTGGCACCGAACTGCCATCTTGAATTATTGGTATAAATACGGCTACTTCGAAGCCATGAATTGAGTCTCCTCCAAAGACTCAACCAACTATTAGATGCTTCAGCGTCTAGGTCGTGATATTTGGTTGAGGGCTACGACAGCAATCACATCCTAATCAAATAAATGCTGCCATTTTGGACTTGGCTGAGTGTAATTAATTAATTAGTAAGTATAAAATATATTTGAAAAGTGATCTCAGTTAAACTAATCTCTGAGTCGATATTAATTGAGTTATGTGCGGGTGATAAACGCAGATATTTTAATAATAGTTTGGATCCTGCTTCTGGAGTTATGTGTTTACACAAACAAGTTATTGCTTGCAATTAAATGGCCTAGTGCATTAGTGGCAATCAAAACGTATTTAATAATTATGCCCGGTTGCAAACAAAATGTTATAATTGCATTTTCTAAATTTAAATCTTATATGAGATAGCAAACTGGATTTAACCCATATGTAGTTTGTGACTTTATTGAACATAATAATATTATTATTATGTTCAATAAAGTCACAAACTACATATGGGTAAATAAAAATCCACGCCAAAAACTCACTGTAAATATGTCATTCAGTTTAGTTTGATGCAATTATACCGTTTTGTTCGCCAGCTCCTCCTATAAGAAAAATGCGATCGCGCCCGCCGAAAAACCGCAGAGCTTGCGGGTGACGCTCGCAAAGCTCGCGGGCGCCCGCTGCCCGCCGGTTCTGCGGGAGCCGCGAGCAACCGCCAACTCTGCGGGAGTAAATCGCGTCGTGAGTTTTGCACTCGACATTTGTATGAATTTCGAGTGTTGCGGGCCCGCAACCGCGGCGGGCGCGGGTGCGAACCGCTCCGTGAGCGCTCTCTCTAACAGATCCAATTCTGTACATTGAAGATATTTTGAAATTTTTTATTGGAGGGCACTCTATAATCGATACTGAAGCCAAAACTGCAATTTTTTTCATTTTTGTCTGTCTGTCTGTCTGTCTGTCTGTCTGTATCTTGGCCGCGCATCACGCCGAAACTACTGAATGGATTCAAATGAAACTTGGTACGATTTGAGTTTATACTCCGAGGTAGGATATAGGATACCTTTTATCCCGAAATTCAGCACGGTTCCCTTGGGATAGGGGATTAAATTTAAAACGTGTATTTACTTATTTAGCTGTAATTCATTAACGCGTTGTTCGATTTTACTCATTCCTTTTTTGTTGGAAAGGTAGTACTTTATATATTGTCCCGTAAATATTTCAAGGTCATAGGTTTTTAGTTCAGAAATGACAGACATTACAACCCTCAGTATTGGGTTCAAATAAGTTGAGACCTGGATCTTTGAACATACGGCTTATTTTAAACTGGTGTTTAAATTTTTTTTTAAAAATTTAAATTTAATGTTTGTCGGTCTGTCTATTTGTCCCAATTAATCTTCAAAACGGCTGGATCGATTTTAATGGAACTTTCATTGGTAGATAAGTGATGTTTTAAGTTAGTTTAGGTACATAAAAGAATTATGGGATCCGATCCGATCCTATATAAAACCTATAAACACGCGAATGAAGTCGCGGGGGTCAGCTAGTAATATAATAAAACTGTAACAGATCCAATTCTGTACATTAAAGATATTTTGAAATTTTTTATTGGAGGGCACTCTATAATCGATACTGAAGCCAAAACTGCAATTTTTTCATTTTTGTCTGTCTGTCTGTCTGTCTGTCTGTCTGTATCTTGGCCGCGCATCACACCGAAACTACTGAATGGATTCGAATGAAACTTGGTACGATTTGAGTTTATATTCCGAGGTAGGACATAGGATACTTTTTATCCCGAAATTCAGCACGGTTCCCTTGGGGGAGGGGAAGAAAATTAAAACGTGTATTTACTACTATATACTGTAATTCATTAACGCGTCGTTCGATTTAACTCATTATTTTTTTGTTAGAAAGGTAGTATTTTAAGTATTGTCCCGTAAATATTTCAAGGTCATAGGTTTTTTAGTTCAGAAATGACAGACATTACAACCCTCAGTATTGGGTTTAAGTAACTTGGGACCCGGATCTTCGAATGTACGGCTTATTTTAAACTGGTGTGCGTTTAAATTTATGTTTGTCGGTCTGTCTATTTGTTCCAGCTAATCTCCGAAACGGCTGGATCGATTTTGAGGGAACTTTCAATGGCAGATAAGTGATGTTATAAGGAGTAACTTAGGCTACATTTAGTTTAGGTACATAAAAGAATTATGGTATCCGTTCCGAACCTATATAAAACCTATAAACACGCGAAAGAAGTCGCGGGGGTCAGCTAGTTAAAAAATATATATGTAGGTTGGTACCTACGTTGTGTATTCATGCTTAATCAGTTTCAATAATGACACTTATGTATGTTTTTCCAACTAATAACTTGTGTGTTTAGTCAGTTGAATAATAAAAAAAAGATAAAACAGAAAAAGATGAGATAAATATACATATATATTTTTATTCAACTACAAGTTAGCCCTTGACTGCAGACTCACCTGATGGTAAGTGATGATGCAGTCTAAGATGGAAGCGGGCTAACTTGGAAGAGGTATATGTAAACCCCTTGATCGGTTTCTACACGGCATCGTACCGGAACGCTAAGTCGCTTGGCGGCCCGGCTTTGCCGGTAGGGTGGTAACCATGTGGTAACCAGTCACAAAAGTTTTGTTTGTTTGTTTTAAAAATATCTTTATTAGTCAACAATAATACATTATCAGTTTACGACCTAGAAACCTAGGTTAAACAAAAATAATGAAGAAAAACTTACATTTGGCAGGCTAAAACACCTCTTTCAAATTTATCGACTTCAATTTAGCCACAAAAGTAAAGTATTAGGGATATAGTAGTTAGGTACGCAGTTTTAATTCAATTTCCGGATAGATCGGAAAGCCGTCAGAATACGTCCATCGATTCACGCGCGCGTCGCCTATTTCCGCTGAACCAATCTATACTTGTATACTTTCTATCTATACTAATATAATAAAGCGGAAGAGTTTGTTTGTTTGAACGCGCTAATCTCAGGAACTACTGGACCGATTTCAAAAATTCTTTCACTGTTGGATATGTAGGTACCTAAGTGATACTTGAGTGCTATAGGCTATATATGTACCACGGGCGAAGTCGGGGCGAACCGCTAATCTATACTTAATATAATAAAGCGGAAGAGTTTGTTTGTTTGTTTGTTTGTTTGAACGCGCTAATCTCTGGAAGTACCTATCGGATTTGAAAAATTCTTTTTGCATTTAGTTGTCCAACTTTTGGGGCAGGTTATAGGCTATTTAATATCCCTAAAATCCTCCCCTAAGGGGGTTAAATGGGGGTAGAAAGTTTGTATGAAAGTCCTATGTTTTTAAAGTTACAGACCTGAAAATCGGCATTTAGATTATTAGTTTTAAATAATAAAACTCTGTATATTTTATTTTGAAAAATCTTCCCTTAAGGGTGGTAAAATAGGGGATGAAAATTTTAATGGGAAGTTTTAATTATAATTTTGCTATTATCAACTTGAAATTTGGAAGGTAGGTTAATTCTAGGGCTTAGATATCAGCCTGGAAAATATTTCACGAAAATCCTCCCCTAAGGGGGTAAAATGGGGGTTGGAAGGTTATGTTATGAAAATCTGTTTTTCCTAGTGCTTCTATAGTGGACTGCCCTACGGATAGGTTAGCAGCGGTACGACTAGAGCTGGGCAATCAGCGCCAGTTACTCCTTATTAATGTTTATATGCCTACGGACGCGGAAGAAAACTTGACCGAATTCACTACCAATCTTGCAAATATAATGGCCATTATCGATGACAGCGAAACGGAAACAGCGTTCGCTTTAGGAGATTTCAATGCCCATTGCATCTCCAAGTTTGGTGATGAGCTGACTTTGTTTTGTGCGGAGCATTCCTTAGAGTGTGTGGACTATGAGTTTTTAGGTAAGAACTCATCTACATATACATATATTAGTGATGCCAGTGGCGTGACGCGGTGGCTCGACCATTGCATAGGGACAAGTGCTGCGAGAAAAACAGTCACAGATGTGAACGTAGTTTATGACGTGGGGTGGTCGGACCACCTGCCACTTATAATTACATGCAACTTAGACATAGTTGTAAGTAAAATTATTAATGACCACAGAAGCTTAGCAAATAAAGTTAAATGGGGTCAACGAATTCCTCATCAGATTAATATTTACAATAAATATTGCTGTGATAATCTAAAAAATGTTAAATTTTCTAGTCAATGCTTAAACTGTGATAATTTTACTTGCACTAAACACTTATTTTTAATAGATAATTATTATGATGAAATTGTAAGTACTTTAAGAAAAGCAGCTATATTAAGTTTCGATTCGCACTGCGATGCTAATAGGAAACGGAAACAAGTGGTGGGTTGGAACTACCACGTTAGTCAAAGTCACAAAATAGCTCGACTTTATTACTCAAGTTGGCTGGAGAGTGGCAGGCCGACAGCTGGTCCTGTCTACAGTAATATGGTTAATAGTCGTAGAAAATTTAAAAGTCAACTTAAATGGTGCCAGAACAACCAAGACCAAATTAGAATGAATATTTTAGCTGCACATAGAGCAGATAAAAACTTCCCAAAATTTTGGCAAGCAACAAAGACGCTGCAGAATAAACCTCGGTTGCCACATAGTGTAGAAAATACAGTCGAACAGAGGAAAATTTCGGAATTATTTGCTAATCATTTTAAGGTAAAACCACTTAACGTTAAAGGAGTGGAGCATAACAATAACAAGTACGACACTTTCCCGTCGGACCCACAGACTGAGAACCTACAATTCTCACCTAAGGACGTTGTTGACGTGATTAGAAAAATGACGCGTGGGAAGTCTGCGGGTCACGATGGATTGAGTGTCGAGCATATGATCTATGCTAGCGAGGATATTAGTAAAGTTCTATGTACACTGTTCAATTTATGTATTAAATTTAATTACTTACCTAAGAATCTTATGAAGACTGTGGTAGTTCCAATCCCCAAAAACAAAACTGGGGATTTGTCCAAATTAAACAATTATAGACCCATATCACTGGGTACAATAATTGGCAAAATACTTGAAAGACTTTTACATCCGTTTCTTATGAAAAATGTCATTATCGATGATGCGCAATTTGGTTTTCGTGCCAATGTCTCAACCGATTCTGCTATTTTCAGTCTAAAAAATACAGTTAAATATTATACTAACAGAGACACTAGTATCTATGCTTGTTTTTTGGACCTGAGCCGAGCTTTTGACCTGGTAAATTATAATTTGCTATGGTCAAAACTCAATACACATAAAGTGCCATCTAATGTTATAAATCTTTTGAGATATTGGTACGAGAACCAAAGCAACAAAGTAAAATGGGGCGACACACTTTCTAACGATTATAGGTTAGAATGTGGTGTACGCCAAGGTGGTCTGACATCGCCGGACCTTTTCAACATTTATATGAACAGCTTGATAGAGGAGCTGAGAAGCACCAAAATCGGTTGTCATGTCGGCGGAGTTTGTATTAACAATTTAAGTTACGCTGACGATATGGTGCTGCTCAGTCCCTCTATCAAGGGGTTACGGAAGCTGCTAAGTATTTGTGAAAAATACGCTTTAAGTCATGGACTTAAATATAACGTCTCCAAAACTGAAATGATGGTTTTTAAGTGTCGAAAGGGTCCGGACAGTGTCCCGCCGGTGTATATGAATGGTGTGGAAATACGGAGGGTGGCGACATTCAAGTATCTCGGTCACATCTTGACGGAGAACCTCAGTGACGATAAAGATATCGAGCGCGAGAGGAGGGCGCTTGCCGTAAGATGCAACATGATTGCGCGTAGGTTTTTCCGCTGCAATGAACAAGTAAAGAACACTCTTTTCAGAGCGTTCTGTCAAAACCTTTATACTTGTCAACTCTGGCTTAACTACACAAGACGCTCGTATAGTGCCATCAGGGTGCAGTACAATGATGCCTACCGCATCCTGATGAAGCTACCGCGATTTAGTAGTGCGTCGAACATGTTCGCATCGGCAAGAATGCCCGACTTCTTTGCAATAATACGTTCCAGAATAGCTTCCTTTTGGGAGCGACTACGTCACTCTAATAATGAAATTCTTCGAACGATGTATGAGCACTTGGATGTTGCCACTTTCCGGTATTGGTTGACGCAGCATCGCGGTGCGAATCGAAAATAGAGATGGGAATAAGTAATAGACAATAATACATTAATTGTATTTATTTTTATTTCTATTTTTATTTTAGAATGTATATTTTTAATTTTTTAATTTTATTTGTTATAGTACTTATTTGACTTTTGTAAATATGGGTATATTTTGCCTGAATTAAAGAACATTATTATTATTATTATTATTATTATGTTTTTGAAGTTACAGATATGAAAATAGGATATGAAATTATAATTTTTAAATGATAAAAACCTGTATAAGTTATTCTGGAAAATCTCCCCTTAAGGGTGGTAAATAGGGGATGAAATTTTTTATGAAAGTCCTAAGTTTTTAAAGTTACAGACCTGAAAATCGGAATTTAGATTATGAGTTTTAAATAATAAAACTCTGTAAATTTTATTTAGAAAAATCTGCTTTTAAGGGTGGTAAAATAGGGGATAAAAGTTTTAATGGGAACTAAAAACGATTGCAGCGCCCTCTGGCGGTCTAACTTGAAGCGATCATAGCGCCCTTTGGTGGCCAAAACTGGAAACTAAAAAACGATCACAGCGCCCTCTGGTGGCCTAAGCCTGAAACTTGAAGCAATAGCAGCACCCCCTAGCAGCCAAAACTGGAAACTAAAAAAACGATTGCAGCGCCCTCTAGCAGCCAAAACTAGAAGCTAAAAACGATCGCAGCGCCCTCTGGTGGCCAAAACGGGAAACTAAAAACGATCACAGGGTCCTCTGGCGGCCTAAGCCGGAAACTTGAAGCAACAGCAGCGCCCTCTAGCAGCCAAAACTGGAAACTAAAAACGAACGCAGCGCCCTCTGGCGGCCAAAACTAGAAACTAAAAACGATCTCAGCGCCCTCTGGCGGTCTAAGCCGGAAACTTGGATCACTAGCAGCGCCCTCTAGCAGCCAAAACTGGAAACTAAAAAACGATCGCAGCGCCCTCTGGCGGCCAAAACTAGAAACTAAAAACGATCTCAGCGCCCTCTGGCGGTCTAAGCCGGAAACTTGGAGCACTAGCAGCGCCCTCTAGCAGCCAAAACTCGAAACTAAAAAAAGATCGCAGCGCCCTCTGGCGGCCAAAACGGGAAACTAAAAACGATCACAGCGTCCTCTGGCGGCCTAAGCCGGAAACTTGAAGCAACAGCAGCGCCCTCTAGCAGCCAAAACTGGAAACTAAAAACGATCGCAGTGCCCTCTGGCGGTCAAAACTAGAAACTAAAAACGATCTCAACGCCCTCTGGCGGTCTAAGCCGGAAACTTGGAGCACTAGCAGCACCCTCTAGCAGCCAAAACTGGAAACTAAAAAACGATTGCAGCGCCTTCTTGCGGACAAAACTGAAAATGAAAACGATCACAGTGCCCTCTTGCGGCAAGATCTGGAAACTAAAAAACGATCGCAGCGCCCAACGATCGAAACTCAAAGCAATTGCAATGACCTTTGAAGGCCGCAGGCGGAATCTCGGTACGACAGCTGCGCCCTCTGGTAGCCGAAGGCAATTAAATAAATAAATTAAATAAATTAATAAATTAATAATAATAAACAAATAAATAAATTAATAACTAAATCAATAAATAAATAACTAAATAAATACATAATGTAAAGCTATTTAGTTATTAAATAATTATATCTAAATGTGAAAGTGCAGATATTTGGATGTTTAGATGTTTGGATATTTGGATGTTTGTTACTCTATAACGTCGCAACTGCTGAACAGATTTGGCTGAAATTTTGAATGGAGATAGATAATGCCCTGACTTAAAACATAGGCATTTTTATCTTGAAAAAATCCAAGTTCCCACGGGATTTTGAAAAAACCCAAATCTACAGCTATAGGTAGATCAATATAGCAAACTACCTTGAAAGTAAGTATAAAGATTGGAAAAGGGAGCGGGAACAGGAACCAGAAATCCACAATTCCCTCAGGATTTGTGCAAAATCGAAATTCACGCGGGCGAAGCCGCGGGCAACAGCTAGTAATATTATAAAGCTGAAGAGTTTGTTTGTTTGAACGCGCTAATCTCAGGAACTACTGGACCGATTTCAAAAATGCTATAGGCTATATAATTATGTACCACGGGCGAAACCGGGGCGGACCGCTAGTGTAATATAGAATTAGAAACTGATTAGAGAACAACCGGTCTAGTGCGAGACAGACTCGAACATAGAGGGTTCCGTAGTAGGTATGTACCTAGAATATGTTACTTAAACAAGCTAGGTATATCTATTTTAGAAAAAAAATTAACCGATTTCGGTCCAGAAATCTCAGTAAAATCGGTGTACTAATCAAAAATGTTAGTGACATATCGACCAAACAAACAAACATTGATTCTTGTAACATAACATAAGAATGATAACTAGGTGTGTTATAATATTTATTATACTGAAGTCTAAAACCCTCCTGAAAGTATGTAGATTACGATAGTAAAAAAAAACATCAAAATCGGTTCATTGGTTTTTGAATTAATAATCGCGAACATACGCACATACTACTTAGGTACTAATCTATATCTACTAATATAATAAAGCGGAAGAGTTTGTTTGTTTGATCTCTGGAAATATCTGTCGGATTAATTGAAAAATTATTTTTGCATTTGATAGCCCAATTTTCGGGGAAGGTTACCTATAAGCTATATAATGTCCCTAAAATCCTCTCGCAGTCGTAATCGTCGGAGATATGAATCTTCAATATATAAAACAAAGTCGGGTTTGTTTGAACACTTATAACTCGAGAACGGCTCGACCGTATTTCATAGTTTTTGATTTGTTGTATTAACTCTTCCTAAACTGCTCAGATCGATTTAGATGATTTTTTGTGTGTATATTTCAATGGATTCCTGGATGGTTTGGAAACACAATTACTGGGTAGGTAGGTACAGGTAACCTTTTTTTTTTTTTTTTTTTTTTGACGTGGTGGAAAGCTTTATGGCTACCCCCGTTCTTTGGGCAGAACGGGGGTTATGTGGGACTCCCCCTATGGGTATACCCTAACTAAAACCACCACGGCTGTTCCCTCTCGCTGACTATGCTGGACGCCTGGGGAACCCGTTGTATACGTCCCAGGCGTCTGTCAGCCGCCCCGGCCACCTGCCGGGGCTCCCACGCTAAAGAGGAGGGGATCGGGACAGCGTGATCCCCCCCTCAGACAGTGAGGAGACTGTTAGTGGCGGATAGCTAGCCCAATAGCTACCCGCCGTCTCCCGAGGGAAGCTGGCGAGCGGCGAATAACCGCCGCCTTCTTCCCCCCCGTCTGCGCCGGAGCGGATGCGCGTCGAGAGCCTCTTCGCGCGCCCGCTCCGCGGCCTCCTTCTGCGAGATAACGTCCTCGCAGAAGTCGGCCACAGCATCCCAAGACCCCTCGCTGCTCAGCATGGCGCATACGACGCCGGGCAGCGAGAGGTCTCCGCCAATTGTCGCCACCAGAGTGCGGCGCTGGGGATCCCACCGGCTACACTCCTCCAGAGTGTGTTGAGCCGTGTCGTCCCCAGCGCCGCACTCATGGCACGACGGGAGGTACAGGTAACCTACTGGGTCTTGGTAGGTGACGATAAATAATTTCAAAAGGTATTTAATGAGTTTTTAACCCCCGACGCAAAAACGAAGGGGTGTTATAAGTTTGACGTGTCTGTGTGTGTGTGTGTGTGTGTGTGTGTCTGTCTGTTCCCCTGTGGCGCTCAAACGGGTGAACCGATTTGAATGCGATTTTTTTGTTTGAAAGGTGAATTAGTCGAGAGTGTTGTTAGCTATGTTTGATGAAAATCGATCCAAGATGGCCGCCGCTGCAAAATGGCGGATTACATAATATTTTTTTCACAATTCCCTTATTATGGGTATCAAATGAAAGGGCTTGACTAGTAGAATAGCAGTATTGCAAATCCAAGATGGCCGCCGTCATAAAATGGCGAATGTCGGGGGTTTTTTAAATTTTTAATTTATACTTGCGAGATGACTGATTTAAATGAAAGAAAACTATTTCTTGGTACCAAAATTAAGCAGGTTCGATGATAAAATTACATTAGATCAGTGAAATTTTTATGCGGTTTTCATCTATACACAGAGTGATTCATGAGAAAGGTGTATAATTTGTTAAGGTCTTGTGTATATTGGTTGAGATATGAAGATAATTGTTGAAAATGTCAGTCAAAGTCACGTCGCCTGGGGGCTTTCATCAAAAACGCTGTCCAATCCCTTTGAGATCATCATCATCATCATCATGATCAACCCATTACCGGCTCACTACAGAGCACGGGTCTCCTCTCAGAGTGAGAAGGGTTTTGGCCATAGTCTACCACGCTGGCCAAGCGGATTGGCAGACTTCACACACCTTTGAGAACGTTATGGAGAACTCTCAGGCATGCAGGTTTCCTCACGATGTTTTCCTTCACCGTTAAAGCAAGTGATATTTAAATACTTAAAACGCACATAACTCCGAAAAGTTAGAGGTGCGTGCCCGGGATCGAACCCATGACCTCCGATTAGAAGTCGGTCGTCCTAACCACTAGGCTATCACAGCTTTTTATTTTGAGATAATATAACAAAAGAAAATAATGTAAATACCTATTATGGGATAGAAGCGAGTAATACTACCCATGCGTAGCTGGGGTGGGTTCGCTAGTTAAGTATTGATACAAGTAGATATAAATTAAAAATTAACAAAACCCCTGACATTCGCCATTTTGTGGCGGTGGCCATCTTGGGCCGATTTACATCAAACATAGCATACATAACAAAGAACAGTTCCGACTAATTCACCTTTCAAACAAAAAAAACCGCATTCAAATCGGTTCACCCGTTTGAGCGCTACGGGGGAACAGACAGACACACACACATACAGACACGTCAAACTTATAACACCCCGTCGTTTTTTCGTCGGGGGTTAATAAAATCAAACTCATTGGAGCCTCTTCATGTCGCCTACGAAGACGTATGAACGTCTTCAAGGCAATAACAATATCAAAATGGTCACAAGAAAGAAAAACTCGTTTATAATAAGAAAAATAAATTTATTAATGAAAAAAATGCAATTAGACAATACGACTTAACTCTAAATTAGGTGGGCACCACCGACATTTAAGAACATATTAATTTCAAAGGTTTTCTTATGTATATATAAAACTGCACTTGCAGTAGGTAAAGCGATAAGTGTTTAGAACTTTAGAATGAGATTGATCGCAAGTGTAATATAGCCGAAATTAATACTAAATTACCTAATCCAAAATCTATGGAATGCCGAAGATCAAAAATTTAATCCAAATAATCATGTAGGCACTATTACCTGTCTTGATTATCTGGATTAAATTTTTATTGCATAACTACTTACTTAATATATTTTGGAATATATTTTTATGCAAATTGTTTACCGATCACTAAAACAGATTGCAATATTAGTTGGGATTGCTTATTTACACGCTTTTCTATCTCGATTTAGTTTTCAACCTGTAAGATTTTAGATTTTATATATTTTAATGTTTCCGAGCGCGCCCCACACACACGAAGTTTGATTCTTAATTTCATAACGCTCTTAAAAACAGATATCTGTGTCTGTGGTTTGTCAGATATCCTTTAAAAATGTTGTTTTAAAGTTGTGCGAACTCAGATATTCAACATACAAATATCTTAATCGGTTAACATTCAATTTGGGGTTCGCTAGACATATCACGGGTGTAAGGGAACCGCTGTTGAAAACGAAGACAGGTAGGATAATAGTATTGACTAGATGATGCCCACGGCTTCGCCCGTGTGGATTTAGGTTTTTAAAAATCCCGTGGGAACTTTTGATTTTCCAGAACAAAACGTAGCTTATCTGTCGAAACCCGTCCCCAAAACGGAAAAATCCCGTGGGTTCCCCACGATTTCGGAACACAATTCCTTACAGCATCAGGGTTGAGGAGTTGGATATGTACCTACTCGAGTTCATTCAACGATAAAGTCTCTACTTGGTACCCCCAATATCAATTTAAATAACCAAAAGTTTCTAAAACCCATTAGTTTTGGGGATTAGGTCCCCTACAGCATCAGGATTGAGGAGTTGGAATTCAATTTTTTTATAGAACAGGGTCGCAATGTTTCTCTATCGATTAAAAAAAAATTACGCAAATCGGTTCAGAAATCTCGGAGATATCGGTGTACATAGGTAGAAAAACACAACTCCTCCTTTTTTGAAAGTCTGTTAAAAAAGTAGCCTATGTTACTCCCTGGTTAATTCTCTACTTGTATGTGAAGGTCCCGTCAAAATCGGTTCAGCCGTTCCGAAGATTAGCCCGTTCAAACAGACAGACAGACAGACAGACAGACAGACAGACAGACAGACAGACAGACAGACAAAAATTTTAAAAACGTGTGATTCGTTTATGGTAGCGTTCAAATAACCATATGAGCTTAATATGAGGTAGTTATTTCGATATTACAGACAGACACTTCAATTTTATTTATTAGTATAGATTACTGACAAAATACCACAAAATATACAATTACCTGTATTTTTAAAAAGTTCGCAATGTAATGCAATCAGCTGACGAAATAGCAAAAGTTGTCGCCGGCCGCACGCCGCGCCGCGCGCTCGCGGTGCATTGACCCCGAGTTGTGCACGCTGGTTTATAAAATACTATATACTAAACCACTAATACTACAAGTGTAAGACAAATGGTAATTGATATTGGATTGTGTTCAGGTAGTATAATAATAGCGCTTAGTTTTAGATAGCGGTCCCCTTACACCCTGTAAGTATGTACATAAGTAATCGTCCTAAGCGGTGTTGAAATTGTTCTCGCTCATCGTCACCCAGTAGCTCCGGATGACGAGCAGGAAGTATACGCTGAGCACTGGAAAAAATACAAACAAAATCATTTATTATTACTTTTTAACCCCCGACGCAAAAACGACGGGGTGTTATAAGTTTGACGTGTCTGTGTGTGTGTGTCTGTCTGTTCCCCTGTAGCGCTCAAACGGGTGGACCGATTTAAATGCGTTTTTTTGTTGTTTGAAAGGTGAATTAGCCGAGAGTGTTGTTAGCTATGTTTGATGAAAATCGATCCAAGATGGCCACCGCTACAAAATAGCGGATTAAATATTTTTTCATAACTCCCTTATTAGCGAATGTCGGGGGTTTTTTAAATTTTTAATTTACACTTGTTAGTTATTTATGCAACTGTTGTATTATAATACAAGGGGTATAAAAACACGAACGTGGGTTTATCACACGAGGCGAAGCCGAGTCTATAATAGTATCACATGAGTGTTTTAATACCTTATTATCAACAGTTCTAAAAGGCAGACCTATTTTTGTGCGCTGTCGTAGAAACAGACTAAAGAAGTATCAAAAACACAGTTCAGTTCATCAGTTTTTTTGGAGACTTACAACAATTTGAACTTATAAATTTTTTGAAAATGTTACTTTTTAATTTTTTTTTTCACTGCAGCAATCTGAGACCCAGACCATTCAACGCAGAAAAAAAACTGCGTTTTCAGTTAACTATGTTTTCAGTCTACTTACGCCATTTTTGCTACTTTGTGTCTGTTGTAACTATTATACATATATTCTGTGTCTGTTTCTAGACAGTTCTAACAGGCAAAAGTGCAATCTGAATCATTTTTAACCCCCGACAAAAAAACGACGGGGTGTTATAAGTTTGACGTGTCTGTGTGTGTGTGTGTGTGTGTGTGTGTGTGTGTGTGTGTGTGTGTGTGTGTGTGTGTGTGTGTGTGTGTGTGTGTGTGTGTGTGTGTGTGTGTGTGTGTGTGTGTGTGTGTGTGTGTGTGTGTGTGTGTGTGTGTGTGTGTGTGTGTGTGTGTGTGTGTGTGTGTGTGTGTGTGTGTGTGTGTGTGTGTGTGTGTGTGTGTGTGTGTGTCTGTCTGTTCCCCTGTGGCGCTCAAACGGTTGGACCGATTTGAATGCGGTTTTTTTTGTTTGAAAGGTGAATTAGTCGAGAGTGTTGTTAGCTATGTTTAATGAAAATCGGACCAAGATGGCCGCCGCTACAAAATGGCGGACTACATATTTTATCACAACGCCCTCAATATGTGTATCAAGTGAAAGGGCTTGACTAGTAGAATAGCACTATGCAAATCCAATATGGCCAATATGACCACCACAAAATGGCGAATGTCGGGGTTTTTTTAAATTTTTAATTTATACTTGTTTACTTCCGTAAAACATGGAATTGAGCAATTTCCATACAAATAATAAATGCTTAAGCCATTCTTCATGTCTGTAAATGAAAAGTCAATTGCTAAGTATAAGTAACCAAAAACCTGTTTCTTATAACTTATGTTAGGAAAAATATTTTGATTAATAATATTGTGTTCTTGGGAATAACCCTAGATGCAAAGCTTCAATGGGGCACCCATATAGCAACACTTGCTGGCAAGCTCAGCTCTGCTGCTTACGCTGTTAGGAAGATTCGACAGATAACAGATATAGAAACTGCAAAAATTGTTTATTTTGCATATTTCCATAGTATTATGTCGTATGGACTCATACTATGGGGTAAAGCGGCTGATATTGAAAAAATTTTCGTTTTACAAAAAAGGGCAATTCGCGCAATTTATAATTTAAAACCGCGGGATTCCCTTCGAGAGAAATTTAAAGAAATAGGTATTCTTACGGTAGCTTCTCAATATATCTATAACAATATAATTTTTGTTAGGCAAAACATTCACAGTTACATTAAAAAGTGCGAATTACACGACAGGCAATTAAGAAATAGAAATAGGCTCGTGATTCCTCAGTTACGCCTCAAAAGGGTCCAAAGGTCATTTGTGGGAATGGGCGTAATGTTCTATAATAAAATTCCACAAGCAATCTTAGACTTGCCTTTACACAAGTTTAAGAACTCTATTAAAAATATGCTCATAAAAAAAGCATATTATACAATTGAAGATTATATAAATGATAAAAAAGCATGGAGCAATTTCTCAATGTCTTAAACCGAGTATTTGATTATTGGTGTTCAATTCGATGCTTTGATCATGGGTAGCCTAAGTATGTCACGCTCTCTTTAAACATTTCTGTGGTGGTGTCGTGTGGTGCGGGTTGTTACGTTCCCTCGAATATGGTTGAGCGAAGCAATGGCTGGATCATGCGTCATGCTCGTGAACGGGTGCCACCGTCGGAAATGGGGCTACTTTTGTCTGCCCTTCTTCACATGTGTAGAATTGTAAGCACCATTCCGAACCTGTGGTAGATTCATTTGTCGATTCGTAAACGCTTCCGAAAGTTTATCTGAATAAAATTATGATTACTTATATAAATGATAAAAAGGCGTGGATTTGACTCGTTCCAGCAATGCGCGAGACGGCAATTCAATCATGTACTTACCATAAAATTGTTATATTGATATTGTAAATTTGGAAAAGAGCAACCGCCGAGTTTCTTGCTGGTTCTTCTCGGTTGGAACGGCATTCCGAACCAGTGGTAGATTCATCTGACTATTCAAAAGCACTTGTAAAAGTTTATTTGAATAAAAAACTTTTCTATTCTATTCTATTACTATTAGTGAATATTACTTTAGTAAAACTGTGTAGGTACAAAAAATCATTTTTCTGTCACTGATAAAATTAAGAAGTTATGAATTTTTTTCTAATTTAAAAATCGTTTTTGGCTCTGCTGAAAAGTTGGGTTTTGGCTACTTACAGCAAATACGTTTTGTTGCGTCGATATATAGGTTACTTACCTATCTCCGCCAAAGTGGCGAGGGTGTAGCCCAAATCAAATGGCAGCGTGGCAAGTCTCACCACGTACATTAGCGCGTAGAGAATTATGAATATCAAATAGTATATCAAGAATGCCTTGACATAATGTTTTCTTTCCTGAAAAGGATACAAAGACATATTATTAGTCATCAAATTACTTCTGTAGTTGTACCTAATGGAAAATTTATTACAAGTAAGAGGCTTTGGGTCCATTTTGATATTATAGTTTTTCAATATTCGAAATCTAGTAGCGTTAGCGAGGTGTGCCAGCTCAGCATAACCATACAGATATACGTACCTATGTATATATGTGGATTGCGGGATTATCTATACCCTGGAAGCATTTCAACAGTTCTATGGATTTTAAACAATGGTATTGTGTCTATAAATTCGTCTAAATCTGGTTATAAACCAACGCAAGGTTTAGATGAATCTTAAGATTTTGGTTTTCTTTTTACCCGACTGGGTTATGTGTTTCACCTGTGTGTATGTATGTCCATTCCTATGTCCGCTTGTAACTAATCAACGGCTCAACGGATTTTGATAAATGATACGTCATTAGATTTGTCTCAATGACGCGAGTGAGGGTACCTAAATTTAAAAAAAAAATCAAAATGGCGGACTTTATGCGCTTTAATGTGCGAGCTGAAAAACATTTTTTTCTTCAAGACCCTCGAGTGGGGTATCAAAATAAAGGGATTCAAAAGGCAAATACGAAAATGTATAAATTTATATATTTGGAAACAATTTGGAGTGATAAATCGTAGAAAATGACCGTTTCCTATGTCAGTTCGTAACTACTTAACGGCTCAACCTATTTTGATAAATTATACGTCATTAGATTTGTCTTGACGGCGCAAATGTTACTGGGTACATAAAATTCATAAAAAATCAAAATGGCGAATGTTATGCACTTAAATGTGCGGGCTGAAAAAATTTTTTTCTTCAAGACCCTCGAGTATCAAAATAAAGGGCTTTAAAAGGCGAGTACGAAAATGTATACAATCTATATGTTTTAAATCAATTTGGAGTGACAAATCATGATAAACAAAATAAATAACAACTACACTGTAAGTGGTACGGTGGTAGTTTATTAATTTTTTAGTTCGTTTTTAAGCATGGCAGTCGGGTTTTTTTAATTTTTAAATTATTGCTTGTTAGTTCGCTTTTAACGCACAACTTGGGTTTTTTGATATTTTTTCAATATTATTTATTACCCGACTACGGCAAAGCCAAAAGGAAGGGTTATGAACTTATGATTTTAGCAGTGTATGTATGTATTTATGTGTCTGTATGTATGTACGTATGTATGTATGTATGTATGTTTGTGGGCAATTTTTGTATGAGATTCTGTGTGTACCATCGTAGCGCCTAGACTACTGGACCGATTTTGATGAATGAGGTGTCTATTGATTCGTTGTTATGATCCGGGTGACGAAGGCTACATTTTATTTACGAAAAAGTCAAGAAGCGACCTTTGCGCGGCTTTCTAGATTATTAAATTAGTAATTGGAATAGACATCAGATGGCGCCACTAGTTGCTTGCCCCGCGTTTTCGCACACTAAATTATTAATAAACTAGTATCTGCCCGCGGCTTCGCCCGCGTGAATTTAGGTTTGTAAAAATCTCGTGGGAACTTTGATTTTCCAGAACAAAAAGTAGCCTATCTGTAGTAAGTAGTAACCCGTCCACAAAACGGAAAAATTCCGTGGGATCCTTACGATTTCGGAATGCAATTCCTTACAGCATCAGGGTTGAGGAGTTGGACATGTACCTACTCGAGATCATTCAACAATAAAGTATTGAATTGGTATCCCCAATATCAATTTAAATAACCGACAGTGCCTAAATCCCATTAGTTTTGGGGATCAGATCCCCTACAGCATCAGGATTGAGGAGTTGGAATCCAAATTTTTTGTAGGACAGTGTCGCAATGTTTCTCTATCGATTAAAAAAAAATTACGCAAATCGGTTCAGAAATGTCGGAGATATCGGTGTACATAGGTAGAAAAACACAACTCCTCCTTTTTTGAAAGTCGGTTAAAAAAGTAGCCTATGTCACTCCCTGGTTAATTCTCTACTTGTATGTGAAAGTCCCGTCAAAATCGGTTCAGCCGTTCCAAAGATTAGCCCGTTCAAACAGACAGACAGACAGACAGACAGACAGACAGACAGACAGACAAAAATTTTAAAAACGTGTGATTCGGTTATAGTATCGTTCAAATAACCATATGAGCTTAATATGAGGTAGTTATTTCGATATTACAGACAGACACTTCAATTTTATTTATTAGTATAGATTATTAAGTGTAGTAGGGATTTAGTTTACAAACTTTATACTTGTGCTTGGTTATGTCTTCCTTCATACTTGCATGATGTGTTTACTTTCAAATGATTTATGTACATTGCATGATTTGAAGATGTAAATATGTTAAGTAAAGATGTATGTAAATCGCTAGTAAACCAAATAAATAAATAAATAAATACTTAAATAATATACAGGTAGGTAGGTATATTGTGTGACACAAATTCATTTATCTAGCATTAAAACTCAATTAGAGGCTAGTGCCTGTTTTACCACCTTCTGATAAGAGTCCAATAGCTTATTCACTTTGTCTTTGTCACTTGACATAAAGTAAGAAAGTGACAAAACTTACGTTTAGGCTATCCGACACTTATCAGAAGGTCGTGGAACAGGCCTATACTTACAAAAATTATGTAGTATTTAACAAAGACATTTATCTAGCATTAAAACTCAATTATAATTAGTCATTTTAGTCGTATCATCAGCGGCTAGACGTATTAAATCATTTTATCAAAACTGACCATCCTGTTTTTAAATGATAAGTGACTATGACTCTAGTAGGCTAATTAGGTCAAGCGAACACAGAAATACCAATTTAATACTCAAAAGTACCTACTTTAACGGTCTTTTTTAGGTTTTTAGGTTTCAAAGGGTAAAACGGTACCCTATTACTAAGACTCCGCTGTCCGTCTGTCTGTCTGTCCGTCTGTCATCTCATGAACCGTGATAGTTAGACAGTTGAAATTGGTTGAAATTTTCACAGATGATGTACTTCTGTTGCCACTATAACAAAAAATACTAAAAAACAGAATAAAATAAATACAACATAGGCATACAACAAACGTGATTTAACATATAATAATGATAACACGTAAATACGTGATAACAAAAGTAATAAATTATAGGCCAGTTACTACTAAAAAACTGTTTTCAAAGGCAATTCAAACATACTATCTCAACTATATTACCGACACTTGACCTTATGCAGGGTGGTCCGGATGAACTCTATAGCAAGTTTTTTGATGTAATAAACACTCAATTTACTTCCATCTTTAAAATTATAGAAAAGCGATTGTTTAAAAATCTTAAATTTAGTGACTCGGCAACTGTTGGCATTTATAAAAGTAGAAACAAGTTGTTTGACCTGTATGTAGAAAAACAATATAATATAACTATACCCCCGCATTTATTGAATACGTAAGAAATTATTCCAAATTATTTCGAAATGTATGCATACAAACAAAATCTCTTTATATAAAACAAAAAATTATTAACTCTGATAATAAAATAAAAGCAACGTGGGATATCATCAGTGATGAAATGGGGAAACATAAAGTGCGTAATAATAAACTAGAGTTAAAAATTAATAACCATATTATTGATTCTGATGTAGAGATTGTAAATACTTTTGAGAGCTTTTTCCAAAATATTCCAGTTACCACGACTAGTTCCCTAAATTCCTCGCCAACAGAAGCCTATAATATTTTAAGGGGCAATGTTTCTGAGTGCAATGTATTATTTCGATTTAAATACGTAACCCCTTATGATATTATCAAAACATTCAAGTCCTTACAACACAAAAAAACAGGAGACTTATGGGGAATATCAGTAAAAATAATCCATAATATTATTGATGTCATTGCACCATATCTTGCTGTTATTTTTAACAAGTCCATAGATTCGGGATCTTTTCCAGACCTAATGAAATGTAGTAAATTGATACCTCTTTTTAAATCGGGAAGCAAAAGTGACCCAAATAATTATAGACCGATCTCGATTCTACCAACTCTCAGCAAGATATTTGAAAAGATAATGCTCAACCAACTGCTTCTGCACTTTAATTTAAATAAATTACTTCACTCTGAGCAGTATGGTTTTACTAAGGGTCGTTCAACAACCATTATTTTCTGTGATTTGTCAAAAGCATTCGATTGCATTGAGCACGAGACTCTTTTACGAAAATTAAGCCACTATGGTATTAAAGAAACTGCACTCAGTCTTATTGCCTCTTATCTCAGTGATCGCATACAAAGAGTATGTATTAATGATGTTAAGTCATCCGGATCAGCCTCAGTAATGGGTGTTCCCCAAGGCTCTATTCTAGGTCCATTCATGTTTCTAGTTTATATTAATGACTTACCACATTTCGTCGAAAATGCTTGCGATATTGTACTATTTGCTGATGAAACGTGTTTGATTTTTAAAGTCAATAGAACTAAAGACAATTTTGACGATGTAAATAATACTTTATCTCAAGTTTCACACTGGTTTACTATAAACAATCTACTTTTAACCTTTAAGTACCGACGTGTGGTCTGACAGACACCTCGAGAGGTCGAAAAGTCTGATTACCTATGTTAGTGAAAAAGTATCCTCCTGTGCTTCTCTGTACCCCTCGGAAAGTCGCCCAGCAGCGTTCCTGCAGAGTGGCAGTGTTGGCGCGTACAATTTCGGTAAGTTTTGATTTTTATAAGATCACGAGTGGTCTGTCAGACCACTCGTCGGTACTTATGTAACTTTTTTTGGATGCGACTTTTTTCAGATTATATTGTTTTCTCTTTTATTTTCTGTCAGTTATAACAATGGATTAGCCAGGTTCTTCAGGCATGAAACGGTCAGCCATAAATAAAAATAAACGTGTTCCTATAGGTAAGAAAATATATCAAACACTACTTCAATATAAAGACCACCAAGAACTTTTAGTGGAATGGCTAAATGAGAGCTCAGAGCCCGAATCTGAGGTTATCTACCCAAATTTTACTGCTGGAGAGTGACCATAATTCAGCACCTGAACAGACTGTGATACTTGCATGAAACACGTGTGCCTACAATGCTGTAAACCTATGCAAATACTGTTTGTAAACTTTGATAGTTCCTGCAATTTGATACTTTGTGATTTTTGAGAAAACGATTGATTATTAAGGTTTTTTTACTTTTTATTATTTATCTAGCTATTAATCTTTAAGAAAAAATTGTTTTTAAGAAAAAATAATAGTATTACTGATACATATGAATTATTAAGATAAAAGTTAATTTTTTCCAACGAAGAATCTATGATTTCTATATTAATGCTTATAATTAGTAATAAATGTGAAAACTTCTACATTTTGTTTAATTTATACAATAAGTAGATATTTAACAATACATAGAAACATTTTTTTTAGGAGAATAATACGTAACACAAAAGTTTTCGATTGGAAAACTATGGTGGTCTGGCAGACCTCACGTCGGTACTTATGTAACTAAAACAGTATGTCGGTACTTAAAGGTTAAAGGTTAAATGCAAAAAATACCAAGTGTGTCGAGTTTCTATTACCCAATACAAGTGTTACTTGCAATAATTTAAAGATAAGTGGTGAGCCATTGAAAACTGAGAACACAACTGTATTCTTGGGAATAACCCTAGATGCAAAGCTTCAGTGGGGCACCCATATAGCAACACTTGCTGGCAAGCTTAGCTCGGCTGCTTACGCTGTTAGGAAGATTCGACAGTTAACAGATGTAGAAACTGCAAAAATTGTTTACTTTGCGTATTTCCATAGTATTATGTCGTATGGAATCTTACTATGGGGTAAAGCAGCTGATATTGAAAAAAAATTCGTTTTACGAAAAAGGGCAATTCGCGCAATTTATAATTTAAACCCGCGGGATTCCCTTCGAGAGAAATTTAAAGAAATAGGTATTCTTACAAAAGCTTCTCAATATAATATCTATAACAATATAATTTTTGTTAGACAAAACATTCACAGCTACAATAAAAAGTGTGAATTACACGATGGGCAATTAAGAAATAGAAATAGACTCGTGATTCCTCAATTACGCCTCAAAAAGGTCCGAAAGTCGTTTGTGGGAATGGGCGTAATGTTCTATAATAAAATTCCACAAGAAATCTTAGACTTGCCTTTACACAAGTTTAAGAATTCTATTAAAAGTATGCTTATAAAAAAAGCATATTATACAATTGAAGATTATATAAATGATAAAAAAGCATGAGCAATTTCTCAATGACAGGTTGCTTGGAAACAATCTAAGAAAATTTAACTCATGTCTTAAAATAAGTATTTGATTATTGGTGTTCAATACGATGCTTTGATCATGGGTAGCCTGAGTATGTCACGCTCTCTTTAAACATTTCTGTGGTGGTGTCGTGTGGTGCGGGTTGTTACGTTCCCTCGAATATGGTTGAGCGAAGCAATGGCTGGATCATGCGTCATGCTCGTGAACGGGTGCCACCGTCGGAAATGGGGCTACTTTTGTCTGCCCTTCTTCACATGTGTAGAATTGTAAGCACCATTCCGAACCAGCGGTAGATTCATTTGTCGATTCGTCAGCACTTGTAAAGGTCCGAAAGTCGTTTGTGGGAATGGGCGTAATGTTCTATAACAAAATTCCACAAGCAATCTTAGACTTGCCTTTACACAAGTTTAAGAACTCTGTTAAAAGTATGCTCATAAAAAAAGCTTATTATACAATTGAAGATTATATAAACGATAAAAAAGCATGGATTTAACTCGTTCCAGCAATGCGCGAGACGGCATTTCAATCATGTACTTACATAAATCGTAATATTGTTATTTTTTTAAAAGAGCAACCGCCGAGTTTCTTACTGGTTCTTCTCGGTTGGAACGGCATTCCGAACCAGTGGTAGATTCAATCGACGATTCAAAAGTACTTGTAAAAGTTTATTTGAATAAAAAACTTTTCTATTCTATTCTATTCTATTCTATTTTTTTGCCGTTTTTATAGCTAATGGTACGTAACCCTTCGTGGGCGAGTCCGACTCGCACTTGGCCGGTTTTTTGTGTTTCACAATGTTCTTCAATATTTATTTCGTAGATTACCTATCTACAAAATAAATATTGAGGCTATTAAAAACTAAAAAAAGGCTATAAAAAAGTAGTGATAGTGGAGACTTAGTATGACGAATTTTATTAATTATTAATTTTATAGCAGCATATTTGCTTATATTTCTTTAAAATTCGTCTCCACGCCTACAGGAGCAGCGTGGCGGGTGTAATCACTAAATCTCTCTCTCCTATAACACACAGCCTGTGTGTGCTGTGGAACGTTAATGGGCACTAAGGCGTCATCCTAATTGGCTAACGATCGTATACGATCAAACGATGCGATTTCAACGTAGATACGATCAATACGATAGAGATACGATATCGATATGATACGACATAATCGAACATAATGAATCCTAAATTAATTGTCCTAAACGAAGCTCGAAAGCAAAAGAATCGCGCGATTGCAGTAGGTAGGTAGGTACTAATTTTCTTCGTACGAAGAAATTGTGTGATCCTAAATTCGCTTAATGGTGGTGGTGAATATTAATTTGCAAATAATGCAACTTGTCTAACCATATGGTTAGACAAACTGGTACCTACTGCGCTACTGAAAAATTATTTCATTCTGTGCATCCATACATTAATATTGTCTTCTAGAACATAATATTTTCTACTAGACCATAATAACACTTACACTTTCCAAAATAATTTATTTGGCTGGATTTGTATTTAGTTTTCGTCGAAACCAGAGCTACTAAACTAATAGTTCAAAGGTCAAGGTTGAATCCGAAAAGTCGAAGCTTTTCCTATGCTTTTACGCTTAATTTGAAAAGTACATTGGGAGTGGCGTGTTAATATGACTATAACTAGCTGACCCCCGCGACTTCGTTCGCGTGTTTATAGGTTTTATATAGGTTTGGATCGGATACCATAATTCTTTTATGTACCTAAACTAAATGTAGCCTAAGTTACTCCCTATAACATCACCTATCTGCCATTGAAAGTTCCATTAAAATCGATGCAGCCGTTTCGGAGATTAGTTAGAACAAATAGACAGATCGACAAACATAAATTTAAACGCACACCAGTTTAAAATAAGCCGTACATTCAAAGATCCGGGTCCCAAGTTATTTGAACCCAATACTGAGGGTTGTAATGTCTGTCATTTCTGAACTAAAAAATATTTACAGGACAATACATAAAGTACTACCTTTGTAACAAAAAAAGAATGAGTGAAATCTAACAACGCGTTAATGAATTACAGCTAAATACACGTTTTAACTTTTATCCCCTATCCCAAGGGAACCGTGCTGAATTTCGGGATAAAAAGTATCCTATGTCCTACCTCGGAGTATAAACTCAAAAAGTACCAAGTTTCATTCGAATCCATTCAGTAGTTTCGGCGTGATGCGCGGCCAAGATACAGACAGACAGACAGACAGACAGACAGACAGACAGACAGACAGACAGACAGACAGACAGACAAAAATGAAACAAATTGCAGTTTTGGCTTCAGTACCGATTATATAGTGCCCTCCAATAAAAATTTTCAAAATATCTTCAATGTACAGAATTGGATCTGTTACAGTTTTATTATATTACTAGATGATGCCCACGGCTTCGCCCGTGTGGATTTAGGTTTTTAAAAATCCCGTGGGAACTTTTGATTTTTCAGAACAAAAAGTAGCCTATCTGTAGTAACCCGTCACCAAAACGGAAAAATTCCGTGGGCTCCCCACGATTTCGGAATGCAATTCCTTACAGCATCAGGGTTGAGGAGTTGAATATGTACCTACTCGAGTTCATTCAACGATAAAGTCTTTAACTGGTACCCCCAATATCAATTTAAATAACCGACAGTTCCTAAATCCCATTAATTTTGGGGATCAGTTCCCCTACAGCATCAGGATTGAGGAGTTGGAATACAAGTTTTTTGTAGGATAGTGTCGCTATGTTTCTCTATCGATAAAAACAAAATTATGCAAATCGGTTCAGAAATCTTGGAGATATCGGTGTACATAGGTAGAAAAACACAACTCCTCCTTTTTTGAAAGTCGATTAAAAAAGTAGCCTATGTTACTCCCTGCCCCTTGGTTAATTCTCTACTTGTATGTGAAAGTCCCATCAAAATCAGTTCAGCCGTTCCGAAGATTAGGCCGTTCAAACAGACAGACAGACAGACAGACAGACAGACAGACAGACAGACAGACAAACAAAAATTTTAAAAACGTGTGATTCGGTTATGGTAGCGTTCAAATAACCATATGAGCTTAATATGAGGTAGTTATTTCGATATTACAGACAGACACTTCAATTTTATTTATTAGTATAGATAGAAGATAGGTATATGACTAATAGGTACCTATTCTTTATCACTACATAGTATAAAACAAAGTCGCTTTTTCTGTCCCTATATCCCTATGTATGCTTAAATCTTTAAAACTACGCAACGGATTTTGATGCGGTTTTTTTTAATAGATAGAGTGATTCAAGAGGAAGGTTTATAAGTAGAATTGGACCCGGTAGGTGGCGCTAATAGCGGGCAGGACGACGTCTGCCGGGTCCGCTAGTAAATAATAATCTAAAAGATTGAAAGTTATTAAACCGACTTCACCACGCACTTAAAAGTCCATATCTCGAAAACTAGTAAGCCGATTTTGATGAAACTTTCACTGTTCTCTATGTTGGAGTAAATGTAAGCTAATAAAACATATAACCGCACTAGTCGCCCCTACGATTTTCGGAAGGTCCCCTCGATTTCTCTGGTCTGCCATCATTAAACCCTGATTTCCTTATCATGGGACCACCTTTGAAATATCTTCTTTCCAACAAAAAAGAATCATCAAAATCTATTCATAAACGACGAAGTTATCAGCGAACACTCATAAAAAAAGCATATACATATGTATGTATACCTACGGTCGAACTGAGAAACCATTTTTGAAGTCGGTTAGTAAAAAATTGCCTGTAAAGTCGATTTACGGACGCTTGCTATGGTACGTGACAATGAGTTATGCTTTTTCGTGCATGCGGCCGGCGTTCATCGATCTATACGACGCGACATTATCACGTCAAAAAATATGTTGCTAGGAACTTAACTGATGTTTCAGTTTCATTCAAGTTTCCGATCGATTTTTAGGTAAAACATGTGTTATGAATGACAATACAAGTAGGAGATGGTTATTTCACCTGTGTACATACTTACGTAGGAAACGTACGTACCTATTATCTAAATAATAATATAATTATTATGGTTTTCTTTCACGGTTTGACTTTGTTGCGATGTTTTGTTGCGAAGTTTGTTGAAATATTTCTTATACCCAAAATATTATGTTGTCCATAATTATGTACGGAACCCTAAAAAGCGAGGCCCGACTCACACTTGGCCTGATTATTACCTTTTGGATACGGAACCCTAAAACTACCAATATGCCTTAGTTCTATCAAAGATGCGATGTATATTATGTACAATTAACTTGCCAGTAATTGACACCCCCTTAGCCTATCAGCTGGCGACGCTCTTGCAGTACCTTACCTTATGCAACCCAACGACCAGCAGTGCGGAGAAGGTCAACAGGATGATGACCAGCAGCAGCACGATGACAGTGACGGCGATGGCCGCTTCCACCTGGCTGTAGTGGACCTGCACGTCATCGCTGGCCGTAGCAGCGCTCAAGTCGTACCTTATGCAACCCAACGACCAGCAGTGCGGAGAAGGTCAACAGGATGATGACCAGCAGCAGCACGATGACAGTGACGGCGATGGCCGCTTCCACCTGGCTGTAGTGGACCTGCACGTCATCGCTGGCCGTAGCAGCGCTCAAGTCGTACCTTATGCAACCCAACGACCAGCAGTGCGGAGAAGGTCAACAGGATGATGACCAGCAGCAGCACGATGACAGTGACGGCGATGGCCGCTTCCACCTGGCTGTAGTGGACCTGCACATCATCGCTGGCCGTAGCAGCGCTCAAGTCGTACCTTATGCAACCCAACGACCAGCAGTGCGGAGAAGGTCAACAGGATGATGACCAGCAGCAGCACGATGACAGTGACAGCGATGGCCGCTTCCACCTGGCTGTAGTGGACCTGCACGTCATCGCTGGCCGTAGCAGCGCTCAAGTCGTACCTTATGCAACCCAACGACCAGCAGTGCGGAGAAGGTCAACAGGATGATGACCAGCAGCAGCACGATGACAGTGACGGCGATGGCCGCTTCCACCTGGCTGTAGTGGACCTGCACGTCATCGCTGGCCGTAGCAGCGCTCAAGTCGTACCTTATGCAACCCAACGACCAGCAGTGCGGAGAAGGTCAACAGGATGATGACCAGCAGCAGCACGATGACAGTGACGGCGATGGCCGCTTCCACCTGGCTGTAGTGGACCTGCACATCATCGCTGGCCGTAGCAGCGCTCAAGTCGTACCTTATGCAACCCAACGACCAGCAGTGCGGAGAAGGTCAACAGGATGATGACCAGCAGCAGCACGATGACAGTGACAGCGATGGCCGCTTCCACCTGGCTGTAGTGGACCTGCACGTCATCGCTGGCCGTAGCAGCGCTCAAGTCGTACCTTATGCAACCCAACGACCAGCAGTGCGGAGAAGGTCAACAGGATGATGACCAGCAGCAGCACGATGACAGTGACGGCGATGGCCGCTTCCACCTGGCTGTAGTGGACCTGCACGTCATCGCTGGCCATAGCAGCGCCCACCGCCGCCAGGGACACGATCGAAACGATCGCGAGGATTATCGACGCCGCCTGTGCATACAGATTAGCAATATTATAATTTATAACCCCCGAAAATTGGTATTGCGCCTGGCCGCCATTTTAGTGACGTCAGCACTAGATGCTATTTTGCATTACATTGCGACCTTTTTAAAAATGCAATATTTTAATTGTTTTTAACATGCACAATTCGAGAGATTATAATTGAAGATGCGCAATTTTCTTTGCTCGGATTGTGCGTGTGTTGGATATTTAAGTTATTTGCACGTTTTGTGAGATGTATATCATGTACCTAATACCTTTTATTTTCTCCATAAAAACAACATAGCGGCTGTTCCGTAAAAAAACCCAGCAAAAACAAATCACTGCAGCCCTTGAAGGGATTTTTTACTATACGTGTAATATTATATACGTTAAATTTTTGAGGGTCACAAACACCACCCTGACCTATACCTCAAAAAGTATTTACCAGATGAAGGTAGCCGAGGATGAGGCATCCGGTCCGAAGCGGCACGCAGAAACAGCACTTGTCAAACTGCATCATCTTGATCAATCTGAAACGTAGTTTCAGTTATTAACGATTAGTTTTCGGTAGGAACGGCATTCCGAACCAGTGTGATTCAAAAGTAATTGTAAAAGTTTATTTGAAAAAAAAAACAACTTTTCTATTAGTTATATTCTATTCTATTACGACCGCAATCATAATGTAATCAAAAATCATAGATAGGTCAAAGATTTAATCCAGATATGTTACATCGTGTTTACCATTTGGAAAATAGATTACAATCTCATAAAATGCATTGATTAATATTGACTTCATATCTGGATTAAATTTTCGAACTTCAATCTATAGATTTTGGATTTGAGAGTTATTAGAATCATCGTGTAGGTACAGTAGTCCACCACTCCTTATTGGAGCAGCGTGGCGGGTTTAACCTCTTAATCCCTCTTCTCTAAGACAGAGGAGGCCTTTCCCCAGCAGTTGGACGTACTGGACAGTGGCATGACAGTGGATAGATACATACATAGACTGCTAAAATCATAACCCTTCCTTTTGGCTTTGCCGTAGTCGGGTGAAAAAATATGAAGTTATAGCCTCAATTCGCGCAAAATTAACATACCTAATATTTAAATCTTCGCTCTTTCGAACCTACACTTCGTCATTTGTTTTTGTTATGATTGCTTTCTTAATAGAAAGTTAATAGAGCGATAGAAAACGATTAGCGCTCTAAAAGTCCGTTCGGTAACATAGTGTTACACAGGCGCAGGTGCTCTAAGTATTATTCTGCTTTTCTTTTTATTATTTTTTACACTTTGTAATTTTTTTTCTATTCTAAGAATAAAATAGAATCTCCAAATAGTCTGCCAATCCGCACTTGGCCAGCGTGGTAAGTAAACGAACGGGGTAAGTAAACGAACGTTGACCGTAAGTAAACGAACAGACATACACTATACCTAAGTCTGATTTTTAATTCGGTTGAATTCTGACAGTCGTCATTTAAAAATACAATGAGTTACTTGTATGAAAAATAGGGTTACCACCTGAAGTTCGATTTTACCCCAAACCAAAGTAGGTACCTACCTGAAGTAGGTACATCTGTCAGGCATTTGTCATATCTACTCGTAAGTAGGTACATGAGGTAATTGAAAATCAAAGTATACCTATCTACCCCTAAGGCCCTAACAAACAATACGTCAGTTGATTAAGATAATATATTATAGAAACAAGAAGATACAAAAACCCAGGTAGGTGGGTTATCTTACGAAAGTAAAGATAAAACTTTTAAAAGTACGATTCTTCTTTTAAATTACTTAGGTACCTACCTCCTTAAGATTACTATCTACCTACCTGATCAATTCTTGGAATATCTCGACCCTTATAGGAGGACCTATAACAGAGTCATTAACAATGAACTTGTTTAGTAAATTAATTTATTTAGTATATTATATAATTACTAGCTTTTGCCCGCGGCTTCGCCGTGCTTCGCGTGCTTGCTTCGCGTGCTTGCTTCGCGTGAATTTCGGTTTTTCACAAACCCTGAGGGAATCGTAGATATCTGGTTCCCGTTCCTGCTCCCTTTTCCAACCTTTATACCTACTTTCAAGGTAGTTTGCTATAGTGATCTACCTATAGCTGTAGCTGTAGATTTGGGTTTTTTTGAAATCCCACGGGAACTGTGGATTTTTTCAGGATAAAAAATAAGGTAGCCTATGTTTTAAGTCAGGGCATAATCTATCTCCATTCAAAATTTCAGCCAAATCGGTTCAGTAGTTACGACGTTATAGAGTAACAAACATCCAAATATCTAAACATCCAAACATCCACACTTTTACATTTATAATATTAAGTAGGATAGTAGGATTATAAATTTTTCATTAAAAAAACCGGTCAAGTGCGAGTCAGACTCGCGCACCGAGTGTTCCGTAATCCAGAAGTATAAGTACAATCTGTTTTTAACCCCCGACGCAAAAACGACGGGGTGTTATAAGTTTGACATGTCTGTGTGTGTGTGTGTGTGTGTGTGTGTGTGTGTGTGTGTGTGTGTGTGTGTGTGTGTCTGTGTGTGTGTGTGTGTCTGTCTGTTCCCCTGTAGCGCTCAAACGGGTGGACCGATTTGAATGCGGTTTTTTTTGTTTGAAAGGTGAATTAGTCGAGAGTGTTGTTAGCTATGTTTGATGAAAATCGATCCAAAATCGCCGCTACAAAATGGCAGATTATATATTTTTTCACAACTCCCTTAATATGGGTATCAAATGAAAGAACTTGACTAGTAGAATAGCACTATGCAAATCAAAGATGGCCGCGACAGCAAAATGGCGAATGTCGGGGGTTTTTAAAATTTTCAATTTACACTTGTATAGTATGTTATGATAATAATTTATTTGCAGCGGTGATAGCCTAGTGGTTAAGATTGTGGCCTCCCTTTCGGGGAGACCGCGAGTTCGATCCGCGGCACGCGCCTGTAACATCTACCCATTTGACCCACTGATGGGAGAAACCGATGGGTCTACGGGTCGTCCACCAACTATGTGTGACTAGCGGTCCGCCCCGGCTTCGCCCGTGGTACATATATAGCTTATAGCACTCAAGGATCACGTACATATCCAACGGTGAAAGAATTTTTGAAATCGGTCCAGTAGTTCCTGAGATTAGCGCGTTCAAACAAACAAACTCTTCCGCTTTATTATATTAGTATACATAGTATAGATGTGATTAAATATCACGTCTTGCTCTAAAACTATAATGTAACCGCAACATAACGGTAAATGAAAACATCGTGAGGAAAACAGCACGCGTATACTGGTAATGGGTTGATAAGGATGATATTGATGATGAATTTATACATATTTAATTGCTTTTTAAATGAAGATAATGTCCATCTTCGTCATCGTAATTTAATATTGGTAGGTAGGCAAGTAGGTAAGTACAACCTACTCGTACAAATATTTTATCCTACTTTATATAATACTAGCGGACCCGGCAGACGTCGTCCTGCCCGCTATTAGCGCCACCTACCGGGTCCAATTTTTCTACTTATAAACCTTCCTCTGGAATCACTCTATCTATTAAGAAAACCACATCAAAATCCGTTGCGTAGTTTTAAAGATTTAAGCGTACATAGGGACATAGGGATATAGGGACAGAGAAAGCGACTTTGTTTTATACTATTGTTACGTGCTGGGGTTCGAAGATTTGGAATAAAACACCTGGTGACCCTTGATCAGACTTTATTCTGCACTTCCGTATTCCACTTGGTACTCCTGATCTTCTTGTAGACTTCCTCTTCACGTTTGTTCGCTTCCAATCCTCTTCGCTTCCGATCGCTTCCTTCACTTGTATATCGCTCGGCTCTCAGAACTGAACTGCCCTCCGTCAGCTCGCCGGTCCCTTTATATACCCGTTACCGCGTGACTAAGCGTTTTCTAGAAAGTTCCACCCCTATCGATGGTTATTCCGGAAAGGTCGCGTTTGTTGTTGTTTACATCATGGGTTGTTTACATCGATGGGTGATTAGGTATTTATTAGGTGACGAGCAATTATGAACCTTAATGCTCTAGAAATAAGGTTCATTCGTAACACTGCCCCCCTCTTAGCGATGCTCGTCCCGAGCATCACTGTTGCTTCCGTAATGTTTTGCCAAGCGGTCGATGTGCACAACCTTAAATTTTCCCCTTGGTTGACGTTGAATCCTATACGTGACGTCGTTAATACGGGTAACCACTTTGTATGGACCCTCCCATCTGGTTTGCAATTTTGGAGATTTCCCTTTTCGACGAGTCGGATTATGCAGCCAGACTAAGGCACCTTCCTCGAATCCGCTCGTGTTCGATTTCCGGTCGTATCTGGTTTTCATGTTCTCACTCGATTGCAATCCGTTTTCCCGAACTGTAGCATGTATTTCCCGCATTTTCTCTCTCAGATTGGCGACGTAGTCTTGTACGGTGCAAGGTTCATCCGGTGACCCTCCCATCAATAAGTCTACTGGTAACCGTAGTTCCCTGCCATAATTGACTAACGCCGGAGTTGCCTTTGTGCTCTCATGCTCTGCAGTCCTGTAGGCGAGGAGAAACAGTGGAATGTACCTGTCCCAGTCTCTTTGGTGGGCGTCAACCAACTTTGCCAAATGCCTTTCAAGCGTCTGATTGAATCTTTCAACCATTCCGTCAGACTGCGGGTGGTACGCAGTTGTGCGTGTCTTATGCAGACCTAAAATTTTGCATACTTCCTGAAACACTTGCGATTCAAAGTTCCTTCCTTGGTCTGAGTGGATTTCCAATGGTACACCAAAGCGACATATAACCTCCTCAACGAGCTTAGTTGCAACAGTTGTAGCTTCCTGGTTAGGTATCGCGAATACTTCCGGCCACTTAGTGAAGTAGTCCATAACAACCATAAAGTATTTGTTCCCTGATTCAGTCACAGGGAATGGTCCGGCTACATCAATAGCTATACGTTCCCAGGGTGCACCAACATTGTACAGCTGCAGGTTACCTCTACTCCTTGTCTGCGGTCCCTTCACGGCAGCGCAAATGGTACATTTACGGCACCAGTCCTGCACATCCTCCCGACAATGGAGCCAGTAAAACCTCTCCCGTACTTTCGTTAGTGTCTTCTTGACGCCAAGATGACCTCCCGAAACTCCGTCATGCACTTCACGTAGGACATCGGGTACCTTGGCTCTCGGAACGACTACCTGAAGATGGAACTCCCTACCGTTAGTCTTTTCCCATTTTCGGTAGAGTATTCCATTTTGTAGAGTAAGACTGCTCCACTGTGCCCAGTATGCCTTAGTGATAACGCTCATAGGTGCAACCTCACTCCATGTTGGTCTGGCGTCTCCTCTTTTCTTCCACACGATGATGTGCCGTAGATCCTCATCACCCTCTTGAGCCATCTTCATTGCATCATCCTCCCAGGGTCCTAAGGAACTCGTCCTGGTAAGTTTCAATGATAGCTCCGTCGACTCCTGTTTGATGCAATGTTTGCATTCTTCCGGGCATGGCCTCCGAGAAAGTGCATCTGCATTTCCATGTGACTTCCCGCTGCGATGTTGAGTCTCGAAGTCATATTCCTGGAGCTGTTCAATCCACCGAGCAACTTGACCTTCGGGATTCTTAAATTGCAGTAGCCATTTCAATGCTGCATGATCCGTACGTAGTAAAAACTTTCGGCCGATTAGGTACTTGCTGAAGTGTTGCAATGTTTTTACCACGGCAAAAAGTTCCCTCCGTGTCACGCAGTAGTTCCGTTCCGGTCTTGACAGTGATTTGCTGAAATACCCCATAACGACTTCTCTATCTCCCTGCTTTTGGGATAGCACTCCTCCAATCGCGGTGTTGCTCGCGTCGGTATCGACGATAAACTGGCCTTCCGGTTGTGGGTATCCCAGAATTGGTGTTTCACATAGGTATTCCTTCAGTTTTGAAAAGGAATCCTCACAGGCTTCATCCCAACAAAATGGTCTTTTCTCTTCCGTCAGTCTATGTAACGGTTTCGCGATCTCAGAAAACCCCTTGACGAAACGCCTGTAGTAAGAGCACAAACCCAAAAATGCCCTTACCTCTGTCTTGTCTTTAGGGGTAGGCCATTTTTTAACCACTTCAATTTTCGCCGGGTCAGTCTGGATGCCCTCACTTGTGATAACATGGCCGAGATAATTCACTTCTTTCCTAAATAGCTGACACTTCTTCGGGTTAAGTTTTAAGTTTGCCCCATGTATTTTGGCGAAGACTCGCTCCATGTTTTGCAAATGGTCCTCGAAGTCTCGACCCATGATAACGACGTCATCTAGATACACCAAGCAGGCATCTCCTACTAATCCTGCTAGCACACATTCCATGAGTCGTTCGAAGGTGGCAGGTGCGTTGCACAATCCAAAAGGCATAACATTAAACTGCCATAATCCTTTTCCCGTTGAAAACGCTGTCTTCTCCTTGTCTTTTGGATGGATTTCTACCTGCCAGTAACCTGATTTTAGGTCTAGAGTCGAAAACCATTTCATGCCACTCAAAGTATCCAGAGTGTCATCGATTCTAGGTAGCGGGTAACTATCCTTCTTTGTGATGTCATTGAGCCGCCTATAGTCCACGCAGAACCGTGTGCTTCCATCTTTCTTCTTCACAAGCACAACCGGTGAGCACCAGGGACTTGCGGATGGTTCTATTATTTTGTTCCTTTCCATTTCTTTCAGCATATCCTCGACTTCTTTTTCCTTCGCGATTGGTAGCCGTCTCGCCCGCTGACGGATGGGTCCCTCATTTCCGGTATCGATTCTATGCTGCACTAACGATGTTCTCCCTGGGTTTCCTTCTTGACTAGAAAAGATGTCCGCGTAGCGTAATAGAAACTTCTTTGCCTTGATGCTTTGTGAATAAGTCAGGTTGCTTTTGCAGTCTTTAAGAAGCTCATAGACTGTAGGATCCTTCCAAGAACCTGATTTATCCGTGCTTGGCATTGAAGTGCATTTCTTCAGCCACACAACTTCCTCGCACTTTCCGACGATGTCCCCCTTATTGAAGTAAATCTCGCGATCATCCAAATTTAGAACTTTTACTACAGCTTTAGTACTACCATTGACGAGAGTTCTTGCTGTCATGAATCTTCGAGAGGCTGTCTTCTGGGAAATGTCCTCAATCAGCACACATCTGCCTTCCTTGGTGTTATTAGTACATGGCAGCTTTACCATCACGTGAGCCTCTGCACGTCCAGGGATGACGATTTCCTTAAGGCATGTCACTTTCCCATTAGCACCTCCGAGAATGAAGATTTCTTCCGTACCACACTTAAATACTCCGTCAGCAACATCAATTCTGCAGTCGTGTGTCCTCATAAAATCTAGACCAAGGATACAGTCATCCATAATTTCAGCCACAATCACGTTGTGCGTATAAGATGTCTCCCCTAAGTACATTGTAACAGTCATTTCCCCCAGGACGGGTATTGGCTGACCGGAGGCTGAAAGAAGTCGACAGTTGATTTGCTTGCTGTACCTCGACACAGATTTCAATAGGTCCGGCCGGACTATTGTCCTGGAGGCCCCAGTGTCCAATGTCATCCTGCAATCGATCCCGTTTATGGTGCCTGGTATTGCTAAATTGTTCCCATCGCATACTTGTGAGATAACCGTTGCTGGGGCTCCCTCCGTGCCAGCCAGTACTCGCCCCTTAGTCCTGGCTGTTACTAGTTTCCCTGATTTTGAGGAGACCTTGCATCCTCACCTCTCTTCGCAAGCTCCTCCAACCGTTCCTCTATCTTCGTTAGTCGGGACATCTGCGACTCTTTCTGTGGGCAATTCAGCTGCAAATGCCCTTTCTCACCGCATCTATAGCACACAGCGCCAAAGTTCTTCCTGAATGAGGTCTTAACCTCTTTCACCTCCTCGACAACTTCACGTAGTCTGTGAGTCTGCCGAATGTCGTGTCGAACTGCTTCGACCTCTAAGGCATGCGCCAATGCTTCTTTTAATGAGGCATGGTGACGAAGCCTCACGGCAGCTCTTACCTCCAGGTCTTTAATTCCGTCGACAAAAGCTTGCACGGTGTTTGCAGTTACCATTTTATCGTCGACCGATGGATAAGCTTTCCGCACAAGCTTATCTATTTCCAACGCCCATTGCTGGAGACCCTCTCCAGATCGCTGGACTCTATCGCGCAGCTGGGCGCGGAACACATGCTCCAGATGTCGCTCCCCATACCTGGATTCGAGTGCATCCAACAGTTCCTTGTATCCACAGCCTGAAGTAGGAAAGGCCTCCAGAACAGTTAGAGCCTGCCCTCTCAATGCGACAGTGAGGGCAGTCAAGCACTGTTCGTCCGTCCATCCGTTGGCAGTAGCAACAGTCTGAAACTGTTGCCGGTACGCGGGCCAGGAGGTGCTACCGTCGTATGGGGGTACCTTAACATTAGGTCCCTGAACTGCGCCCATCGCTCCACTTGACGTTAGCCTTGTCGTTTCAAGACGTATCACCTTTTTCTGTAACTCGGTGAGGCCAGTCTTCACACCATCTATGTCCGTTCCTAGGCAGGTGACTCGCTCGTCCATGAGGTCCAACTCTTTTCGCAATTTAGCCACCATGCCGCCAACTTCGTGAACGGCCGACAAAACATTTCGCTGCACCCCTTCTTGATTTTCCTGTATCGCTGCAAATTTGCAATCTTGATTTTCCTGTATCGCTGCAAACTGTTGTTGCATTATCCGCATCAAACCCGACAAGTCAACGGTGGGCGTGGCCTCCGGCTGAGTGGGCGTGGCCTCAAGGGGCGTGGCCTGGTGGGTGTGGCCAGTGGGCGGGGCCAGCTGGGGGGACCCACCAGGTGCTGGTTCCTCCAGGTGCTCCTCCACAGGTGCTCGGCTGGATTCCGCTGCACGCTGGGCCCTGGTCTTGACACCCTCGCTGCCGAAGTCGTCTCTCGGAGTCAATGGCATAGCTTCCAAATCACACTTCTGTCACCAATTGTTACGTGCTGGGGTTCGAAGATTTGGAATAAAACACCTGGTGACCCTTGATCAGACTTTATTCTGCACTTCCGTATTCCACTTGGTACTCCTGATCTTCTTGTAGACTTCCTCTTCACGTTTGTTCGCTTCCAATCCTCTTCGCTTCCGATCGCTTCCTTCACTTGTATATCGCTCGGCTCTCAGAACTGAACTGCCCTCCGTCAGCTCGCCGGTCCCTTTATATACCCGTTACCGCGTGACTAAGCGTTTTCTAGAAAGTTCCACCCCTATCGATGGTTATTCCGGAAAGGTCGCGTTTGTTGTTGTTTACATCATGGGTTGTTTACATCGATGGGTGATTAGGTATTTATTAGGTGACGAGCAATTATGAACCTTAATGCTCTAGAAATAAGGTTCATTCGTAACACTATGTAGTGATTATAAATGTGAAAGTGTGGATGTTTGGATGTTTGTTACTCTATAACGTCGCAACTCGCAACTACTGAACAGATTTGGCTGAAACTTTGAATGGAGATAGATAATGCCCTGACTTAACACACAGGCTACTTTTATCTTGGAAAAATCCACAGTTCCCGCGGGATTTTGAAAATACGCAAATCTACAGCTACAGTTATAGGTAGGTAGATCACTATAGCAAACTACCTTGAAAGTAAGTATAAAGGTTGTAATAGGGAGCGGGAACGGGAACCAGAAGTCCACGATTCCCTCAGGATTTGTGAAAAATCGAAATTCACGCGAAGCCGCGGGCAAAAGCTAGTAGTTTAATAAAATACTTAAAATTGTAGATTTGTAGAGATTCATAATACTTAATAATAAATCATCTTTTTAATTACGTATATATATGTATATACCTAATATGTAAATTATTGGAAATCAATAGGTACTTAGGTAGGTATAGCAAGATTGCTTTAGATATTTTATGATTTTTTTACAATACGTAGACATACCTACCTACATAAACTTACTTTGTTTATGTAAAATTAAAAATATCGACGCAAGAAAACGTACCTATTTGCTGTAAGTAGCAAAACTGGCGTAAGTAGACTGAAAACATAGTTAGAATCAGTTTTTTTTTCTGCGTCGAATGGCATTGAAGCAACAATCTCAAAGTCTATAATTGAAATAATATTATGTACAAGCGGACACCCGCGTTCGTTCGCGTGGATATTGGTTTTTGAAAATCCCGTGGGAATCATTTTGTTTTCCTAAGCTCCTTTGAGCTCATACCTTGCTAAAAACTGTTAAAAGTTCACTGGCGGATGTTTACAGTTTAGGTAGATCAAAATGTAAACATCCGCCAGTAAAAGTGCTATCAAAATCGATCCAGCCTTTCTGAGATTAGCTAGTAATCTTTAAAGTATCTCCTTTCTAACAAAACAAAAAAAGAATGAATGAAATCGGACCACGCGTTAATGAATTACAGCTAAGTAGGTAGGTACACATTTTAACTTTCATCCTCTCTCCCAAGGGATATTTTATATAAATAAGTATAGATAACACTATAATATCTATACTTATACGCTTAGCCTTTGTTTTCCTCTCTAGGTCTTAACTACCTACCTAATTTCATGCAAAAACCTAGTTAATCCCAGAAGTAAAAACAAACAAACTAACACACTTTCGCGTCTATAATATTATTAAGTACTAGATGATGCCCACGGCTTCGCCCGTGTGGATTTAGGTTTTTAAAAATCCCGTGGGAACTTTTGATTTTCCAGAACAAAAAGTAGCTTATCTGTAGAAACCCGTCCCCAAAACGGAAATAATCCCGTGGGATCCCCACGATTTCGGAAAACAATTCCTTACAGCATCAGGGTTGAGGAGTTGGATATGTACCTACTCGAGTTCATTCAACGATAGTCTTTAATTGGTACCCCCAATATCAATTTAAATAACCGAAAGTTTCTAAAACCCATTAGTTTTGGGGATCAGGTCCCGATTGAGGGACCTGATACAGCATCAGGATTGAGGAGTTGGAATCCAATTTTTTTATAGAACAGGGTCGCAATGTTTCTCTATCGATTAAAAAAAAAATTACGCAAATCGGTTCAGAAATTTCGGAGATATCGGTGTACATAGGTAGAAAAACACAACTCCTCTTTTTTTGAAAGTCGGTTAAAAAAGTAGCCTATGTTACTCCCTGGTTAATTCTCTACTTGTATGTGAAAGTCCCGTCAAAATCGGTTCAGCCGTTCCGAAGATTAGCCCGTTCAAACAGACAGACAGACAGACAGACAGACAGACAGACAGACAGACAGACAGACAGACAAATTTTAAAAACGTGTGATTCGGTTATGGTAGCGTTCAAATAACCATATGAGCTTAATATGAGGTAGTTATTTCGATATTACAGACAGACACTTCAATTTTATTTATTAGTATAGATTTTATATTATCTACTTACTTACCAATATTTCTTCACAAAATACCACTACCTTTTCACTTCACCTCAACTTTAGGTTTGCAAGAAATACATGAATACAAATAATAATATAGGTCTACATTGTTTGTATTCATGCTTAATTAGTTTATAATTACTGTGGTTTTTAATGACACTTACATTTTTGCCCTTTCCAACTTGTGTGTTTAGTCAGAAAGAGATTATAGGTATTTCTTGTAAATTATTAGGAAATAGGAATATACTACGCAGTTTTAATCACCTTTTTAAAATCCGGATTTGGTCGGGAAACGGTTTGAAGACGTCGATTTACGGTACAGCTTTCCGTTGAACTAAATAATATATGTAGAAACCGGTTAGAGACCTAGTGCGAGATGGACTCGCGCACAGAGGGTTCTGTATAGTCTGATTTTTAATTCGGTGGACTTCTGAAAGTTGTCGTTTAAAAATAGAATGAGTTATTTGTATGAAAAAGAGGGTTTTCATACAAATAACTAACGAACACCTGAAGTTCGATTTTACCCCAAATTAAAGTAGGTACCTGAAGTATCTGTCAGGCATTTGTCATATCTACATGCGGCAATAGATTTTTATTTATATAACTCTTGAATTTATTTTCTTTTTTGTGGGAACTGTTTTAAATCTGGTAACATTAAGAAACGTCAGAATTCCACGGAATTAAAAATCAGAGTATTATAATTATTATAGAATACTAGCTTTTGCCTGCGGCTTCGCCCGAATTTCGGTTTTTCACAAATCCTGAGGGAATCGTGGATTTCTGGTTCCCGTTCCCGCTCCCTTTTCCAACCTTTATACTTTCAAGGTAGTTTGCTATAGTGATCTACCTATAGCTGTAGCTGCAGATTTGGGTTTTTCCAAAATCCCACGGGAACTGTGAATTTTTCTAGGATAAATATGCCTATGTGTTAAGTCAGGGCATTATCTATCTCCATTCAAAATTTCAGCCTAATCGGTTCAGTAGTTGCGACGATATAGAGTAACAAACATCCAACAAGTCTGGTTTCCTGCGTATCCGAGATTGTTGCCCACCGATTTTGATGACGGCCAGTGCATGGAAATTCTAGTGAATATTAATAAGAAAAGTTCTAACTTTACATTGAAAAAAAAAAACTAGAAAGATTTAAATTTTTAGAGCATTAAGATTTATTTTTAATTCAAATAATGGACGTTTATTTGGCAACGGAATTAATGTTTGTTTTTCATGATTAATGATCGTGAATTTTTTCGGAGGTGGGTGAATTGACACATAATTTTTCCGTCACTGTAGCTACATATATATTAATTGGACCTTTTCGCAAAAAATATTTACGCGCATTCATACATAAACAGTCCAATGGCGACTCTGTTTACTCTATGCCGTTAACCTTATTATTATTATTAGGTAGGTATTTAGTAGGCATAAACATGTTGATAGCTCATGGCAATGAATAACAGATGCCTTGACTTATGATAGATAGACAGACGACCGGACAACGAAACGTTGGTGGTGGTAGTTGTGGTAGATATTATATCTACCGATTTCGATATTATAATACCGATTCCGTTTCTAATTTCTACATCATGAGCTACGGAACGCTAAAAAACCCGCCAAGTAAAACGTGGATAAAACGTGGCGTAAATAACAAGAGGCCTCACGGTTCATGAGGGAGGTACAGCCTCGTGACAGACGGACTGACGGGCGGACAGACAGACTGACAGATGGATAGCGGAGTCTTAGTAATAGGGTCCCGTTTTACCCTTTGGGTACGGAACCCTAAAAATGACACAGTTCGTAGCCTTGAAACAAAACATTTTCGGCACAGACGAAATCGTTCGCCCAGCGAGCCGGCCCTCACATAATATAAAAGTAGAATACAATATACTACGCGCTCACCATACCATCAGCAGACCTGCTGTGCACATAGGGTTGGCAATCATACTGTTAAAACAAGTATAAAATACTAGCGGTCCGCCCCGGCTTCGCCCGTGGTACATATATAGCCTATAAGCACTCAGGGATCACGTACATATCCAACGGTAAAATAATTTTTGAAATCGATCCAGTAGTTCCTGAGTATAGCGCGTTCAAACAAACAAACTCTTCAGCTTTATAATATTAGTATAGATAAATTAAAAATTTAACAAGTATAAATTTAAAATTTAAAAACCCCCGACATTCGCCATTATGTGGTGGCGGCCATCTTGGATTTGCATAGCGCTATTCTACCAGTCAAGCCCTTTCATTTGATACCCATGTTGAAGGCGTTGTGATAAAATGTGTAATCCGCCATTTTGTAGCGGCGGCCAACTTGGTCCGATTTTCATCAAACATAGCTAACAAAACTCTCAACTAATTTACCTTTCAAACAAAAAAAACGCATTCAAATTGGTCAACCTGCGTGACTAAGTCCCTAGAAGTAAGTCTACCAATCCACACTCGGCCAGCGTGGTGAACTACAGCCTAAACCCTTTTCACTCTGAGAGGAGAACGTGACGTAGTGAGCCGGTAATGGATTGTTAAATAATGATGAATATTGTTTACTGTTCAGTAAAAGTAAACATAACCTGACAAAATACCTACTGTTTTCATCAGCGCTGGTATCCAACGCTGGTATAAGCACGTTCAAATGAAATAAACGTTCATGGTGCATGCACCGTTGTCTTTGGATTAATTCATAGTGAATTTTCTAAGAAAACTTGTATTGCATGGAGATTTCGAAAATCCTAAATTTTATGAAAATTATTTAAATTATTTAAATTCATACTTATGAAAATTAAAAAAAAATATTCAAAAAATGAATTTGTGTTTTTGAATATCTGTTACGTACCTACATAAAAAGTCATCAGTCATCACTACTTTTACACTATTTCTTTAATATATGTTTTTATTTTAATTAATTAAAAAAACCACAGATTTGAGAAACAATACAAAATAATTCCACCACCGTTTTACGGTACTGTATTCTTACTTTTCCTCTCCGACCGTAATATACTTACTTTATTTCTTAAATAAAAAGTTGGCAACCCTACACCGATGACATCATCGTGGGTACAGAGAGCGAAAAAGAATACGCGTTTATTGTATGGGAAACGCGTTTTCCAAACATGCGTTGCTCAGTGTTGCAACGCCTACAGGCGAGGTGGTGCGAAGTATGGCGGGTGGGCTGGTAGTGGTAGGTCTACCACATCATTTGTTTTTCTTACACGCAGTTGTAGGTAGATTACATTAATTAAGACCCCCATAGCATTTTTGGAGCTTATCTAGGCCAATTAAGCTGATTTAGGGCCATTTCTGAACTGCAAATTATCAAAGTTCTGGACATATCCCGTTGTTTTGAAACTTTTGAAGAGGATATTAATGACCACAGGTACCAAAAGCCCTGATGGAATTAAAAGAAGGTAGGTAGCTAGGTTACTTGCCTTTTTTTGGTTTTTGCCTTGTTTTTGCTAATTTATATCGTAAACTTAAACTATTAGAACAAAAATAAAGTGAAATTCCCTAGATAGGTACCATTAGCTATTAGCATAATAATATGATTTTTTTAGCTTTTGCTAGTTTTTGTTTAGTTATTTTCTGCGTTATTTTTTGCTTCTGTGGAGTGGACAATAGGTGCTAAAAACCTTATAAATAAATACTAGTCTAGTCGACAAGTTGAAAATGGTACAAAATAGAGATACTGCTCTTAAAATTATGTGCGATAGCTCATTGGATCCGGAATGACGCCTAGAAAAATGTGCCAAAAGCGTGTATTAACACATAAAAAATTGCAAAAGTTATAAACAACTAAAGATGAGAAAAAAATGGCATTTCGTTTTATGTTAATAACTCGAAAAATATTTATATTTAAGCAATTTTGAAAAAAACTCGTTAAAGAGGAGGAAATTTACAATAAAAAAGTTCCAAATTGAAAAATCATAATAATCATGTAAATCATATGATTTACATTTTTTCTTTTTTCTCATCTTTAATTGTTTATAACTTTTGCAATTTTTTATGTGCTAATACACGCTTTTGGCACATTTTTCTAGGCGTCATTCCGGATCCAATGAGCTATCGCACATAATTTTAAGAGCAGTATCCTATTTTGTACCATTTTCAACTTGTCGACTAGACTATACAGGGAGTATTGAAGAAGGCTATTATGTAAAGTATAAAGGAGGTTACAAAGATACTGTCTTCGTCTTCGATAAGAGGACCTTTATCGAAGACGAAGACAGGTAATAGTAGTGATATTTACTGACAAGTTGCTGACAAGATACCACAAAAAAATACGCGAAAAAAAAATTAAAATATTTTCTGTATTTTTAAAAAGTTCGCATTATACTACAATCAGCTGACGCCTTAGTAACTAAAGTCTCTGGCCACCCACCGCTCGCGGGGCATTGATCCCTGAGTTGTGCACGCTACACATTGCCGGTTTGAAAAATTACTTAGGTACTAAATACTAAACCACCAATACTACAAGTGTAAGACAAATGGTTGTGGTATTGGATTGTGTTCAGGTAGTAGTTATAATAATAGCGCTAAGTTTTAGATAGCGGCCCCCTTACACCCTGTATGTATGTAAGTACTCGTCCTAAGCGGTGTTGAAATTGTTCTCGCTCATCGTCACCCAGTAGCTCCGGATGACTAGCAGGAAGTACACGCTGAGCACTGGAAAAAACACAAAACACAAATATAAATTAAAGATTAAAAAAAAACCCCGACATTCGCCATTTTGTGGCGGCGGCCATCTTGGATTTACACTGTACTGTTAGCCTTTTCATTTTGGTATCATATTGAGAGAGTTGTCAATAAATATGTAATCCGCCATTTTGTGGCGGCGACCAACTTGGACCGATTTTCATCAAACATAGCTATTAGCTAAGAACACTCCCGACTAATTTACCTTTCAAACGAAAAAAACCGCATTCAAATCGGTTCACCCGTTTGAGCGCTACGGTGGAACAGACAGACACACATACACACACACAGACACGTCAAACTTATAGCACCCCGTCGTTTTTACGTCGGGGGTTAAAAATCTCTGAGGCAAGCCTCTTTTAGAGGCAGCAGAATGCCTCAAATCAAAAAAGGCGGCAGGGCCCGATCTCCTCTGCGCGGAGATGGTCAAACTAGCAGTGCAGGCTATACCTGAGAAGATAAAAAAGGTAATAAACGATGCTTTTGCATTAGGGACTTTTCCTGCGGCATGGAAAACCGCATCCCTAGTTCTCCTTAGGAAAGCTAATAAGCCAGCAGAAGACCCAACCGAATACAGGCCGGTCTGCTTGCTCGACAGCTACGGTAAACTAATGGAGCGAATAATTTTAAAGAGAATAGAAAAGCTACTGCCAGACCACGGAGATCTCTCCGAACACCAGTACGGTTCTAGACAGGGCCGGTCCACACTGATGGCTGTCAAAAAAGTTGTTCAGACTGCTACAGAGGCTAAACAAGGTCCGTACAGAACCAGAGAGCTTTGCCCTAATCTGCTTAGATAAGCAGATTAGGGCACAATGAGATTGACAATGAGAAATACTTTTAACTCTGCTCCTTGGAGAGAGATCCTCTTAGAGATACGAAGGAGAGGTTTCCCGGTATACATACAAAATATTATAAGTAGCTACCTAGAGGACAGGTATATAATAGTGAGAGACTCTAAGGGAGTAGAAGAGATGGTTAGAGTCAGCAGTGGAGTACCACAGGGATCGATACTTGGGCCCACTCTTTGGAATATTTTATATGACGGAGTTTTCCAGCTAAGACAAGATGAGGGTATCCAATTGGTGGGCTTCGCTGATGATCTGGCCCTGATAGTGATGGCCAAAAACGAAGCTTCTCATGACTCGAGCCAATAGGGCGCTCGACCGAATAAATACCTGGATGTTAGGAAAGCGGTTGGCATTAGCACCAGAGAAAACGGAGGCCATTATATTCAGTGGGAGGCGAAGGCTAGACCCTAATACAATTTAGGATACAAGGTGCTACAGTCACTCCGAAAGAGCATGTTAAATACCTATACAAAAGCTTGACTTTCAAGAAGCAAATAGAGGAGGCTGCAAATAAAGCGCAAAACCTCACAGAAGCGCTAAAAAGATTAATGCCGACGAAAGGCGGTCCTAGAGCGAGTAAACGAAGAGTTCTAGCTTCAGTGGCTCCTCTGTGAGTGGCTCATTCCGTCATTCTGTACGGGGCACCGATTTTTGAGGGAGCGCTTAAGATAATAAATAAATACTCACATACACACACGGTCGTCTGTTCCTAAAGTAGGCAACTTAATGCCTGTGTTATAGGTAACAGCCGACTGATAGACATATTTACATATAAATACATATATATATATACATATACATTAAGATTAAACTATACCGGAAAAAACTGGAGGCAGTGCAGAGAAGATTAGCAATTGGCATTTGTGGAGCGTAAAGAACAGTTTCGACTGACGCGGTACTGGTGATAGCAGGGCTGATCCCTATAGCTAAGCTGACCAGAGAACGCGCCAAACTGTTCGAATGTAAGGAACAGACGCCCGCAGAGCTGCGAGAAAATACCTTGACTGAATGGGAAGCTGAATGGTCCGGAGAAGGAAAAGGGAGTTGGACCAGAGAGTTAATTACGACCTAAAAGCGTGGCACAAGAGAAAGTTTGGGGAAGTAGATCGGTGGCTGACACAGGCGCTCAGTGGCCACGGGGTATTCAAAACTTACCTTTTCGCTATCGGGAAAGCACCAAACGAAAGGTGCTATTTCTGTGGAGAGGAAGACACCCCAAAGCATGCCATATTCGAATGCCCTACTTGTTCAGACCTGAGAGTGGAGGCGCAGGGAGCGAGCGAAGGGGTAGAGGCACGAAGCCTAGTGACGCGCATGCTACAAACCGAAGATGAATGGCAAAAGTACGCACAGATGATAAGAGCAATCATCATGCGGAAAGAGGATAGAGAAAGAGAAGAGAAGAAGAAAAAAGAGTAAAGAGTGGTTCAGCATGAAGTAATGCGACTGCAGTTCCGTGCTGACCCAGAGGACAAGAAAAAAAAAAGGTTACTTACCTATCTCGGCTAAAGTGCCGAGGGTGTAGCCCAAGTCAAATGGCAGCGTGGCAAGTCTCACCACGTACATTAGCGCGTAAAGGATTATGAAGATCAAGTAGTATATCAAGAAGGCCTTGACATAATTTTTTCTTTCCTGAAAAGGATACAAAGACACGTATTATTTAGTCGTCAAATACTTATACAAGTATAATACGTGGCTCGATAAACTATGTCGATAACTCTTTACCCTTTCTCCTGCGGATCTCCTCATTACTGATTTGATCCCGCAGGGACATTTCGAGCATATAGCTCTCTCCATCGCCCGCTGAGTGATCCTGAGCCTTCTTATTAGGCCTCATAAGCAATTAAGTAATTATGAACGACAAAAAAACGTGTATGAACAAGGCCTAAGTAGGGCCTAAGGCAGTCGACTCGTACTTTATGCAACCCAACGACCAGCAGTACGGAGAAGGTCAACAGGAGCCCAGTAGCTGGCGACGCTCTTGCAGTACCTTACCTTATGCAACCCAATGACCAGCAATACGGAGAAGGTCAACAAGAGCCCAGTAGCTGGCGACGCTCTTGCAGTACCTTACCTTATGCAACCCAACGACCAGCAATACGGAGAAGGTCAACAGGAGCCCATCAGCTGGCGACACTCTTGCACTACCTTACCTTATGCAACCCAACGACCAGCAATACGGAGAAGGTCAACAGGAGCCCATCAGCTGGCGACACTCTTGCAGTGTCTTAACTTATGCAACCCAACGACCAGCAATACGGAGAAGGTCAACAGGAGCCCATCGGCTGGCGACACTCTTGCACTACCTTACCTTATGCAACCCAACGACCAGCAATACGGAGAAGGTCAACAGGAGCCCATCAGCTGGCGACACTCTTGCAGTGCCTTAACTTATGCAACCCAACGACCAGCAATACGGAGAAGGTCAACAGGAGCCCATCAGCTGGCGACGCTCTTGCAGTACCTTACCTTATGCAACCCAACAACCAGCAATACGGAGAAGGTCAACAGGAGCCCATCAGCTGGCGATGCTCTTGCAGTACCTTACCTTATGCAACCCAACGACCAGCAATAAGGAGAAGGTCAACAGGAGCCCATCAGCTGGCGACGCTCTTGCAGTACCTTACCTTATGCAACCCAACGACCAGCAATAAGGAGAAGGTCAACAGGACGATGACCAGCAGCAACACGATGACAGCGATGGCGATGGCCACGCCAGCGCTGCCTCGTGGGACATCGAGCTCATCGTTCGCGATCGCATTGCCCACGAGCGCCACAGACAATATTGAAACGGTCACGAGGATGATTGACGCCGCCTGGGAATAGAGGTTAGCGTTATTTAACCGGCTTCAAAAAACCGGCCAAGTGCGAGTTGGACTCGCGCACGAAGTGTTCCGTTCCATTATCTATGAAAACGGCAAAATAATCACGTGTCTTGTATGGGAGCCGCCTTAAATATATATTTTATTCTGGTTTTTTAGTATTTGTATAGCGGCAACAGAAATACATCATCTGTGAAAATTTCAACTGTCTAGCTATCATGGTTCATGACTGAGATACAGCCTGGTGACAGACAGACAGATAGACGGACGGACAGTGGAGTCTTGGTAATAGGGTCCCGTTTTACCCTTTGGGTACGGAATCCTAAAAAGGAGGCGGGTCCGCTAGCTTCCATATAAAATGTAGCGGGCACGTTGGCGGTTGAAACGCCATCGAAGATTCGTCTCCATTCGACTCGCACACACACGCAATTCGTCGGATTGTGCGTGTGTGAGGTATAATTACCTGCATGACACGTTTTGTGAGGTGCATAATTTTACCTTTACTTTCTTTTTATGCGCTACATAGCGGCTCTCATTTCAAAACCCAGTAATATAGGTACTAAAAGTGATAAAATAGGAGAGCCCTAAAACATAAATCGAGGCAGCACTTGAGTGTTTTATAATTATACCTACTTAGAGTTTTCATACGAGTTATAGATACAGATAGGTTAAATTTTTGAGGATCACATACACCACCCTGAAGTGTGCTTGTGTGACTCTTCGAAAAGTATTTACCAGATGAAGGTAGCCGAGGACGAAGCACCCGGTCCGAAGCGGCACGCAGAAACAGCACTTGTCAAACTGCATCATCTTGATCAATCTGAAAATACGAGATTAGTTTTCTTACAACCGAAATTAATAACCTATCATAATATATTTACAATCAAAAATCTGCAGATCGATATATTTTATTATGTGTGTGTAAGTATAATAAATATATAAGTAATATCGAGGGATCGATTTCGATCCCAGACCTCTAACTTTTCAGAGAAATATCGTAAAGAAATCTTCACGTCTGAGAGTTCTCCATAATGTCCTCAAAGACGTGTGAAGTCTACCAATCCACGCTTGGTCAGCGTAGTGGATTACAACCTAAACTCTTCTCATTCTCAGAATGATCCGTGCTGTGTTGTGGGCCGTTAATGGGTTGATAATAATTAATAGCCCAAGAGCCCACAATAACCAGACCTTCGTTATTTTATAAAAGCTGAAAGTTTATCTGTGTATGTCTCCAACACAGGTAAAAACGACAAGCGACTATCAAGTTACTAAATAACTATTCAAGAACTAACACAATTTCGGGTCTATAATAGAATATTAGTACGGATTATAAGTAACTACTTACCAGTATTTCTGGACAGAATACCACTTCATCTCAATTTTTAAATTACAAGGAATAGTTAAAAAAAATATATAGGTACACTGTGGCTAATTCTGTTGTACACAATCTCTAAACCTAAACTAAAATGACAGGCCTAAATCTATTGCTATCCTTTTCTGCAGTGAGCACTATGAAAGAGATAGGAATAAATTTAGACCTGTCATTTTAGTTTAGGTTTAGAGATTGTGTACAACAGAATTGGCCACATTGTTTGTATTCATGCTCCATATATTTTTGTCCCTTTCCAACGAATAACTTGTGTGTTTAGTTAGAAAGAGATGAAGCATTTCTTGTAAAGTTATAAGCAGTTTTAATCACCTTTTTAAAAATCCGGATTTGATCGGAAAATCGTCAGTAGACGTCGATTAGTTACCGCGCGTCGGTCGTACAGATTTCCGCTGAACTAATGTAAAAACCGGTTAGAGAACCAATCGGCCCAGACCGTCTAGTGCGAGACAGACTCGCGCATAGAGGGTTCCGTAGTGTATAGCATAAGTTAGTTAAATTACTTACTTAGTTATATTCATTCATCAAAATCGGTCCAGTAGTTTAGGCGCTACGGTAGTACACACATAATCTCATACGAAAATCGGATACAAACATACAATGCATACATAGACTGCTAAAATAATAACCCTTTCTTTTGGCTTTGCTGTAGTCATGAATGTATCAAAGTGTGTGTGAATTGACAAATATTTTTTCCACTGTCACTGTACCTACACAGATATTAATTGCGTATGTGAGCCACTAGTACCTAAAATTGGGCAAAAAATATTTACGCACATTCACACATAAACCGTCAAATGGTCACTCTATGCCGTCAACATTAAGTGGTATAGTTGAGAGCCTCTTCTGAGAAAAAGGGCTTGATTCACTGACAGACCTGACAGACGCACGGACAACGAAACATTAGTTGTAGTGGTGGTGATATAATGATTCCGTTTCGAGTTTCTACATTATGAGGTACGGAACGCTAAAAATGTCAGGACGTAGCCTTGAAACGAAACATTTTCGGCACAGACGAAATCATTCACCCAGCGAGCCCGGTCCTCCCATAGTGAAAAAGTAGAATACAATATACAAATAGCCCAAGAGCCCACGACGGCCAGACCTTGACAGAACGCGACTATGAAGTTGGGATCATAGTTAATTTAGAGTTTAGGAGATAACAGGTAATAAAGGTGTAAAAAATCTTACGTCAAAGTAGTTACCTATAAAGTCAAATTTTTTTATATTTTCTTCAGGATAACTTTAGAAATCGCGTTATCCAGTGCCGGACTCTTATTACAGTCGCCACCCCCTGCCAGAGGCTCTTAGAGTTTAAAAGTTTAAGGGTGTCTAATAAAAATTAGAATTTATACTTTGACGTAAGATTTTTTAAACCTTTATTATCTGTTATCTTCCAATGTAACCAATAACCATGATCTCAACTTCATAGTCGCTGATCGTTCCTTCCTGTGTTAGCAACAATACACAGAGCAACTTTCAGCTTTTATAAAATAACGAAGGTCTGGCCATCGTGGGCTCTTGCTCTATAACGCGCGCACGATGTACCATCAAACCTTCACATAGGGTTGGCAACCATACTGTTAGAAACAGTATTATCATTTATTGCACTCTATTAATATCTACTGTTTAAGCATTTAAATACCACTTGCTTTAACGGCGAAGGACAACATCGTGAGGAAACCTGCGTGTCCAAGAGTTCTCCATAATGTTCTCAAAGATGTGAGAAGTCTACCAATCCGCACTCGGCTAGCGTGGTGACTGGTGGACTACGGACTAATCACTAAACCCTTCTAAGTTGGCAGCCCTACCCTGGACCGATGACATCATCGTGGGTACAGTAAGCGAAAAATAATACGCAGTAGATGTACGGAAACCGCGTTTTCCAAACATGCGTTGTTTAGTGTTGCACAGTGCACTTGCAACGCCTCAAACAGGCAAGGTAGTGCGAAGTGTGGCGGGCGGACTGGTAGGTACCTAGTTCTACAATCTATACAATACTAGCAGATGCCAGCGACTTCGTCCGCTTGAATTCAAATCTCACTTGGGGGTGGGATATCCAAAATTCCTGAAACACGTAATTCTTTATTTTTAACCGACATTACAAATACCGATTTTCATTGATATAACTTTTAAAATGACGGACTTTCATACAAACTTTCATCCCCCATTTAACCCACTTGGGGGTAGTTTTTCAAAAATTTCTTAAACATATAACTCTTTATTTTTAACCGAAAACCTAAATACCAATTTTCATGGATATAACTTGAAAAATGACGGAATTTCATACAAACTTTTATCCCCTATTTAACCCCCTTAGGGATGAAATTCGCAATAATTCTTTCTTAGTGTGCGCCTACGTTATAAAAGGAAGCTACTGTGAAAATTTCAAGTTTCTAGCTTCAGTGGTTTTGGCTGTGCGTTGATTGTCAGTCAGGACAAGCTACTTTATATTATTATAGATAGATATATATATTGTATAGATTGTATAATATGTATAATATATATATATATATATATATTGTATATGTATAACTCTTAAGTCCCCCCACAGCATTTTTTATAGCTTACATAGGCCAATTAAGCTGATTTAGGACCATTTCTGGACTGTAAATAGTAATCAAAGTTCTGGATAGGACTGGTAAAAATATCCCGTTGTTATGAAACTTTTGAAGAGGATAACAATGAACATAGGTAGGTACCAAAAGCCGTGATGGAATAAAGAAGCCTCTACCTTTGGGTACCTTTACCTGGTACCTTAGAATAAATAGGTACCTGGTACCTTTTTTTGGGTTTTGCCTTGTTTTTTGCTAATTTATACCGTAATCTATTGGAACAAAACTAAATACAATAATAAGTTCCGTAGGTTAGGTAGGTACTTACCAAAAAGATTTTTGCTAGTGTTTGTATACCTACCTACTTAATTATTTGTCGCGTCATTTCGTAATGTTACCAGAGATAAAACAATTCCCACAAAAGAGATTAAAAATTCAAAACTTGTGTAAATAAAAATCAACTGCCGCATGTACTTAGATATGACAAATGCCTGACAGACACTTCATGGCGATAATGTCATTCGACTTCCATTTTTGAATAAATTTTTGAATGTGCTTCTTTTGTTTTCTATTGCTGTTAATGAGCACTTTCTAGTTTCCACTGTTGGTGTTTTCTATTTTAGGGCGAAACGACTAATATTATTACGCGGCATATGGCTTTTTATGATTTTACCCCAAACTATAGTTTGGGGTAAAATCGTACTTCGTAGATGTTAACCCTCTTCTCCATACAAATAACTCATCTGTAAATGACAATGATAGCTGTCAGAATTCCACGGAATTAGAAATCAGGGTTTAGAGGGAGTAAATATGAATAGCATTGAATAATTAGAAAAACGTTTTTATTAAATACATTACACTTACTTAACTATAAAAAAATACAAACATGAAACATTTAATTCGACAAGCTTAATCATATTCTGAAACATGAAACATTTCATTCGATAAACTGCAACATATTATTTTGAACGAACTTTAAGAATCGTTGAAAAATTACTTATAACTAATTAGTCAGCCATGAACGTATAAAAAAAAATCAGCCAAGTGCGGCCACGCTCTTTTAGGGTTCCGTACATATTTATGAACAATATAATATTTTGGGTCTATGAAATATTTAATTTCTGAGCTAGACATCGCAACAAACCGTGAAAGAAAAACCCAAAAATTAATGTTCGTTTGTTTTGGTCACAGCTTATAAACTATTTTATGAATCGTTGTTTTCAGTATTTGTTGTTTAAATAGAGCATATGGTACATAATATACCGAAGTATATTATGTACCATATGCTCTAGTTTTTGAGATAGCCCCCGTCATAAAAATGGTCTAAAACTGACAACTTTGATGGCCCTCCATTCCCATATTTTTGAGCAAAAAATAAAAAAAATATATATTCGTACTCTACTCAATGAGCTCTAAACAATGATAAGTAATGATACGTAAGAAAAAAATTTTTTCCGGCTTCTTTTTGTTGTATGGGAGCCCCCCTGAAAAATAATTTAATTCAATTTCTAATCCTATACTTATCTCATTTTGGGTCAACGTTTTACATCAAATACCAAAATTTCAAGTTTGTAACTCATTTCGTCTGCAAGCTAGATAGGTACCTGTGACCGGCGGACAGACGGACAGACAGACAGACAGCCGAGTGACATTAATAAGGCTCTGTTTTTATCCTTTGGGTATGGAACCCTAAAAAGGTTTTTGTCATCGATGTAGTTTTGTACATTCTTGGTCTAAGCTCTGTTAAAGTTTTCGCCCATAGTGACCCAGTGGCTTCGGATGACCAGAAGGAAATAAACGCTGAGCACTGGAAAGAATGCAATCTTGTTAAAAGTCCATTTCAATAAGAATAGTTTTAAGTTTAATTTCTTCACAATTGCGGTTCTATTGGCCTTAATTTAGGTAGATAGTTGTTTTTCATAAATCGAACAGGTACGACTTTACTTTAAAAGCCGCAACTTTTTGACAATAGAATTTTTTTTTATAGGTACGACTGCCTGAAAAATGGAGTATATTGTTTTCAGGGTTCATGTACGTATATAAGTTTGTATATTCCACCATAGTTTCTATACGCCGCCGGAACCGATTTTGATGAATGGGATATCGTTAGAATCTTTAGCTTATTCCGGGTAACGTAGGCTACTAAATTAAAAAAAAATAATGGAGTGACTATGGTTACCCATTAAAGACTAAAGAAAATTGAATTTTTATTTTTCGAAAATCATATTAAGTTTATAATCATCATCTAGAAAATGATGAGTAGATTCCAAACATACATATAAACATACACAATAGTTCAATATCCAGCGATTCACAAATAAACATAATTTAAAGGGGAAGCAGAGACACAGCAGCAGTCGTATTTTTTAATTTTGGTTAATTTGTTAGTTCGCTTAGAAAATTATGAAAAACAAAATATGGTGCACATCGTACGATGTTCATTGTATCTTGTAGGGGATGGTGAACATAAAATTATAGTAATAGGACCATTAAGAGAAAGTCTCTTCTTATTTTGCATTTATGAAGTTCTAATCCAATCTCTTTGGTTGCACTGTTTGTACCGGATTGCTGTTAAGAAAAGTACAAAAAAATGATTCCCGCCATTTTTCAGTTACTTTTCTGTACAACAAAAGTTCAAAACTAATCTATACTAATATAATAAGGCGGAAGAGTTTGTTTGTTTGAACGCGCTAATCTCAGGAACTACTGGACCGATTTCAAAAATTCTTTCACCGTTGGATATGTAAATGATCCTTGAGTGCTATATCTATAATATAATAAAACTGTAACAGATCCAATTCTGTACATTGAAGATATTTTGAAAATTTTTATTGGAGGGCACTCTATAATCGATACTGAAGCCAAAACTGCAATTTTTTTCATTTTTGTCTGTCTGTCTGTCTGTATCTTGGCCGCGCATCACGCCGAAACTACTGAATGGATTCGAATGAAACTTGGTACGATTTGAGTTTATACTCCGAGGTAGGACATAGGATACTTTTTATCCCGAAATTCAACACGGTTCCCTTGGGAGAGGGGATGAAAGTTAAAACGTGTATTTAGCTGTAATTCATTAACGCGTTGTTCGATTTCACTCATTCTTTTTTTGTTAGAAAGGTTTAAGGGCATTTCCGCCAAATTGCAAAACTTGAAAGATTAAAAAAAATCTTTAGATATCAGATTATGGATGGCTTTAATATATTTCCACAACCATTATAAAGGTCTCACTTCTGTGTACAAGAATTATTTTGAGAAGTTTAATAAATATTCCATGTTGAAAAAATGGTATGGACACAAAAAACACGGTAAGGACACGCTAAAAAAAAACTTTAACATTATCCAATTAAAGTAATTGCAGTCAATAGAAAATCGAAGAAGGAAATGTTTTCATCGTGGGTTTTTTTTATTGCCATCATAAATAATTAAAACTCGTAAGGAACGGTAAGGACATTAAAGTACGGCAATGACTGCTTTACAGTCGGAACTCGGATGTCTGAAATCTGACTTAATCTCTCTATGTCATGGTTAAAAATCAAAATAATATATATAATCAACATTTTTACTGTAGGTACCTAATCAAAATACAGTCAAAATCTGTTATAACGACATCGAAGGGACTACTCATATTAAGTCGTAAAAACCGATAGTTATAACAACCGGTTCCACCATACAACACCATATTCTTTTGCCAAGTCTTTGTTTAGAACTCCGCTCTCTTGCTTTGTAATAATACGCGGTTTTTCTTCGATATTAATTTGCTTTCTTTTTGTTTACGACAAGTTAAAAGTTTCACAATTAATTCAACAATATGTTTTAAGTAAGATAAGTAAGAAACTGACTGAAGAAATTTGAAGAACTGGGCCTTGACTCTACGGCATGCACGTGTTTTGTTTTCTAAGAATTACAAAAGACCCTAAACACGTGTTTATTTTTACGATAATAACTATTGACCATTATACTATGCCTATTCAAAGTTTACAATATAGATAAGCTCGTCGTTGTAGAACGACCTGTAGAGATACAATTCTCCGAAAACATTGGTCAAATGTGGTCGTTTAATGCGGTATGTCGAAGTAACCAATGTCGTAAAAAGCAATGTTTTTGATAAGGCAGTCATATAGCATTCAGCCGGGACCTTTGATTACGGTTAATATAACCGGTATGTTATTCTAAACGATGTCGATATAAACGGTTTTGACTGTATTATAAAAATAGAGGATGCCCGCGATTTCGTCCGCGTGGATTTAGGTTTTTAAAAATCCCGCGGGAACTCTTGGTTTTTCTGAGTTTTTTTGAGCTCATACCTTGCTAAAAACTGTTAAAAGTTCACTGGCGTATGTTTAGGTACATCAATATGTAAACATCCGCCAGTGAACGTCCCATCAAAATCGACCCAGCCTTTCAGAGATTAGCCGGTAATCTATAAAGTATCTCAAAAGAAAGGTCTAACAAAAAAAGAATGAATGAAATCGGACCACGCATTAAGAATTACAGATAAGTAAGTACACATTTTGACTTCCATCCTCTCTCCCAAGAGAACCGTGCTGAATTTCGGAATAAAAAGTATCCTATATGTTACTCCGTATTTAGCCCACTCAATGAAGCAAAATTAGGGGAAATAATTCGTGTAAAAGCCATTTTTGGCATAGTTGTAGGGAATGGTGTCTGAAGCAACATACTCAAAGTACTGATGAATGGGGGTGGAGCTAACGGGTAGGGGGGGGTTTAAAGGTCCCCTTTTTCGATTTTTTGCTCATATCTCGAAAATCTCTACGACTAGCATTATGATTACTTCTGATAAAAGGTTTTAAATAAAATTTGCTACAAATTTGGTCCCATTCATTTTTACTCTAAGATTATTACTTTAGGAGCTACGGGTGTTTAAGTTAACTGAGAGACAAAAAATGGCAACTATTAATACCGCGTCTTTTAAAAAAATAATATTCATTATCGCTCATATTTTTAGTTTACAATGAGGAAGCTCATAGTCATCTACCGACCCAACATGAAAACTGGTCAAGTGCGAGTCGGACTAACACACGAAGGGTTTCGTACCATAGAGCAAAACGAAAAGTTTATTGTATGGAGATCGCCTTTAAATTTTAAATTTATTTTATTTTCATTATTTTGTAGTTGTAGATACTACAATGATACTTACTCTCTGAAAGTTTCAAATATCTACCTATTACGGTTCAAGAGATACAGCGATTGTCAAGCTCAAGCAAAAAACGCCGAAAAAATCAAGTTTCTTGTATGGGAGCCCCCTTTAATTTTAATTTAATTATTATTATTTATTGTTATAGCGGCAATAACAATATATACTCTGTGAAAATTTCAAAAGTCTATCTTTTACGGTTCATGAAATATGGCCCGTGCACCTAAAACATAGCACCGAAAAAATCACGTAAATATTCATCACAGGCTATATTTCATAAACCGTAATAGATATATAGTTGAAATTTTCACAGAGTATATACTTTTGTTGCTGCTATAATAATAAATAATAAAAATTAAATAAAAATTAAAATTAAAGGGGGCCCCCATACAAGAAACTTGATTTTTTCAGCGTTTTTTGCTTGACCTTGACAATCGCTGTATCTCTTGAACCGTAATAGGTAGATATTTGAAATTTTCAGAGAGTGAGTATCATTATAGTCTCTATAATTACAAAATAACGAAAATAAAATAAATTTAAAATTTGAAAGCGATCTCCATACAATAAACTTTTCGTTTTGCTCTATGGTACGGAACCCTTCGTGTGTTAGTCCGACTCGCACTTGACCAGTTTTCATGTTGGGTCGGTAGATGACTTTGAGCTTCCTCATTGTAAACTAAAAATATGAGCGATAATGAATATAATTTTTTGTAAAAGACGCGGTATTAATAGTTGCCATTTTTTGTCTCTCAGTTAACTTAAACACCCGTAGCTCCTAAAGTAATAATCTTAGAGTAAAAATGAATGGGACCAAATTTGTAGCAAATTTTATTTAAAACCTTTTGTCAGAAGTAATCATAATGCTAGTCGTAGAGATTTTCGAGATATGAGCAAAAAATCGAAAAAAGGGACCTTTAAACCCCCTCCTACCCGTTAGCTCCACCCCCATTCATCAGTACTTTGAATATGTTGTTTCAGACATCATTCCCTACAACTATGCCAAAAATCGCTTCTACACGAATTATTTCCCCTAATGGGCAGTTTTTGGTCTTCGTTGAGTGTACTAATTATGAACTTAAATCATACCAAGTTTCATTTCAAACCATTCAGTAGTTATTGCGTGATGCGCGCACAAACATACAGACAAACAGATAAACAAAAATTTCAAAAATTGCTTTTTTAAGTTCTATTACTTATCCCTAACATCCCGCAGTTATTATTTTGCAAAAATCTTTAATGTACAGATACGGCAAGTCTACGATTTTATTATATTAAAGTATGTATATTGTATAGAATAGAAGAAGATAATTGACATCTTAATCTATCTCAAGTTTTGAAGCAATTTGTGTTAATAATAATTAAAATTGTGCTAATAATATAAATTAAATTAAAATTTTCCTTCAGATCTCAAGGTGTTATTTTTAGCCCGGTCAATTTAGACTTCCAAGGTTACAAAAATTCACATTTGGCTGAAAATTGGTAAGATTGTTCAAAAACACTATTATAAATGAAATGTGAAAAGTCCTCATCGATCCGACACCTGGAAAAAAATTACTCGGGGTCAAAGGTTGCAAAAACGGGTTTTTCGCGATTTTCAGCAAAACGGAAATGAAATGTTACATGAGCTTTGCATTTTTTTAGAGGACGCAATTTTATTTTTGGGACATGTGTGGGGGTTAATAAAAGCTTAACCTCAAGTTTGTGGGGTCGCCACCCTTGTCCCCTGGCCACCATCTTGGAAAAAGGGGTGAAAACACTTTTTTCGCGATATCTCGGAAACTATGCGTCTTACAAAAAATTTGTAAAGACATAATTTGTAGCAAATTGTTTTGCCTACAAATATGTTTATATAACTTTTTGCCCTAAATTAAAAATTAAAGAAGTTATATGGAAAAAAGTAAGAAAATTATTATAAAATCTTTTTTGCTCCGGATTCTCATTAGCATTGACGAACCCGGTCAACTTTGGAGTGCAGTAACAGCGTTTTAAATGAATAAAATTAAAAAAAAAAAATATTTTTCTGAGGTAATTTTTTTTGTAAAATGTATAAAAAAAAGTAATAGAGCAAAAAAGATTTAAAAAAAATCTCACGTTTTGTTTATAACTTCTTTAATTTTTAATTTAGGGCAAAAAGTTATATAAACATATTTGTAGGCAAAACAATTTGCTACAAATTATGTCTTTACGATTTTTTTGTGTTTCCGAGATATCGCGAAAAAAGTGTTATCACCCCTTTTTCCAAGATGGCGGCCGGGGGACAAGGGTGGCGACCCTACAAACTTGAGGTTAAGCTTCTATTGACACATGTCCCAAAAATAAAATTGCGTCCTCTATAAAATGCAATATTCGGTCCTTAAATTGTAACATTTCAATGGACTATAATTTTATCATAAAATTAGTCCAAACAAAAATTGTAGATCAGATAATTATCTATAAAAAATGACAATACTTTTTTTCGTAAGAGCTACCGGTTTTGAGATATAACGATTCAAAAAGTTGCAAAAGTTGTAATCGTCATAATATGCATAAGTAATAATACAAGTAATATATAGTTTTTATTAATTTTCCATTTCTTTCTTATCAACCTCCTTTCTCTTTCTGGCATGTCTGCAATGCTTTTAAGTTTTTTTTTTGCTTGTTTTCTTTAACGCTCTCTTTCTTTTTCCAGTAATTCTGCATATTTTTCAAGATTTATATATTCATATCGATTCTTTTTATTTATTCGTCGTTCTTTCTTTATTTGCTGCCGTATTCACGTTCGACATTTTAATATTTTTGGGTGTAAATATCGACGTAATAAATAATTTATGTTTTTGAAGTCTCTAAATGATGCTTTGATCATAAGAATAATTAATAATACGAGTTAGAATAGAATCTCTAAGTGCAACAAACACTGCATTTTAAATACCTACTTCTCCCTTCGTCAATAAAAAGCCCATCGAGCCAGTCAGATTAATTATTATTAGCAACAGAGCAAGAGGAGATGGAGCGCTGTACCATCTCCAAGAGGGGATGGTATTTTTGCATGAAATGATGCTTTGTGAAGGTGGGCGGGGTGAAGGGGAGACACCTACTCACAATGATGACGACATCATTTGCTTGTTCACGCCAGCTTCTCTTTGTATGTGATGCAATTGGTCATTTCCGTAGCTATCGTGTCCTTACCGTAGCTTCTGGTTAACCACGGTAAAGACAGTACCGGTAGTGACATTTTGAACATTTTCTGATAATTTTGTACTTAAATCAAGGATTTCTAGTTTCTAATCACCGGATAGACATTCATAGTACTATTACATTCAATCTTATTCAATAATAAACAGGATAAAATGTTTATTTATTAGTACATTTCACTCTATGTAGGTAAGGACATTTTTTATAGTTTCGCAAAAGAATGCATCCTGAGACCGGATTATGCAACACATCCGCCACTCACAGCATTCATCAGCGTGCTGATGGCGAAAGCTTCGCATCTCTCTAACTGAAGTGGGGGGCGGGTGAATAAATAACTTGAAAATTGAAATATTGTGTGTGATTTGGTAATGACCGATTTTCGAGATACACATATATTACAACCAAAAGAATATATACCTACACCATATAGCATTATGTTATGACATGGTTCGATATCAGTAAAAGGCGTTTATTCTAGGAATGTTAGTATGAAGTCAATTTGTTTGCTCTTTTTCTTGTAAATTCGTAATGAATGTAGAAAACGTAGTTTGTTACACTAGAATTTGCGTCGACTAATGTATAATTTTTGTTGTTGTTTAATATCTATAACAGATAGACTACTGATACTAACAGACGATGTAGAGAATGGATTTTATAACATTATTAAATTTAAAAGTCACAAAGATAATGAGTATTTTGGCTGCTAGCTAATTGTTACATGATTTTTTGTCGTTGGCGGAAATGCCCTAATACTTTATGTATTGTCCCGTAAATATTTCAAGGTCATAGGTTTTTTAGTTTAGAAATGACAGACATTACAATCCTCAGTATTGGGTTCAAATTACTTGGGACCCGGATCTTTGAACGTACGGCTTATTTTAAACTGGTGTGCGTTTACACATACATACAAATAGACAGACCGACATGTTTGTCGGTCTGTCTATTTATTCCAGCTAACTTAGGCTACATTTAGTTTAGGTACATAAAAGAATTATGGGATCCGATCCGATCCTATAAGTGTAAAAACCTATATCTACGCGAACGAAGTTGCGGGGTTCAGCTAGTAGGCTATATATGTACTACGAGCGAAGCCGGGGCGGACCTCTAGTTATATATATTATATATTTAGGGCACATCATACCTACTTACTAGAATTTAATTATATACGAAAAAAAATGTCTCTAATTTGTATATAGAATACGAAAAGACCTTCTCCTCGACTTTATAATATGTACAAGTCACGGCAAATAAGTCTAGCGTTGATTTTCAATGCGCAGAAGTCGAAAATGAGGTATCTCGGGGTGTGAGGGGGTCGCGGTGAGCGCGTGGGGATCGTTCGTAAGCACTGATTAGCTCTCGCGGATCCCTCGTAAGCGCTGATTGGCTCTCCAAACGTATTGTGTCGCGCTCACTCGTACGACGCTGCGCGCACTTGAAGGTCACCGCTCGACTTACGTGCTGGGAGTTATAGTTAGGTACTTACAAATCTGGATGAGAGTGCCGACGATGTAGACGGGTTCAGGCGGCTGGGTCGCGCATCTTACGATGAACATTACCGCATACAGGATGATGAACACCAAGTAATATATCAAGTAGGCCTTGACGTAGTTACGTCTTTCCTGAAAATAGGTACGTAAGTATACAACGTTAGTTTTACTTTGCGCAAAAACCGAAACACGTGTCAAATATTTTTACATTAAAAATATTAATACAAAATTTCAAAAAAATATAATGAAAAGTAACGAAGTTATAAGCTTGTTATGTTGCATCGTTGTCCTCGAAAAAAATGGACACCGCAAGCCGTCGCCGCAGCGACTTGCGATCGACGCGAGTTGAATGACCGCCGCTGTGTGCCGAGCGTCAGCTGATGCGCGGTAAATCATTGTGTCTAAGCTTGTAAGATTTCAAAATATTTTTGGACAAAAATATAACACTATATAAAAATGGTTGGATTCGATTTTGTTACTGATTCTGAACAAACTACTTTCAGGTTTTGCGTAAAGTAAAACTAACGTTATATATATCGACGGTTGAAAGGCTAAGTAATTGATCTAGGCGACATTTTGTAAAAGGAAGACGGTACAATGAATATAAAATTATTTTGCTATAATCCGCTAACAGTGACAAATTTGTAGGCACAACACCACACAATCTTGTAGGCACAACACCACACAATCTTGTAGGCACAACACCACACAAATTCACCACAAAACAAACTCGACGATCGTTTCGCTCCGACACCGGAGCATCTTCAGGAGATGTCGACTTCACAACGGACGATTGCAAAGTCCGTTGTGAAAGCTTTGCAATCGTCCGTTGTGAAGTCGACATCTCCTGAAGATGCTCCGGTGTCGGAGCGAAACGATCGTCGAGTTTGTTTTGTGGTGAATTTGTGTGGTGTTGTGCCTACAAGATTGTGTGGTGTTGTGCCTACAAGATTGTGTGGTGTTGTGCCTACAAATTTGTCACTGTTAGCGGATTATAGCAAAATAATTTTATATTCATTGTATATCATGGAATTCCGCAAAGTAACGCCTGCTTCCATTCAACATTCAAAAGGAAGACGGATCAAAGTTTTTGTTTTTTTTTTTTTGGAAAAAAAAAACATAAATAAACAACTAAGTATTTGATAAACTTTTATTTACATAATATAGATCCCTAATTAAGTAAGGAAGTTTTTTAAGTTATTGCTGTTGAAGATGGTGTATTATTTCAGAAAATTTTGGTTGGTTAGCCCAAAATGCATCAAATTTATTTATTTTTAATTAGTTTCAAAAGTAGTCAAAAAAAATTTAAACCTGACTCAAACGATGGAGAAAAATTTGCTGATTCTGAATATGTATATAACTCAATATCCAAAAAAATGACGCTTAGACCAATTAGCCTTTCAATCGTCGATATTGTATACGAGCGGATACCCGCGACTTCGTTCGCGTGGATATTGATTTTAATAATCCCGTGGGAATCATTTCGTTTTTCCTATGCTCCTTTGAGCTTAAACCTTGCTAAAAACTGTTAAAAGTTCACTGGCGGATGTTTAGGTACATCAAAATGTAAACATCCGCCAGTGAAAGTCCCATCAAAATCGGTCCAGCCTTTCGGAGATTAGCCAGTAGTCTTTAAAGTATCTACTTTCTAACAAAATAAGAATGAATGAAATCGGACCACCCGTTGACGAATTACAGCTAACACACATTTTGCCTTTCATCCCCTCTCCCAAGGGAACCGTGCTGAATTTCGGGATAAAAAGTATCCTATGTGTTACTCCATAGTATTAACTTAAATCATGCCGAGTTTCATTTCAATCCATTCAGTAGTTTTTACGTGATGCGCGCACAAACATACAGACAAACAGACAAACAGATAAACAGACAAACAGATAAACAGACAAACAGACAAAAATTTCAAAAATAGCTTTTTTACGTTCTATTACTTATCCCACATCGATGCTTATCCCTAACATCCCCCAGTTATTATTTTTCAAAAATCTTCAATGTACAGATACGGCAATTCTACGATTTTATTATATGTATAGATTATTTGTAAGATTCAAAAAGTCCTCCAGACTAAAATTGATTTTGTGTCAAAAAAGTGTAACTTTATCTCCATCCACGGCTCATACAAAGTCCCCCGCCGCATCTGTCTGCCTTTCATACGCATTTGTCTCTGTCTATTGGTGAAAACCGCATACGGTCGGCAGGACATGAGGAAGGTTTATGTGTATAAATTGTTAATGTTTTGTGTAAATCTGTTGAAATATGACAATAATTGTTGAACATGTCGGAAAAAGTCAAGTCGCGTGGAGCTTTCATTGAACACGCTGCCCAATTCCTTGGAACAAAATTGACGTTTCGATGCGCGTCAACTCTATGCTATTATGTCCCGACTCCCGACCCTAACCATAATAAGGCCTCTTGTTAACACACGTTTTTTGCACGGTACGGCGAAACATGGAACCTTGTTAAGTTGTTAACGGCACGGCCGTAACCGTAACACTTGACCTTTTTCACATGGTCACACACAAGTTACGTTTCACGGGCACATTTTTTTATGGAACCGTGGTGTCGCCGTGTCGTTAACAAGGTTCCACGTTTCGTCGTACCGTGCAAAAAACGTGTGTTAACAAGAGGCCTAATAACGTGTGTTAACAAGAGTCTTAATGACGTGTGTTAACAAGAGGCCTAATAACGTGTGTTAACAAGAGGCCTAATAACGTGTGTTAACAAGAGGCCTAATAACGTGTGTTAACAAGAGGCCTAATAACGTGTGTTAACAAGAGGCCTAATAAAAGCCACGGCTACCTTGTGTAATCCAACGACCAGCAGTATGGAGCAGGTCAACAGCAGTATGACCAGTATGAGCACGATCGCGTACACAGCGACTAGCGCCGCGACTGCGCTTTCGTCGACGTGCGCATCCGAGGTCGCCACCACAGCGCTCACTGCCACCAGAGTCACGATGGAAACTATCGCGAGGATTATTGATGCGATCTGGGAAAAGTAAACAAGTGGTCTTGACGTTGCTACCCTCATACACACGACTTACACGCGACGACTAAAAAATAAAAAAATAAAAAAATAAAAATAACCTACTTCCTCGTTCCTAGTGGGGAACTAAAACAAGTGATAACCTAGAAGATTGAATGTTAAACCGACTTTCACCAGTCCATATCTATGTTGAAAACTATTGAATCAATTTTGATGAAACTTGCACTGTTCCCTAAATTGAAGTAAATGTAAGCCAAAAACCGGCCAAGTGCGTGTCGGGCCTCGCTCTTTTAGGGTTCCGTACATAATTATGAACTGAACATGTTAATATTTTGGGTGTAAGAAATATTTGATTTCCGAGATAGACATCGTAACAAACCGCGAAAGAAAAACCCAAAAAATGTTCGTTGCGCATGTACCTATGTAGGTAGGTACTTTTCTACAGCGTGGGGTGGTGGGAAGCCAAGGTTGACTGAAGAAACTATAGCGCGGCGGAACAGACACTCACACCTTCGCGCCAAACTTCGACAAAGACCTACCACCAAGTAAGTCGATAAAATAATTACCTGATATACAGGTTCAAGGTCAGCTAGGGGGTTATCGCCACTTAATGGAGTAATAAAAAGCTTAAGGGGTAAAACGCTAAAGGGGGGGTTAAGACTTCCGCCTCCCTTTCGGGGGTAGTTCGATCCCCGGCACGCACCTCTAACTTTCTTACTTAAGGTGTTACGTTTTCCATACTAACTTCATGTTACCATTCAAGAGCGAATGGATTATATATTTACACTGAAATTACATCGCACAGCTTTAATATAATTTTTAATTTGCGCGAAATTATATTTACATAAAGGAAACATTACATAGACAGCTTAATTATTATAATAGCCATCTATTAAACGCTGTTTTGCACAGCTGACCGAGATGGCTTTGCTTCACCTTTAGCTGTTTGTGTAATGTTTTCTTTATGTAAATAAAATTTTCCGCAAATTAAACTTAAATTAAGGCTATGCGATGTAATTTTAGTGTAAATATATAATCCATTCGTTCTTAAATGGTAATAATAAATTAGTATGGACAACGTACCACCTTAACTTACCGCCTGTTTCACCACCATTCACCACCTTTTGATGAGTGTACATGGATAGCGTAAACGTAAGTTTTATCACTTTCTAACTTTATGTCAGGTGACAGAGACAAAAGTTGTAGATAGCTATCTGATACTTATCAGAAGGTGCTGAAACAAGCCCTTAAACTCGAGTTAGGTGTGTTTGAAGTATGTAATTAAATATCACTCGCTTTAACGGTGAAGGAAAACATTGTATGAAAACCTGCAAGCCTGAGTGTTCTACGTAAGATTCTCAAAGACATATTGTAGAGTCTACCAATCCGCACTCGGCCAGCGTGGTGGACTACGGCCTAAACCCTTCTCACTCTGAGAGGAGACCCGTGCCCTGTAGTGGGCCGGTAATGGGTTGATCATGATGATGTCATCATCATCATGAACAATGGTGATGATGGTGAATTGAGTAGATTTTTTAATTTTTATGTTTTCAATTCAACTACAAATTAGCCCTTGACTGCAATCTCACCTGATGGTAAGTGATGATGCAGTCTAAGATGGAAGCGGGCTAACTTGGAAGAGGTACCTATGCACACCTACCTCGGTTTTTACACGGCATCGTACCGGAACGCTAAATCGCTTAGCGGCACGGCTTTGCCGGTAAGGTGGTAACCAGCCACGACTGAAGCCCCCCACCAGACCAGACCAGAGACAATTCAGAAATTATAAAATCCCAAATTACCCCTGCCGGGAATCGAACCCGGGACTTATAAGACCACAGCGCTCACCACTGCGCCAGGGAGGTCGTCAGGAGATGTTCATGTTTATGCGCATCTATTTCTATATCTATTTTAATAGTAAAAAAAGTAAATCTATAGGGGAGACTGGGTACGGTTGAAACATTTTAGCGTTAATCGTCCATTTCGTCGGGAATAGTTAAGCGAGCGTTGAAAGATATATATCAAATAAAAGACCACATATCTGTCTACGAATGGGCAATGTTATTTGCGATCACTGTATTGTATTTTATGTGTAAAATCAAATCTTAAAAAAATGGGAAACTGTTTCAACCGTCCCCATGCCAGGGTCGGTTGAAACAGTGCCTTTTTTTTTTTTTTGACGTGGTGGAAACCTTTTATAGGTACCCCCGTTCTGCGGCCGAATGCGGCAGAACGAAGGTTATGTGGGAGTCCAACCGGGTACCCACTAAAACCACCACGGCATGACCCTCATGCTGTGTGCTGGACGCCTGGGGAACCCAAAGTATGCATCCCAGGTGTCCGGCAGCCGCCCCAGCTGGGGCTCCCGCTCGCCTCTGGGCTGTCCCTCCAGAGGCTCGCGCCCTCCCGTAATTTTTTAACGAGGTTTTCTTCCTCCCGCGATGGGCATCGCTGCCCCCCGCCCCGGGGTGTCTCACCCCCAGTTTCATCCGCAGTGCCCTCTGCTAATCAGAGGGACACGCGGAGAAACCTCCCTCCGCCAGGTCATTGGCCATGGCTAACAATATCCCCGAAATTATTAACCATGTTACCGGGGTGCACCGGCCCGAATACTGCTCTTCCCCTCGGACGTATCCAAGAGGACCAGCAGCACCCAGGCACACTTGGAGGTTACCTGGCTAGCACCCCCGGTTGAAACAGTGCCTGGGGTCAATTGAAACACATGCAAATAATACAAAATATAATAAATGAACTTTTTTTTATTCATCGTCTAATAACATTTTACGACTTTCTGGTTATATATCCTTTAGTTTAGCATAGTTTAGTTAGATATCCTTTTTAGTTGGGCAAAAATATATGTCTGCACATCTAATTAAATATTTAGATTGTTCACGCTCTTGTTCCTGGTTAAACACTCGATTGTGAGCTTTATATCCCATTTCTTGATTTTCATTGCCACCAGTCACATCTCGTTTACGTACATTGTATACCTCAACTGGGAACAGTGGTTTAGTCCATTCTTTTCTGCCGCTGTTCTTAACGAAGGTCCGGCTTTTACACCTTCTTATGCTTACTTGTACGTCGATAAGTCAGCTTGACATCTCGTAGTCTCCCTTTGGCATCTTTGAAACAAGAAAATAAAATAAATACATTGTTTCAACCGTACCCACAAAAAATGTTTCAACTGTCCCCAACCCCCCTTCTAGGTATAAAATTGTTCGCAGTAAGAATAATAATAAATTTAAATAAACACTAATCATACAACCATATTCTACAAACTTCAATAAAAACGATACAAAACTCTCAGTACTCTAACTTTAATAACACCATTATAATTTCAAAAATGTACGGACATAAAATACTTACTTTTACGTCAAAAAACACAATGAGGCCTCTTATCTACAAGTACAGCGCGCGAAGGGCGACACAACACCAAAATTCGTGTTTGGACTTGTCGTCCGCTTCGTTCTTCCCTTGTAACCATCAACCTCACCACACACGGTGTCGAGATATTCGCTTTGTTTCAACCGTCCACCGTTTCAACCGTACCCAGTCTACCCTACTTCTATAGGTACTTCTATACTAATATTATAAAGCTGAAAAGTTTGTTTGTTTGAACGCGGTAATCTCAGGAAGTAGAGGACCGATTTCAAAAATTCTTTCACCGTTGGATATGTAAGTGATCCTTGAGTGCTATAGGCTATATATGTACCACGGGCAAAGCCGGGGCGGACCGCTAGTGTAGGTATAAGTTTACCAGATGCAAGTATCCCAGGATCAGGCAGCCGGTCCGCAGCGGCACGCAGAAGCAGCATGTGTTGAATTCAATCATCTTCAATCTGGAACAATAAGTCTTTTAATTAACTGACTTCAAAAAAAGGAGGTTAACTATTCGACGGTATCTATGCAATACCTACTATTGGAGCTGCAAAATTACTACATAGAATTTCATAGGTATGTTTGTCCGTGGAGTTCTCCGAAACTATTAATCTGATTGTCACTATTGTTTTTTATTGGCTTATATTGGTTTTAACTTAAGGAACAATAGAAGTTTCATAAAAATCGGTTCAGTAGTTTTCAAGATATGGACTGTTAAGTGTGTGGTGAAGTTGGTTTAATTTTCAATCCTTTTGATTAATTATCACTTGTCGTATTCCTTTATGTATTATCAACAGCCTTAAAAAATACATAAATTATTAAGATTTTTTTTAAAGATTTTTTAATGGTAATCCCTTCGTTTGTTATCAGTAGCCGTCAAATATATACCTATTTAGATGTATTTATTTTTCGACGACCTCCATGGCGTAGTAGTAAGCACTGTGGTATTACAAGTGGGAGGTTCCGGGATACCCATATTAAGGGAGTTGTGAAAAAATATGTAATCCACACACACACACACACACACACACACACGCACGCACGCACGCACACACACACACACACACACACGCACACACACACACAAACACACACACACACACACACACACACACACACACACACACACACACGCACGCACGCACGCACACACGTAAACACACACACACACACACACACACACACACACACAGACACTTCAAACTTATAACACCTCGTCGTTTTTGCGTCGGGGGTTAAAAAAAATCTTGCGGCATCGCAAACACGCATATACAACGTTAGTTTTACTTTGCGCAAAAACCGAAACACGTGTCAAATATTTTTACATTAAAAATATTTATACAAAATTTCAAAAAAATATAATGAAAAGTAACGAAGTGATAAGCTTGTTATGTTGTGTCGTTGTCCTCGAAAAAAATGGTCACCGCAAGCCGTGGCCGCAGGGATGAGCGATCGACGCGAGTTGAATGACCGCCGCTATGTGCCGACCGTCAGCTGATGCGCGGTAAATCATTGTGTCTCAGCTTGTAGGATTTCAAAATAGTTTTGGACAAAAATATTACTATATAAACTATAACACTATAACACTATATAAAAATGGTTGGATTCGATTTTGTTACTGATTCTGAACAAACTACTTTCAGGTTTTGCGTAAAGTAAAACTAACGTTGTATATCTGCGAGTAGCGATTTGTTTACCATCACTACATAGTATAAAACAAAGTCGCTTTTTCTGTCCCTATGTCCCTATGTATGCTTAAATCTTTAAAACTACGCAACGGATTTTGATGCGGTTTTTTTTAATAGATAGAGTGATTCAAGGGGAAGGTTTATAAGTAGAAAAATTGGACCCGGTAGGTGGCGCTAATAGTGGGCAGGACGACGTCTGCCGGGTCCGCTAGTTTGATATAATTAACTGTAAATTAAGGAAAAATAAATTTGTATTTAAACTAACCTATTGGCAGAAATAATATTAAATCTACTTATATGTATAAATAAAAATTTATATGCACTGCTAAATTATTCATCCGATTATGATGAAACATTGGTGAATTATTGACTATTGTTCTGCATAGGTACGTTTTCGAAGGTTTCTGGCCCAAAAAATCTATATGAAAAGGAATGTTTGTTTGTTTGTCGTGTTTGCGTCTGCATGCGTACGTACCTAGTACCTACTTTGCGTGGCATTGCAACACATGCCGGGAACAGCTACTATAAAAGAATAATTATTATGATTTATGAATGATCATCTATAATATAATTCTGTACAATAATAAGTAATAATAATTATTTTTCTATAATGTGTTGTGGCCCTTGATATCTTCAAGTCCACAACTGAGGAACGAGTCGTCTCAAATAAAAGTCACTTTCACATGGTAGAGTCTATAATAATATGTGTGTTCACAATTAGATGGCGTTGACGACTGTCGCACGCAGATGACACTACATAAAATCATAACTTGTACACTAGGTAGTTATGTATATTTAATAATGCTGTGATAGCCTAGTGGTTAGGGCGACCGACTTCTAATCAGAGGTCGTGGGTTCGATCCCGGGCACGCACCTCTAACTTTTCGGAGTTATGTTCGTTTTAAGTATTTAAATATCACTTGCTTTAACGGTGAAGGAAAACATCGTGAGGAAACCTGCATGCCTGAGAGTTCTCCATAACGTTCTCAAAGGTGTGTGAAGTCTGCCAATCCGCTTGGCCAGCGTGGTAGACTATGGCCAAAACCCTTCTCACTCTGAGAGGAGACCCGTGCTCTGTAGTGAGCCGGTAATGGGTTGATCATGATGAATAATGCTGATGCAAGGCATCATGTATCCATAATCTTCCCCCCTAACAAAAATTTTTGACAAAAGTTGCAACAAAAACAGTTTAGTACAATCAATATTAATTATTTCTACACAGTGAGTATACATTTGTTACATGGTTGTTATTCTTATCTCTAGTTACAAGTTACAACAGAATTGCTGATGACACGGTGTAAGTACTTATACAATAACAATAATATGACACCTACTTAGGTGCAAGCGTTGCTCAAATACAATTTGCATACCTATTAACATCAAAAAAAAATATTGTAAAAGTAGTTAAATAAGCATAAATATAATTGAGTACAAAAAAATAAAATTTCTGCATACAACACGAAATTAATTCAAATCATTTATTGTGAAAAAAGTTGTGAGTAAAGTTTAAATCTAAGTAGGTTGAACCTTGAAGCCTAAGGTAAGTTGAAAACTTGTAGTATAGGCAACAAGGTTCTCCCTTTACAAAGGTAAATACTTAACAATAATATTAAAATTAATATTAACTTAGGTACATAGCAAATTTTTTCTTAATTTTAGCAGTATGTATGAGTTTTAGGTTGTGTGAATGAGTTTATGTGTGTGCGTGTGTGTGCATGAGAGAGAGAATTTGAGTGAATTTGCCTATTATGTAGTATGTCTGTTGTGTATTACTTTGGAATAACCAGCAAGTTCTCAGTGTTATCATAAGTAAGTTCGAGTAACCAATTTTGAACAATAGATTTACATTTATATGAATTTAAGTTTGAAATATTTAACGTTTTGTTGATCTTATTGTAGAGAAAACCTCCTAGGAAACAATAAAATTTATGCGAGAAAAATGTTTTTTTAGGAATTTCACATATTATATTTTTTCTTCTTTTCATTTTAAGTTCCTGGAGTACAGATATATTTACATGTTTATGTTGTTTTAATATAATGTTTAGTATGAATAGTTGCCTGTTAGTACTTCGGCTTCTTTGAACAATAGAGTTGTCGAGTATCTGAAGCATATCTGAAGGGAAGAAATGAGCTAACCTTAAGTATTGCTCTTTGAGCTCTTTCTAGAATAAGTAGTCGAGATTTTGGTACACCACCCCAAGAATCTATACAGTAGGTTAATAGGGATTGACAAAGGGCATTTTTCATTAACTTTTTGTCCGCTACATGTCGAATATTTCTGAATAGAGCTATTAATTTACGAATTCTATTACTTAGTCAAAGTATTAATGTGTGGTTCAAAGGATACCTGATTATCAATTATGACTCCAAGATATTTTATATTGTCGGCTCTAGTCAAATGAGAGCAATTACATGCGATAATGTTTTTAGTGTTTAGGCAAATGTTAGTATGAGCTCTAATGAAATAGTTGTCATACGACGGTTGCGAAGAACGTAAAATGGAGAAGGTGAGGTATTTTGTTTTGTCAGCATTACATGTGAGAAGATTATTTCTTAACCATGTTAAAACCAAGTCAAAACCTTTCTGTGCATAGTGAAAGATACTTTCCCATGTTTTACCCCAGAAAAGCAGTGTGGTATCATCAGCAAAGGCAATAACCTTCCCATTTTCCAAACTCATGTTACATAATTGGTTAATGTACACTACTCTAGCGGCACGCTATGATGGCCGGTTTGACGTTTGTCCGCTCATGAAGTTCCGTATTAATTGATAACGACTTTGAAGGAAATAATTGTATTACTTTATTGACGATAGTGATGTGCAGAGATTCATAAATTTTATCGAATGTAGTTTTAGGTTTAGGACTCAAAATTTATTTATTAAATTGATTTCTTAAATGTATACAAGTGTAGAAAAATCAGTTTGCACCATTTAAGGGGTGAATGTACTTGTGAATATGAACAATTTTCACTATGTGGACAAACCTCTGAAATCGCAAAAAAATATCAATAAATTTTTAAAAATGGAATCTAATACGATCGTCACATAGGATCGCTGGCTAGCACAACTACTACCTCCGGCAAACTCGCGTCAATGCTCAATGCAAAACAAAGCAGTTTCGAATTGACGTTGCTTCGAAAAGTATAAACTGTCAGTGCAATGCGATTGTGATATAGTTTTGACCTGGCTTTGGATTTCAAATATTGATACTGCATTACTGTTGACCCTTGCTCGTTAATTTGGACTCTGTTCAAGCCCTTTGTTGTGGATTTCGTCGATATGACCGAACGTACGCAGAGAACTGTTCTAAATAGTCAGACACGTGAGTTCGTAATACGCCTTCGTAACTATTTCGATCGTGAAGCTCAAAATGGAGGGCCAATTTTACCTATAACGTCAGTGGTTGAACGCGTAGCTGATGCGCTTAATATTGGACAACGAACTGTTAGACGGATAACTAAAAAAAAATATGGCGAGACTGGCACAGAAGAAAATAAACTTCACACACCAAAAAAGAGAAAACGAGCAAAACCAGTCGTAGGCATCGATAGCTTTGATGCCGATGCTATCCGAAGACATGTTTACGGCTACTATTTACAGAAGGAGTATCCAACAAGAAAAAAGTTGGTGCATTCACTGAAGGAAGCTGGATTATTCTTCGGTGGGGAAAGTTCTTTAACGAAGATTTTGAAGACCATTGGATTTCGATACAAAAATGTAACAAACGCAAAATATTGATGGAAAGATTTGATATAGCGATGGCAAGGTATACTTTTTTACGGCAAGTGAAAGAAATCAAAAATTGGCAAAATGTTGTGTTCTTGGATGAAACATGGCTTAATGCTAACCATACTGTAGGCCGTTCTTGGAACGATGACACAGCAGCATCTACTTCCAAAGTTCCTGTAGGAAAAGGATCGCGACTTATAATTTGTCACGCCGGAACCATCAACGGGTTTGTCGAAGGTTCTCTCATGGCTTTTGCGTCAAAAACCACTGGAGACTATCATGAAGACATGAATGGAGAAAAGTTTACTGAATGGTTTACCTCAATGTTGTGTAGCCTCCCTGAGCCATCTATTATAATTATGGACAACGCCCCATACCACTCGATGCAAATTGACAAGCCACCTGCCCAATCCCAAAAGAAAGCTGATATCGTCGCATGGCTTCGTAAAAATGGCGTAGATGCAAACATGAATATGTTAAAAGCGGAATTAGTACGTCTTTTAAAAGAAAACAAACCAACCAAGATCCGATACGTCATTGACGAAATAGCATTAGAACATGGGCACAGAGTTATACGGTTACCGCCTTACCATTGTGAGTATAATGCGATTGAGTTGGTGTGGGCTCAAATTAAGGGATATGCTGCAAGACACAATACAGAACCCCCATTTACCACAAAAAAAATGCTAAAATTATTAGAAGAAGCTTGTGAACATGTGACTAAAGGAGACTGGGAAAAGGTTGTGAATAGAACTGTTAAATTAATAAGGGAAGATTATGAAAGAGATGTGAAAATAGATAATATTATAGAAAACGAACATATAATTATTAATGTATGTGATGATAGCAGTGACGACAGTGAAAATAGTAGTATGGACGAATCTGATTAATTATGGCCTTTTGTGGCACCTTTTTTGGTATCTTTTGTATTCATATGTTTCTTGTGTGCATATAAAGTATGTATATTCATTTTCGTTCAAATATTCAGTTCGTTCAAATAAATTAAATAAACATATACATTTTTGTTTTATTAAACCTATTTAATCAGGTACAAAAACAAAACTTAATTGTTTTTTGTTCGAGAATAAATTGACATTCCACATCACTATTGTAATGTGTCAAACCGGCCATCATAGCGTGCCGCTAGTGTAGAAAGAGAGTAGTACCTAAAATACTTCCTTGAGGAACGTATAGGTAAAGAATTGTATCGCACTGGCATTTTGCTGATTCTGCCGCTACGCGTTATCTTCTGTTGCACGGGTAACACGATAGGGCTGTCACTCACTGTAACTTTCTTTTTAAGAATGGGTTCTGAAAATTTAACTGAATTACTACTGACTGGAGTATTTTCCTCTAAGACATAAGCTGGTTTTAACCGATCTATTGAAATGTATACTTGTCGCTCTGGCAACTGAATTTTAAATACCTTCTCCTGCCTACTTATGACCTTGTATGGGCCATCGTAAGGAGGTTGGAGTGGTTTTCGTACTAAATCGCTCCTGACGAATACCTTACTACATGTAAGCAAATCCTCGTGCACAAATAACTTTCGCGAATCTTTGTTTTCTCGACTAACGGGTTTCAAATTTTTAATAATTATTTTTAACTTATTAACGTAACTTTCACCATCTAGTGTACTATAATCTTTACTAGTTTCGTAAAATTCTCCTGGTAATCTAATGCTAGTGCCGTATACCATTTCCGCACAGCTAACATTTGTGTCAACCCTGACGGCGGCTCTTAGCCTTAATAGTGCCGTAGGTAATTCTTGTAACCATGAGTTTGAAGATACAAGACGAGCAGTTAAGAGCGTTGATGCGTTCTGCGCCATTTTTGCTCATTTTTAAGCTATTTCGACCCTTCATATGTTGTTAATCTATGCATTTACTTAAAAACTTATTTATACTACATTGTAGAAAATTTAGTGTTCTAGGGAATTGGAAGACAACATTTTGCAATTTATTGGTAGTTTTTGTCTTATTGCCAAAATACCAAAAGCCTATTTATGAATTTTGGGATTCGTGGAATCTTTGACGTTTACTACGTCAAAAGTTACTTGTTCAATTCACACACAAAGATATATTTATAAAAGGAAATGTCCTGAACTAAAGACATGGAAGGAAACATTTTTTAATTTGGCATTTTTTACATCATAAAAATCCATGCAAAGGAATTATAATTTCAGTAAATTATAGACATATAAAACCGTCATTTTAGTAGATTATTTTTCGCCATTTATAAGTAAAATTAAGTACATATAAAAGTTAACCATATTTGCAATAATATAAGTAAAAAAAAATCTAAAATTAACTACTATTTGTTTCCAAAAAATAACTTTGAAACTGACACCAAAACTCAGAAACAGGCAGTATGAGCCGAGGCCTCTCCGCGAACGGACGTAACGCTTTTTGTCTCGGCAATTCTTATTGGATTACATGGAATATACGTAAAATTGTAGTGCGACTGTCACTATTCAATACTAGGTATTTTTAATGCTTGCTATTTTTTCTTACAGATAGATGAAAACTTTTTACGTATTTTTAATAATTGTAATATATTATATTATAGTTATAGTTGAGGATTATAGTTGTAAATCAGTAATCCATACTATATAAAATTATAATTGCGAAAGTGTGTCTGTCTGTCTGCCGATTTTTATGTAATTAGGTACAGAGTTAGCTTACATCCTGGGGACGGATATAGGATACTTTTTAACCCCCGACGCAAAAACGACGGGGTGTTATAAGTTTCACGTGTCTCTGTGTGTGTGTGTGTGTCTGTCTGTTCCCCTTTAGCGCTCAAACGGGTAAACCGATTTGAATGCGGTTTTTTTTGTTTGAAAGGTGGATTAGTCGAGAGTGTTGTTAGCTATGTTTGATGAAAATCGATCCAAGATGGCCGCCGCTACAAAATGGCGGATTACATATTTTTCACAATTCCCTTAATATGGGTATCAAATGAAAGGTCTTGACTAGCAGAATAGCACTATGTAAATCCAACATGGCCGCCGCCACAAAATGGCGAATGTCGGGGGTTTTTTAAATTTTAAATTTATACTTGTTATCTCGAAAAATTAAAGAAAAGAAGAGAAAGAATTCCGTGAGAAGAATTCTTAAAGGTCCGTCCATTTAACAAATTCGTTATACAAAATTTAGTAGGTACAGAGGTAGCTTGCGTCTCGAAAATTGACATAGTTCCCACAGGATTTTTAAAAACCTAAATCCACGCTGACGAACTCGCGGCCAACATATAGTACATAATATTATGTGGAAAATGAACTAGAAAATAGCTATCGTATACAAAAACTATCGTCCGGTAACAACGGCTTTCAAACCATCCAGGAACCCATTGAAATATACACACAAAATATTAAACAAATCAGTCCAGCCGTTTAGGAGGAGTTAGGTGACTAACATACGTACCAAAGAATTATATAGGTACGGGTGAGAGAGTTTACCGTATCGACGCGATGGGTTGTTTGACAGTTACGAATCCCTTGAACATTTTGTATGGGAAAATGTTTTTCCTCTTATTTTATTTTTTCGTCAATTTTCCAATGTTTTTAATAGTTATTATGCTATTCTGAACGGAGACAAATCAAAAACCATGAAAATCGCTCCAGCCGTTCTCGAGTTATAAGTGTTCGAACTAACACAACTTTGTTTTATATACATAGATTTTATTAATTCTAATATTTTAAGGTACATTGCGTCATTACAATGAATTATTTCTAATTGCATTTTTGTATTAGCGGTATATTTAATGTTCAAATTAAGTATACCTACAATCTACATACAGAAAATGTATTTATTACCTGTTTTGAATTACTTTAGTAATAATTTTATTTTGTAAATATGTAAAAAGATAAATCCACGATTCCCTCAGGATTTGTAAAAAACCGAAATTCACACGGGCGAAGCTGCGGGCAAAATCTGGTATGTAATAAGTAAATTAACAAGATTTTGAATGAATCTGCATTTTTCTTCACTATCTTACCCTTACACGAGTACGGAGTAGGTATATAAAAAAATCAATATCAGAAGCTGTACTATATTCTCCAATTATAATTTTTATGAACTGGTCTACTCTATAAGGTCTTTTTCAAGCATTATACATTAATTATGCCTGCTATATAAAATTAAAAATCTACGAACTAAAAACTTAGGTACTTATAGGTGCCTAAGAATATTGAAAAAATAAATAGCCCGTTTGAAAATGGTAAAAAGATCAAAACAGTTTGTTACACTACACTGCATTTGGAGCGGCGCGTTCATTCACGTAAACAAAGAATCCCAGGTAAATGCCTAAACTTGCGAAGCGGGTCCGTGCGTCAACGCTCTTAATGCAGACTTTAATGATCTATGCCATCGTTCTACAGCGCCATTGCTTTGAGGATGGTAAGCTGTAGTACGTAACTGCTTAATACCTAGAAGTAACATGAGATGTGAAAATAGTTTACTTTGGAAGTTTTTCGCTAAATCAGACGTTAACCTGATTGGACAACCAAATCTAACCAGCCAATTTTCATAAAAGGCTTTTGCAACTACTTCTGCTGTCATTTCCTTGATGGGAACAATTTCTGGCCATCGCGTAAAACGGTCAATTAATGTTACGCAATATCTGTAACCTTCGACAGTTGTGCTAAGGTGACCTATGCAATCTATGTGTACGTGCTCAAATCGGCCAGCTGCCTCGAAAGAACCTAACCCTGAGACAGTATGTCGTTGTACTTTTGCGCGTTGACAAGCGATACACGTTTTAGCCCATCGTCGTATGTCTCTATTCATACCAACCCAAAAGTATCTATCGCTAACCATTTTATTTGTCGCGCGAATACCCGGGTGACTTAAGTTGTGAATTGAATTAAATGCAATGCGTCTAAAACTTTCCGGTAGGTACGGTCGTGCTTTATTAGTCGACATTTCGCAATCAATATAATGCTCGGTACCTGGTAACATAATAGGTACTTTTGAATTGCATTTTTCGCTTTAACTCGGCCAACTGTGCGTCATCACTTTGTACACGTGCAAGTTCTACGAAATCTATAGACGTGGGACACATTATTTCTAACATAAAATTGTTTTATTTATTCATACATCTTTATTGCGTACATAATTATAAAACTAGAGGTACAGGAAAAACATTTTATAAGTACAGGTACGAAAGGTGACCTTATCAAAAAACGTGATCTCAGCCAGACAATATAATAAGCATACCTACATAATTATGAACTAATTGAACTAAGATGCGGTATTGAATTATATTGTATAGTTTCCCAATAGGCACATAATTATCTACCTACTCTGATTTTAAATTCAATTGAATTCTGACGTTTCTTATTGTTACCAGAGATAAAACAGTTCCCACAAAAAGGATAATAAATTCAAAACTTACATAAATAGAAATTAATTGCCTCTTGTAAGTTGTAAGTAGATATGACAAAACTAGCTGATGCTCGCGACTTCGCCCGCGTGAATTCTTATAATTCTCACTTGGGGGTGGAATTCCCAAAAATCCTGAAACACGTAATTCTTTATTTTTAACCGAAAACCTAGATACCAATTTTCATGGATATAACTTGAAAAATGACGGACTTTCATACAAAATTTTATCCCCTATTTAATCCCTTTAGAGATGGAATTCACAAAAATCCTTTCTTAGTGTGCGCCTACGTTTTAAAAGGAAGCTACTGTGAAAATTTCAAGTTTCTAGCTTCAGTGGTTTTGGCTGTGCGTTGATTGTCAGTCAGGACAAGCTACTTTATATTATTATAGATAGATAGATAGATAGATAGATATGCCTGACAGATCCTCGTACCTATTTCTCAGGCACTTTATGTTTGGGGTAAAATCTAACTTCAAACTCAAACTCAAACAAGTATAAATAAAAAATTTAAAAACCATCTTGGTTTTGGATTGTGCTATTCTACTAGTCAAGCCCTTTCATTTGATACTCATATTGAGGGCGTTGTGATAAAATACGTAATCCGCCATTTTGTAGCGGCGGCCATCTTGGACCGATTTTCATCAAACATAGCTAACAACACTCTCGACTAATTCACCTTCCAAACAAATAAACCGCATTCAAATCGGTTCACCCGGTTGAGCGCTACAGGGGAACAGATAGACAGACACACACACACACACACACACACAGACACGTCAAACTTATAACACCCCATCGTTTTTGCGTCGGGGGTTAAAAATCAATTGTCTCATGTAGATATGACAAAATATGCCTGACAGATTTTACCCCAAACTAAAGTGCCTGAAGTACGAGTACTTCAGGCACTTTAGTTTGGGGTAAAATCTAACTTCACACTCAAACTCAAATAAACTTTATTCAAAACTAGCTGACCCCCGCAACTTCGTTCGCGTGTTTATAGGGTTTATATAGGATCGGATCGGATCACATAATTCTTTTATGTACCTAAACTAAATGTAGCCTAAGTTACTCCTTATAACATCACCTATCTGCCATTGAAAGTTCCGTTAAAATCGATCCAGCCGTTTCGGAGATTAGTTGGAACAAATAGATAGACCGACAAACATAAATTTAAACGCACACCAGTTTAAAATAAGCCGTACGTTCAAAGATCCGGGTCCCAAGTTATTTGAACCCAATACTGAGGGTTGTAATGTCTGTCAATTCTGAACTAAAATACCTATGACCTTGAAATATTTACAGGACAATACATAAAGTACTACCTTTCTAACAAAGAAAGAATGAGTGAAATCGAACTACGCGTTAATGAATTACAGCTAAATACACGTTTTAACTTTCATCTCCTCTCCCAAGGGAACCGTGCTAAATTTCGGGATAAAAAGTATCCTATGTCCTACCTTGGAGTATAAACTCAAATCATACCAAGTTTCATTCGAATCCATTCAGTAGTTTCGGCGTGATGCGCGGCAAAGATACAGACAGACAGACAGACAGACAAAAATGAAAAAAATTGCAGTTTTGGCTTCAGTATCGATTAAAGAGTGCCCTCCAATAAAATTTTCAAAATATCTTCAATGTACAGATTGGATCTGTTACAGTTTTATTATATTACTAGATGATGCCCACGGCTTCGCCCGTGTGTACTTAGGTTTTTAAAAATCCCGTGGGAACTTTTGATTTTCCAGAACAAAACGTACTCTATCTGTCCCCAAAACGGAAAAAATCCGTGGGATCCTTACGAATTTGGAATGCAATTCCTTACAGCATCAGGGTTGAGGAGTTGGACATGTACCTACTCGAGTTCATTCAACGATAAAGTCATTAATTGGTATCCCCAATATCAATTTAAATAACCGACAGTGCCTAAATCCTATTAGTTTTGGGGATCAGGTCCCCTACAGCATCAAGATTGAGGAGATGGAATCCTAATTTTTTGTAGGACAGTGTCGCAATGTTTCTCTATAGATTAAAAAAAATTACGCAAATCGGTTCAGAAATCTCGGAGATATCCGGTGTACATAGGTAGAAAAACACAACTCCTCCTTTTTTGAAAGTCGGTTAAAAAAGTCGCCTATGTTACTCCCTGGTTAATTCTCTACTTGTATATGAAAGTCCCATCAAAATCGGTTCAGCCGTTCCGAAGATTAGCCCGTTCAAACAGACAGACAGACAGACAGACAGACAGACAGACAGACAGACAGACAGACAGACAGACAGACAGACAGACAGACAGACAGACAGACAGACAGACAGACAGACAGACAAAAATTTTAAAAACGTGTGATTTGGTTATGGTAGCGTTCAAATAACCAATATGAGCTTAATATGAGGTAGTTATTTCGATATTACAGACAGACACTTCAATTTTATTTATTAGTATAGATAGATTGGTACACTGTACACTTTATGAACGTCAATTTAAGAACAATTAATGGTGATAATTACTTACGGAAACTTAGAACTAAAACTACGAGGGTTCCAAGCGCGCCCTGGTCTGAGAAGAGCCCACAACAAACTCAGACGGATTTATTTATTTTTTATTATCACCATTTTACAATGTGGTATAGCCATAAAAATGATTTGAACTGTTGGCTTTTAGAGCAATTTATGTCCATGGATTTTTGTCATTCAAAAAATCAGTATCACTACTACAGCCTTTTTTAACGTCCCACTGCTGGGAGCCCTCCTCTCTTCTAGGAGAGGGAAAGATTTAGAGTTTACACTCGCCACGCTGCTCAATGCGGGTTAATATAATACCTAACCAGCAGGGCGATTCAGAACACTTCGATTCGGTTTCGGTTTCGACAGCTACCCTGTTGATACGGTTATTCTGAATTAAAAATACATCTTATCGTACGATAAGTAATTCAGAAAACTTCGATAACGTAATTATCGATCGATTCGGTAAGTTATCGTACGATAAGATTTATTTTCAATTCAAAATAACCGTATCGACCGGGAAGTTGTCGAAACCGAAACCGAATCGAAGTGTTCTGAATCGCCCTGCAGGACCGACTACTTAACGTGCTCTCCGAGGCACGGTGGTGAAACACCGCCAACTACCAACTCCGGGGGCTGGCACTAAGAATTTCTTGACAAAAAAACCCAATTATTCGCCCGACCCGGGAACCGAATCCGGGACCTCGTGATCTGCAGTCGAATATGCTAACCACTAGACTAAGTACCAACGAGGCAGTTAAACTTAGCATTAATAATAAGAAATTGAAAAATAGTGATTTAAGCCTTAACTAAAAATTTCTTGAAAAAATTAGCTGATTCAAGTGACTTAGTCCGCGTGGATTTAGGTTTACATGAAAATTCCGTGGGAAATTAGCATTTCCCGAGGTAGAAAGTATGTATAATTAATATCCGTCTGAGGGATACACGGTAGTTACTTAGATCACTCCTTAATGTATATTCTTCTACCTGCCTGCGAAAATCTATCAAAATCAATTCAGCCGTTCCGAAGATTAACTCAAATACAGGATAAACAAACATACGGATGTAAGTATATTAAGGGTACCTATTTTGTAGTAATATTTAAAAGGCATTTATTTCGGAATCACAGAATTCAATTTTATTTATTTGTATATAGGTAGGTATTAAAGTAGGTATACTCACCTTTATTAGCCGACTTCCAAAACGGAGGAGATTCTCAATTCGGTGTGTATGTGTTTTTTTTTTTTTTATTTTTTTTTTTTATTTTTTTAGTGCGTATAAAAATATTTTGTCTACATTCAGCACTACCTACATTCAGCACTTCGTCTCTTTAATAGGTATGTATGCAACTAATGATTTTTGCACTGATAAAATTATACCTATGTAAACCTGCATGCACTTTATTTGCTTGTGTAATCTTTATATCTGTCTCTTTCCAACTAAAAACTAATGTGCTTGGCTAGAAAGAGATGCAGTATTTTGTATCTATCATAATAGGTACCTATACCATTTAAGGTGACCCCTTTTTTATATTTTTACAGGACACAGAAATAAGGACAACCTTTTTTAATTATTCTTAAGAGAAGTCTCTCTCGAGCGCTCCATACAAACGAAGTTTGATTTTATATTTTAAACTAGAGGATGCCCACGGCTTCGCCCGTGTGGATTTAGGTTTTTAAAAATCACGTGGGAACTTTTGATTTTCCAGAACAAAAAATAGCTTATCTGTAATAACCCGTCCCCAAAACGGAAAAATCCCGTGGGATCCCCACGATTTCGGAATGCAATTCCTTACAGCATCAGTGTTGAGGAGTTGGATATGTACCTACTCGAGTTCACTCAACGAAAAAGTCTTTAATTCGTACCCCCAATATCAATTTAAATAACCGACAGTTTCTAAATCCCATTAGTTTTGGGGATCAGGTCCCCTACAGCATCAGGATTGAGGAGTCGGAATCCAAATTTTTTATAGAACATGGTCACAATGTTTCTCTATCGATTAAAAAAATAATTACGCAAATCGGTTCAGAAATATCGGAGATATCGGTGTATAGAGGTAGAAAAACACAACTCCTCCTTTTTTGAAAGTCGGTTAAAAAAGTAGCCTATGTCACTCCCTGGTTAATTCTCTACTTGTATGTGAAAGTCCCGTCAAAATCGGTTCAGCCGTTCCGAAGATTAGCCCGTTCAAACAGACAGACAGACAGACAGACAGACAGACAAAAATTTAAAAAACGTGTGATTCGGTTATGGTACCATTCAAATAACCATATGAGCTTAATATGAGGTAGTTATTTCGAAATTACAGACAGACACTTCAATTTTATTTATTAGTATAGATAACTAATATTATAAAAGCAAAAGTGTGTCTGTCTGCTAGCTTTTCAAGGCTCAACAGTTTAACCGATATTGATGAAATCTGGCACAGAGTTAACTTATATCCTGGGGACGGACATAGACTAATTTTTATCCCGGAAAATTAAAGAGTTCCCACGGGATTCTTAAAGGTCCATCCGTTTAACCGTTTAATTTACACTGAATTTGGTACGACGCTTGCGTCCCGAAAATCGGCATAGGCAACTTTCATCCCGGAAAAGCAAATAAGTAGTTGCCACAGGATTTTAAAAAATCTAAATCTACGAAGTCGCGAGCGTCATCTTATTTTATAATAATATGTAGGGATGAACTTGAATAATATGTAGGGAGGGAATATCTTCTATAATATACAAGTAGGTATAAATTGAAAATTTAAAAAAGCCCCGACATTCGCCATTTTGTGGCGGCGGCCATCTTGAATTTGCAATAGTGCTATTCTACTAGTCAAGACCTTTCATTTGATACCCATATTAAGGGAATTGTGGCAAAATATGTAATCCGCCATTTTGTAGCGGCGGCCATATTGGATCGATTTTCATCAAATATAGCTAACAACACTCTCGACTAAATCACCTTTCAAAGAAATTACCCATATTAAGGGAGTTGTGAAAAAATATGTAATCCGCCATTTTGTTGTGGCGGCCATCTTGGACCAATTTTCTTCAAACATAGCTAACAACACTCTCGACTAATTCACCTTTCAAACAAAAAAAACCGCACTCAAATCGGTCCACCCGTTTGAGCGCCACAGGGGAACAGACAGACACACACACACACACACACACACAGACACGTCAAATTTAGAACACCCCGTCGTTTTTGCGTCGGGGGTTAAAAACAAAGTCAGCTGCAACTCGAGAACAGCTGGAGCGATTTTCATAGTTATTGATTTGTTGTATTTGTCTCCGTCCCGAATACAGAATAACTATTATAAACATTGGAAAATTTAAGAAAAAATAAAATAAAAGAATAAACATTTTCCCATACAAAATGTTCACGGGTTTCGTAGCTGTCAAACATCCCGTCGATACGGTAAACTCTCTCACCCATACCTATGTAATTCTTCCGTACGCGTGTTTGTCACCTAACTCCTCCTAAACGGCTGGACCGATTTGGATGAAATTTTGTGTGTATATTTCAATCCTGGATAGTTTGAAAACACAATTACCGGGTAGGTACAGGTAACCTACCGGGTCTCGGTAGGTGGCGCTGATGTCGGTATGTCACCGGGCAGGACGTCTGCCGGATGCAATAGTTTATTATAATTATGAAAAAAAAAAAAAACCAATGTCCTTTTTACTTTATGGTTGCCCTGGCGACACCGGGACAGTACCGTGCGCATAATATGCTAGATACCCCGGGCTCCGAGCTTTCAAGCAAGACCACACCTTCACTAGCTTTTAAGAAGTATTAATAAGTTATATAATATAAGGTAATTTTTGGATACGACAAATTGAAAAATGATATAAGCAATAATAATTAAATTAAATAGAATTATAATTAAAAACTAGCGGACATAAAATAAGTAAAAAACGACCCTTTTCATGAAAGGGGACACCCTGACTATAAAAAAAAAAAAAAAATAAAAAAAATAAAAAAAAAAAAAAATATGCTAGATAAGGTTCTTCATTGAACCTATATTTTGAGTGCCTTCTGAATTGTTAGAAATATTAGTCAGCCCTTTATTTACGGGTATGTCCGTTTACGTTTTATCTGAATATAGAGATAAGAGTTAATACCAATACGTAAGCACACCCCCCATGCTGGATACAAGCGAACCTACTACTGACAAGGACAAAGCTATATGAAAATCGGGCGGGACAAGCACAAATAGAGCAAGAGCCCACGACGACCAGACCTTCGTTATTTTAAAAAAGCTGAAAGTTTCTTTGTGTATTGTCACCAACACAGGGAGGAGCATCAGCGACTATGAAGTTGAGATCATGGTTACTTTGGGCGATAACAGGTAATAATTAAAGGTGTAAACAATCTTACGTCAAAGTGTAAAATCTATTTTTTTATATTTTCTTCGGAATAGTATTAGAAATCACGTCATGCCGGACACTACAGTTGCTACCCCCTGCCAGACACCCTTGAACTTTTAACTTTAAGGGCGTCTGGCAGGGAGTAGCAACTGTAATAAGTGTCCGGCAATAGATAACGTGATTTCTATAGTTATCCTAAAGAAAATATAAAAAATGAGACTTTATAGGTACTTTGACGTGAGATTTTTTTACACCTTTATTACCTGTTATCTCCCAAAGTAACCATGATCCCAAATTCATAGTCGCTGGTCGTTCTTACCTGTGTTGGAGACATACACAGAGAAACTTTCAGCTTTTATAAAATAACGAAGGTCTGGCCGTCGTGGGCTCTTGGGCTAAAAGCTATACCTGTACCCGAATTACTAATTCCGTGGAATTCTGACGTTTCGTAATGTTACCAGAGATAAAACAATTCCCACAAAAAAGATAAAAAATTCAAAACTAATGCAAATACAAATCAACTGCCGCATGTAGATATGACAAATGCCTGACAGACACTTCATGGTGATAATGTCATTCGACATGCATTTTTGAATAAATTTTTTCAATGTGCTTCTTTTGTTTTCTATTGTTGTTAGTGTGCACTTTCTAGTTTCCACTCTTGGTGTTTTCTATTTTAAGGCGAAACGATCGAGTAGGTAATATTATTACGCGGCATATGGCTTTATTTATGATGTTTGGCGTAAAATCGTACTTCGTAGATGTTAACCCTGTTCTCCATACAAATAACTCATTTGTAAATGACAATGACACCTGTCAGAATTCCACGGAATTAGTAATTCGGGTATATGCAACACTACTTTGCGGGTGACGATTGGCGGAATTCTTAATAAAATGTAAAAGATTATTATTTTAAGTAAGTATTTACTGATCTAATAGCCAGTAGTTTTAACACATCGTCTAAATTTTATAGTGATATGGTGATAATAAGAGTATCCGGCCGAGTTGGTTGCGGGTGCTCCTTAGACCAGTGCGCGTTTGGAACCCTCGTATTTTTATGTGTATGACTTTATAGATCGTAACTCTAATTTTATATCAAGCTATAACCCGCGCCACGTACATTGAACACTGAAGGAAAGTGGAGGGGGTAAGGTATTGTATTACGTGCGTGACAGTTCCCATACGCAGCTATCCCCTCCACGTTTCCTTCAGTGTTCAATGTACGTGCCGCGGGTTATACAATAAAAAGATTTTTTTAAATGTTCATAATAATTATTTATTAATATTAATAAAATACATAAAAAATCATTATTGATTCACAATAATAATAGTCATCGATTATTCCATTCCCGGCGGCACGGGTTCCATGGCGTTCTGTGTGTACGATGGCGCCTGGGGGGAAAAAAGCAAAATTACTAAACAGAAAAAGACAATTAAAATGTTTTTATATATTAAAAAGCGGACCCAGCATCACCCTTTTATTTGATACCCATATTGCGGGAGTTGTGAAAAAATATGTAATCCGCCATTTTGTGGCGGCGCTCAGCTTGGACCGGTTTTCATCAAACATAGCTAAGAACAATCCCGACTAATTCACCTTTCAAAGAAAAACCCGCATTCAAATCGGTTCACCCGTTTGAGCGCTACGGGAGAACAGACAGATACACACACAGACACGTCAAAAATATAACACCCCGTCATTTTTGCGTCGTAGGTCAAAAAATAATTTCATCAAAATCGGTCAAGCCGTTTAGTTAGAAGTGCCTGCGGGCACATGGCGGCGAGGTGCGGCGGCAGCATGGCGGCGGCGCGCGGCGGCAGCTCGGCCAGCACGGGCGCGGCCGCGCTGCCCAGCCTCTCGGCGCACTTCACCCACCCCTCCCACGCCACTTTGTTGCGTCACACCTGTACACTGCACAGGGGACAAGTACCTGCGGGCACATGGCGGCGAGGTGCGGCGGCAGCATGGCGGCGGCGCGCGGCGGCAGCTCGGCCAGCACGGGCGCGGCCGCGCTGCCCAGCCTCTCGGCGCACTTCACCCACCCCTCCCACGCCACTTTGTTGCGTCACACCTGTACACTGCACAGGGGACAAGTACCTGCGGGCACATGGCGGCGAGGTGCGGCGGCAGCATGGCGGCGGCAGCATGGCGGCGGCGCGCGGCGGCAGCTCGGCCAGCACGGGCGCGGCCGCGCTGCCCAGCCTCTCGGCGCACTTCACCCACCCCTCCCACGCCACTTTGTTGCGTCACACCTGTACACTGCACAGGGGACAAGTACCTGCGGGCACATGGCGGCGAGGTGCGGCGGCAGCATGGCGGCGGCGCGCGGCGGCAGCTCGGCCAGCACGGGCGCGGCCGCGCTGCCCAGCCTCTCGGCGCACTTCACCCACCCCTCCCACGCCACTTTGTTGCGTCACACCTGTACACTGCACAGGGGACAAGTACCTGCGGGCACATGGCGGCGAGGTGCGGCGGCAGCATGGCGGCGGCGCGCGGCGGCAGCTCGGCCAGCACGGGCGCGGCCGCGCTGCCCAGCCTCTCGGCGCACTTCACCCACCCCTCCCACGCCACTTTGTTGCGTCACACCTGTACACTGCACAGGGGACAAGTACCTGCGGGCACATGGCGGCGAGGTGCGGCGGCAGCATGGCGGCGGCGCGCGGCGGCAGCTCGGCCAGCACGGGCGCGGCCGCGCTGCCCAGCCTCTCGGCGCACTTCACCCACCCCTCCCACGCCACTTTGTTGCGTCACACCTGTACACTGCACAGGGGACAAGTACCTGCGGGCACATGGCGGCGAGGTGCGGCGGCAGCATGGCGGCGGCGCGCGGCGGCAGCTCGGCCAGCACGGGCGCGGCCGCGCTGCCCAGCCTCTCGGCGCACTTCACCCACCCCTCCCACGCCACTTTGTTGCGTCACACCTGTACACTGCACAGGGGACAAGTACCTGCGGGCACATGGCGGCGAGGTGCGGCGGCAGCATGGCGGCGGCGCGCGGCGGCAGCTCGGCCAGCACGGGCGCGGCCGCGCTGCCCAGCCTCTCGGCGCACTTCACCCACCCCTCCCACGCCACTTTGTTGCGTCACACCTATACACTGCACAGGGGACAAGTACCTGCGGGCACATGGCGGCGAGGTGCGGCGGCAGCATGGCGGCGGCGCGCGGCGGCAGCTCGGCCAGCACGGGCGCGGCCGCGCTGCCCAGCCTCTCGGCGCACTTCACCCACCCCTCCCACGCCACTTTGTTGCGTCACACCTATACACTGCACAGGGGACAAGTACCTGCGGGCACATGGCGGCGAGGTGCGGCGGCAGCATGGCGGCGGCGCGCGGCGGCAGCTCGGCCAGCACGGGCGCGGCCGCGCTGCCCAGCCTCTCGGCGCACTTCACCCACCCCTCCCACGCCACTTTGTTGCTCCACACCTGCGCAGGGGACAGTAACTCGAATATGGTTGAGCGAAGCAATGGCTGGATCATGCGTCATGCTCGTGAACGGGTGCCACCGTCGGAAATGGGGCTGCTTTTGTCTGCCCGTCTTCACATGTGTAGAATTGTAAGCATATTATAAAAAAAGCATATTATACAATTGAAGATTATATAAATGATAAAAAAGCATGGATTTATTAATTTGCTCCAGCAATGCACGAGACAGCATTTCAATCATGTACATAAATTGTTGTATTGTTATTTAAAAAAAAAAAAAGAGCAACCGCCGAGTTTCTTACTGGTTCTTCTCGGTTGGAACGGCATTCCGAACCAGTGGTAGATTCAATTGACGATTCAAAAGTACTTGTAAAAGTTTATTTGAATAAAAAACTTTTCTATTCTATTCTATTCTATTCTATTCTATTCTAACGGATGTAATGGGAGCGCTATCAGAAACGAAGATACAATATACCGTAAAACGCAAAAAAAAAATTAAAATATTTTATTTAAATTTAATGTATTTTTTAAAAGTTGGCAATGTAATGCAATCAGCTGATGCTAGAGGTCAACGAACGTCGGGTAAATACCTAAAGTTGTCACAGACGAAGACAAGTAATATAATAGTAGTAATGATTACAATATACCACTAATTACAAGATTCCACTAAAAAAAAAAACGCGAAAAAAAAGTCACACACGGCAGCAGTGAAACTTATAATATTCTAATTTGTCGAATACTCCAAAATATTATGTAAAATATTATATTACACATTTAAAACCTTGTTTATGTTTTTGAAATAAAATTTGGATTCAAAAACGGAAGGTAGGCGGAGTGCGATGGTCATAGAATCCGACTTGTATTCTATCTCATTCTCTCGCAGGCTGAAATGAAAATTTTTGTCTCTTTTCGGTGTCGCTTTTTGTTTCATCGAATTTTCAAATCACAGCGATCCTAAATTAGTTTTACTTCAAATACGCGAATAAATATTTCATGTATTTTTTCGTTCCTGATGCTGATGCCTAAATACCTAAAGTTGTCGTGGTCCCGCCGCCGCTTGCGAGCATTGACCTCGAGTTGTGCACGCTACACATTGCCGGTTTGAAAAATACTAAATAATATACCACTAAGTAATACAACAAATATAAGACAAATGGCTATCGGTATTGCATTGTGTTTAGGTATAGTAAGACCGCGATTAACTTGGCTCTCCCATGATCTGCGGGACGAGGGAGGGGGGGAAATTCTCATTGATAAATTAATATTCAATGGATGTGCTCGTACTATAATGTATGACAAGCATTTTTGACGCCCCTGTGAGTGTGTGTGTGTGTATTGCTACTGTAAGGACATGACACTAAATTAGGGAAAAAGAAATTTTATAATAATTATAATAATTTTAATTATCATAGTTATTCTATTATTTGCGTAATCGCAATTTAGTCTTTCATCTGTGTCTCTTTAAGTTTGCTCAATACTTTTCTATAGTAGTAGTAGTTAGTACTATACATTTAAAGTTAAGTAGGTACGTTTCAGGATATAGAAAAAAGATTTTCCATAACCAAGAAAGAAGAAGATACGTTATTAAATATAATTTATACCCCATTTTTTAAATTTTATACATATTATACTCATAATAAAATAATTTATTTAATACATCTACTAAATACAAGTAAAGTTCGTGAACTAAAACCCGACTACGCTTAATAATTTAATAATAATTTAGTGGGCAAATGCGCGGGGCAAGGAGCTAGTGGTGCCATCTGTTATTCTTATCCGAAACTAATTTTACAAGTATAAATTAAAAATTTAAAACCCCCGACATTCGCCATTTTGTGGCGGCAGCCATCTTGGATTTGTATAATGCTATTCTACTAGTCAAGCCCTTTCATTTGATACCCATATTAAGGGAGTTGTGAAAAAATATGTAATCCACCATTTTGTAGCGGCGGCCATCTTGGATCGATTTTCATCAAACATAGCTAACAACACTCTCGATTAATTCACCTTTCAAACAAAAAAAATCGCATTCAAATCAGTTCACCCGTTTGAGCTGAGCGCTACAGGGGAACAGACGGACAGACAGACAGACACACACACACACACACACACACACAGACACGTCAAACTTATAACACCCCGTCGTTTTTGCGTCGGGGGTTAAAAATCTAGAAAGCCGCGCAAAGCTGACTTCTCGATTTTTTTCGTAGATAAAATGTAGCCTATGTCACCCTGATAATAACAACGAATCAATAGACACCTCATTCATCAAAATCGGTCCAGCAGTTTAGGCGCTACATTAGTACACACAGAATCTCATACAAAAATCGGTTACAAACATACATACATACATAAATATATACATACGTAATCTTGGAAATAAAAGAGGATTCTCCGTGGATCAATATATTTAATTTTAATTAGCACTGTTATACCAATGGCCGACGAGACGCCGAGGCAGAGAGCAAGCAGAGAGCCAGAGAAGATAAAGTACAATTCGAGTTTCGACACCACAGATAAAACTTATGCAACAGATCTGTAGCATCAATAGTCACAGATAATAAATCAGTGTTGACAATTCTTTATAAAAACAAATCGCAACTTAATTATTTACAACACGTAAATACATAGACTGCTAAAATCATAACCCTTCCTTTTGGCTTTGCCGTAGTCGGGTAAAAAAAAACCAGACGTTTAGATTAGTACGGCATGGAGATGTTAGGAGATGGAATAAAACAAAGATAAAAAAACTATTAGGATTCGTCGAGACGTGTTCTTCTATATCTTAAAATTTCAATGCATTGCTGTCAGATGATGTGTCACTGTCGCTATCAATAACTATATTATAATTCACTAATTCATCATCGTCATTCTGCAATCTCTCAACGTGAACTTACAATGTGATTTCACGTAGCCTCCGTTACAGCTTGAAAAGCATCTTGCACCAGATTTAATATTTTTGTTTCGAAACGCCAACGAAATAATTTAAAATGTTGTCTTGAAATTATTGGTCCACATTATAGTTTTTTTTATAATAATTGAGAGGCCGTTTTAACCAATATCTGACGATGCGTGATGTATTCAATGGGTATGGAAATTTTTCACATGAAGCTGACAACACTTACTTGACACAGTCGTCAGCCTCATATTTATTATTATGATATTTATTTTAGAGATATTTGTTCTTTTCTCTCACATTCTTGAGCACAAAACGAACGCACTACCATAACAATTTTTCTAGCACAACTTTTTATCACATAAGAACTGGTTACTGCTATGTATTTCACAAAATTTTCGTAACGATGTAAACAATGAACTTTGAAGTTTCAAAGTGACTTTTCAATATGACAGATTTCGACTGCCCTAGTGATATAAACAAAGTAACTGACATTTTTTGTGAAATTGACTTTTTTGCATTAACAAAAGTTTAATGTCGAGTAGTTTTTTAACACAGTGTCCACAGTATAATATTTCAAATAACTTGAACAGTTTACTGAAATTTGAATTGCCCAAACAAATAACTGCACACTGAGACTGGAATTTAGGGTATTACTTTATGTACTTATAAATAATCGTTTTAATTGTTATCGGTTACTTACTATTTTAAAATGTTTCTACTGAAGGTAGGTGCAGAATTTTAGATACCTACGTACATAATTAACTAATAGGGACATTACTTTACAGGAATATAACTAAAAATAGACACAATACTGTAAATTATAACTTTACAAGATAAACATAGTTGATTATGATGCCCACGACTCCGTCCGCGTGTATTTAGGTTTTTGAAATTCTAGTCTAAGCTCTTAATTTACCAGGATAAAAAAGTAGCTTATGTCCTTTCCAAAAATGAAACTTATCTTTATACCTCGTTAAGATCGGTTGAACAGTTGGTGCGTGAAGACTTAGTAGACAGACATACTTTCGCATTTATAATATTAGTAGGTAAGTATAGATATGGTATAGATTCTTAAGTTGTAATAAGCTCTAACTTAAGTCTCTGAGTGAACTAAGTTGGATATGCTTTGTCCGTCTGACTGTCACAGCCTTATAACTTCTGATTTAATGAACAGAATTACTTTAAATTCACCGATAATATGTAGAATAACATTCAGAATTACGACCTAAAGCCGGTGATTACATAAAAAATAATAAAAATAGTTATTTGAGTTATTTGGGGAGGGCCCGGGTGCCCATTAAAGCAAATGGGGGGGGACAATTGTATTAGTCGCAATATCACAATCACAATATCACACACACACAAACGCACACGCACACGCACATTAAACTAACTTACAAAACATTAAATTAAAGTAACTATTTGTATCTGAATAACATAGTAAACTCTTTGTAATAAATTGAAAAATTATTTTTGGAAGAAATTATCAAGCAATATACAAACGAAGTAAATGACTTAATATCTTTTTAAAGTTGAAACATTAATTTTTTTGTATTTTATTTGCAATTAGAAAAACCATATTTTTAATTTTAAACAAAATTAAAAGCGAAGGAGTTAGGAATAAATACTGTTATTTATAAATTAAAATATATTATTTTGCAATTTATTACAGAGATAAATAAGTAGATATTTTGTAGAAAGGTTGCCTTCAAATAAGAGTTTCAATGTTTATGCTTGTCCTGTAAAATTGTTCTGAATGTAGTTACTTTGTTTATCACTAGGGCAGCCGATTTATCAATGAATTTATCAATGAACTTATGAATGAACAAATCGCTGCGCGGGGAGCAGGGAGGGCCCCAGGAGGGTTATCTTTATCGCGGTAGAGGTATAGTATAATAATAGCGCTAAGTTTTCGATAGCGGTCCCCATTATACCCTGTATACCTCTCTCTCGATGAGCAGCTGTAAAATGTTGAGCGCCAGAGGCCCGAGGCTGGGGTAGAGTGTGAGCGCCTGTAGCACGGTGCGCATCATCAAAACCGGTATATCCGTTTCTTCGGCCAACCGCTGGAGGACCGCCGATAGTACCTAGGAGCAATAACATGAAAGAGTTGAAAAGAGGCGAAATAGGTATGATATTAATTACTTACCAAAATACCAATTTTTTTAATATTTTATTACATGATGCTCGCAACTTCGACCGCGCGATTTTGTATATCCCGTGTGAACGGAAACTCGTTGATTTCCCGGGATAATAAGTATCCGTCCGTCTCCGGGACTATAAAAGCCAAAACGTAGTGATCGGTTCAGCGATCATGCCGTATTGACCCTAATATCAACGGATTTCATTTATTTACGAAGAAACCCTAAAAATCATTTTCAAGAGTTGGGGGTCAACATAAAAGATGTCTTTTATGTTGACCTCCACAGAGTTTGTGTTTGACAGCGAAGCACAGCGCAGTCGCCTTGATGATGTACTTCAGATCACTTCTCAGCACCTTTAGTTTGATACCCAAATATCCAAAATAATCCAAAATAATACTACGACTCACGTCTTGCGTGTAAACGTGTTTGACGGCGAAGCACAGCGTAGTTACCGTGAAAATGTACTTACGATCACCTATTAGTCCCTTTAATTAGATATCCCTATCAACCTATCAAAGGGGGTCCAAAGTAAAGTATGGCTCACATCTTGCGTGTACACGTGTTTGACGGCGAAGCACAGCGCGGTCGCCTTGATGATGTACTTCAGGTCCGCCTTGCTCGGGTCGATGAGGTGTAATGCTACCAGCAGCTCCTCAGCAGTGACTATGGTACACAAAATTGTGAGGGAATCATTTATTTTATTTATTTACAAGTGGACCCGGCAGAGACCCGGTAGGTTACCTTGTACCTTGTACCCGGTAATTGTGTTTTCAAACCATCTAGGAACCCATTGAAATATACACACAAAATTTCATCCAAATCGGTCCAGCCATTTAGGAGGAGTGGGGGAACAAACGGATGTATAAAAGAATTATAATATTTATCTTAATACATAAAACAAAATTACAAAACCCATAAACATTTTGTATGGGAAAATGTTTTTTCTTTTATTTTATTTTTTCCTCAATTTTCCAATGTTTTTAATAGTTATTCTGCTATTCGGGACGGAGACAAATACAACAAATCAAAACCCATGAAAATCGGTTCAGCCGTTCTCGAGTAATAAGTGTTCGAACAAACCCGACTTTGTTTTATATATTAAGATTTAAGATTTTTTTTCATCACCTACACCCCAGCATCACAGGTCACCCCAATTCACTAAAGTTCACGCAAAAAAAATCATTTCTATCATCTAATGCGATAGATAAATTGACATAATAATATACAATAATATACCACACATAATATATCAGTTAAGCAAGTCTCAACAAGAGAATAAAGTAGAAGTCAACAAAAAAATCCCTTTTCACATTTTTTTAGAAATTGTGCAAATACCAAATCAGTTAAAAAATCAAAAATAAGGAATTAGAAAAAAAATATCGTGATTTCTATAAAGAAACAATACTTTTTGGTAAAAAAATTAAAGTTGTACTCACAAACTCTAGCTGGAATGTAATAAACGAAAAATTCTTTAAAGCAAAATAAGGCTTCCACATAAAAACAACTTAATTATTCGAAAACTAAAGATAATAATTTTAATCACCTGGACATTGTTCATCGTTAGGGCTCTGTAGTCCGAGCAGTTTGTTGAACACTTCTTTCACTACGGGAGGGTTGAGTTTTATCAATTTCGGCAAAGCAGCGAATATCTGAAACAAAGTGGAAAAAACATTAATTGATAGCGGATGATGAATGAGGTGTCAATTAATTCTTTGTTATGGTCCTGGTGACATAGGCTACATTTTATATACGAAAAAAATCGAGAAGCGACGTGCGAGCAGAAAAGGTTTATTATTATTTAGTTTCGGATAGACATAACAGATGGCGCCACTAGCTGCTTGTCCCGCGATTTCGAGTTTCGTTTGCGTAGTCGGGTTTTAGTTTACGAACTTTATACTTGTTGTTAATTGTAAATTGTATATAAATGAATGAATATCACAAAAGCTTACCTCTTTCTTGGACAGTCCATTGAGTACTGGCACGAGGAAACGCACGTCCGACACGCGCGTCGCGTACAACTCGCGTACTCGCGACACCAGCGCGGCGCTCGGGGGGCCTGCGCGAGGGGCGGTAAAACATCAGATCATCATCATCATCATCATTATCATCATCACTATCATCATTACTATCATCATTATTATCACCATTATCATCATCAACATCATCATTATTATCACTATCATCATTATTATCACCATTATCATCATCACTATCATCATTATCATCATCACTATCATCATTATTATCATCATCATCATCATCAAAATGCAAATGTGTGTGCAAATTTTGAACAAATACCAAAGACCCCGGCCACACATGTGTTCAAACAAGACGTGTTCAAATAAGTGTTCAAATGCTTGTGCTATGTGCGCCGCCGGGGTTATACCAATTGTTAATCTCCCTTTAATGTGTGATCAACCCTTAAATGTGTAAGCACAGTGTTAAAATACGAATTTTTTGAGGTTTGTAACTTTAAAATCATTATTTTTATCAACCTTTCAAACATAAATAAACCTAGATATTGTTGATACACAACAATATCGTACAATATCAAATAATATAGTAATCACCTACTTTTGTATGAAGAAAGCATCGAATAGGCCACCTTACAGCCGCCGCACACTGGGCCACTAGTGGCGCCGACTAGTGGCCGGCCATAAGTCGGAGGAGAGATTTTTCATGCATTTTATATGGTACCACCGCACACTGAGCGCTCGAGTGGCCGCGTTCGAGCCACAAGAAAATGTATGAAAAATCTCTTCCGCGACTTGTGGCCGGCCACTAGTCGGCGCCACTAGTGGCCGAAGGGCTGTTACGGATGGGTGATAAATTCGTAGGACTCACCCTTTTCAGTGAGAATATGGACAAGTTTCGTCAACAGAGTCTCCGCGCCGCGCGGACACTCGTCCAGCAGGGCTTCGAAGGCGGGTCGTAGTGGGCCGGACTCCGGGTCTAATGCGCCGGAGTGGGGGTCTAACGCGCCGCATTTCGGGTCTAACGCGCTGTCCGGGTCGGGAACTGGCTGAGAGAGCACGGTCCTTAGCGGGCCCTCGAGCTGTCTCAACACACAACGCTTGGCCTCGGCGTCCGAGCATCCGTATACGCGCGCTATTTCGATGATTAATTCTGCAATGAGAGATTTTAATATGTTCATTAATTTGTACGTATAAATTAAAAATTTAGAAAACCCCCGGCATTCGACATTTTGTGGCGGCGGCCATCTTGCATTTGCAATAGTGCTATTCTACTAGTCAAGCTCTTGCATTTGATACCCATATTAAGGGAGTTGTGAAAAAATATGTAATCCGCCATTTTGTAGCGGTGGCCATCTTGAACCAATTTTCATCATACATACATAGCTAACAACACTCTCGACTAATTCACCTTTCAAACAAAAAAAACCGCATTCAAATCGGTCCACCCGTTTGAGCGCCACAGGGGAACAGACAGACAGACACACACACACACATACACACACACACACACACACACACACAGACACGTCAAACTTATCCCCGTATAACCCGTCGTTTTTGCGTCGGGGGTTAAAAATAATAATTTAACATTTCCTGTAGTTTTTGATACGAACCGTTAGGGTATGGAACGCCCTTCCGGCGTCCGTTTTTAGGTTTCCGTAACCAAAGGGTAAAAACGGAACCCTATTAATGTCACTCTGCTGTCTGTCTGTCTGTCTATCCGCCGGTCACAGGTCTGTAGCTCATAGACGAAATGAGTTACAAACCTGAAATTTTTGTATTTTGTGTAGAACATTGACCCAAAACCAAATATTGAATTAGAAATTGAATTAAATTATTTTTCAGGGGGGCTCCTATACACGAAAAAGGAGCCGGAAAAAAAAATTTTTTCTTACCCTAGCTTGTGGGGTATCATTGTTTAGAGGTCATTGAGTAGAGTACGAATACATATTTTTTTAATTTTTTGCTCAAACAATAAGGAAATGGGAGGCCATCAAAGTTGTCAGTTTTAGACCATTTTTGTGACGGGGGTTATCTCAAAAACTAAACTAGTTAGGAATATGATATTTCGGTATATTATGCTCTATTTAAACAACAAATACTGAAAACAACGATTCATTAAATGTGACCAAAACAAACGAACATTTTTTGGGTTTTTCTTTCACGGTTTGTTGCGATGTCTAGCTCGGAAATTAAATATTTCTTAGACCCAAAATATTATATTGTTCATAATTATGTACGGAACCCTAAAAGAGTGAAAAGAGAAAAAACCTAATTTTTTATTCCCCCCTCGTACGACTTGAGTACCTTCAAGGCAAAAGTGAATAGGCATTTTCTAGACAAGCGTGTTCCAACTTAGAAGTTAGACCTCATCATTTCTTTCCATCATTCATGATTGTCCATAAAAAATATAACCAACCTTCCTTCTCCAGGAACAACGTCATAACAAGGTTCAAGCACAGCTTGTACAGCTCGTCGTTCCATATTCTGTTCATGTGTCTGTTCCCGAACAACTCCTGTGGAGGAGTGGAGGGTAGTGCTTATCTATCACTTTCCTGGTCGCGTCCATACAGTAGGGCGTGCTTGTCTATCACTTTCCTGAACGCGTCCGTGCTACGCTTGTAGATCGTGATGGACATTTTCAGCGCTATACTGCGGATTTCTTCGTTTTCGCCCACTAGAAATAATCTATAAAAAATAGAACCAACCTTCCTTTTCCAGGAACAACGCCATAACAAGATTCAAGCACAGCTTGTACAGCTCGTCGTTCCATATCCTGTTCACGTGTCTGTTCCCGAACAACTCCTGGGGAGGAGTGGACAGCGATATGAAGCCCAGGTACAGGAGTGCGTGCTTATCTATCACTTTACTGGTCGCGTCCGTACAGCACAGCGTGCCTGTCTATCACTTTCCTGGTCGCGTCCGTACAGCAGCGAGTGCTTGTCTATCACTTTCCTGGTTGAGTGCTTGTCTAACACTTTCCTGGTCGCGTCCGTGCTACGCTTGTAGATCGTGACGGACATTTTCAGCGCTATACTGCGGATTTCTTCGTTTTCGCCCACTAGAAATAATCTATAAAAAATAGAACCAACCTTCCTTTTCCAGGAACAACGTCATAACAAGGTTCAAGCATAGCTTGTACAGCTCGTCGTTCCATATCCTGTTCACGTGTCTGTTCCCGAACAACTCCTGGGGAGGAGTGGACAGCGATATGAAGCCCAGGTACAGGAGCGCGTGCTTATCTATCACTTTCCTGGTCGCGTCCGTGCTTCGCTTGTAGATCTTGACAGACGTTTTCAGGGCTATGTTACGGATCTCTTCGTTTTCGCTCACTGGAAATAATAATTTAGTAATAAATATAGAAAAGTGTGAGACATCCGTAAGTGCTATTGTGTGACTTCTTATGACATTAGTTATTGACACTGTGCAGGAATCGAGTACCAAAGTGGTCAAAACTTGCTAGAAGTTTCTGAATGATTCAGAAGCTTTCGAATGTTCTAGAATGTTGCAGAAAGGAAGAATCAATCTCAGAGAAATCAGTGTACCAATCAAAAATATTAGTAACATATGGGCAAAATGTGTGTAACTTTGTACATAAGAATGATAAATAGGTGTGTTCTATACTAAAACCTTCCTGAAAGTATATAGAATACGATAGTGAAAAATCACAAAATCAGTTATGAGTTAAATACAGAAATTCTTTTTTGAAGTCGGTTAAAAATAAATGTAAAATAACTTACAAACGTGACAAACCAACGCGGCCACATATTTATGAGCTCTCGGCGGTCGCATGATGCACAGCTCCTCTAACATTTCCAAGGCTAGGAACGCCGATTTCTCCTCGGTGACCAAATGCCTCAAATATTCCACCGCCTCGTCCGTCACCACGGGCGCTTCCATGTAAATCTTCCTCAGCAACACATCTTTACTGGCCTCCATCGCTGGGTCACCGCGTTCCGCTACCTGGGTTATTAAAGCGCAGAGCAACTGATTGTAATTCTCATCGTGTTTCTCGTGCAACTTCGGCTGTAGGGTCACGGGATGGCGGTTGAAACCTTGCATGAAAGCGTACTCTTCGTATAACCACGATAGAGCCAAGTCGATTCTGTTTAATGGGTCCTCCATTATGTAATTGAGCACTAAATCTCTTATTTCAGGAGTGTAACTCGATGCAAATATAGTAATGAACTTTGAGCGAATTTGAGCAGCCCCACCTATAATACTCTCTTTCTCCGCCCTTAGAATTCTATCCACTGCCTGCAAAATCAGTTTCTCCTTTATCTCTTTTGGTATGGGACGAGTCAATTCCTGCAGTTTGAGCAATTTAACTTTCTGTTTTAGCTTAGGAACTGTCGGCGTCTGCGGAGGGATTAACTTCTCTTTATCCTTAGTCTTTCTCTCCTCTTCTTTTAAGTGCTCCTGTCTCGTTTCCTCCATGAGCTTGGAAACGGCATTCTCCATTTGCTTGTCCGCTTTAGTTGATTCTTGGAGTTTCGCTACGGCGTTTTTGAGTGTCAATTTTTCTTCGTCATCTCTCAGTAAGGGTATTTTGGCCTCCGAATCGAATGTTGGCGGGACAATGTTACTAGTGTTTGTCGGTGGTTGTTCGTCTTTCACTAACGCCAGCATCATTTTCGCCAAACTGCGCTTCTGAACTTTTGTCCCTGAATTAGGTATGGGTTTATATTCAGTCATGAAAAAGTCTGGCATGGTGTTGGGTAAACTGTTTAGCAACGTAGCAGTTACTAGGTTGACAACGTTTTCTACATTGTTGAGTCCATCGAATATTGAGTCTTCTGTTGCAGTGGTTTTAGTTATTACAACTGGTGCGACAGTTTGGTTGCTGTCTTCATCGTAAATGTTGAAATCGCTTCGACTATTACTGTTACTATCGCTACCAGGGGCGCTCTGAGGCGAATCGATTCTAATTCGTTTTGCTGGAGTGTCTCCATTTTTAATTTCTCCCAAACGCTTGTTCCGTCTTTCTTTGGGTAATGCTTTGTTTATCTCTTGAGGAGTCATTCCTATATCTAGGAGCAATTGAGTGAGCTGAGGCATTACATCACCGGCAGCAGGGTGTTTGACCAATATCAAAAGTTGCATTTTCAAATGTTTGCGTACCGAATTAACTTGAGATTGTGTCAAGGTTGGTGGTAAAGTTGTATGGAGGTCTCCCAATGCTTGAATGACGCTCGGCAAATACTTGGGCCTGAGTTTGGCAATTATGCACAGAGTTGTCATGCAAGCCATGAGGTTCACACTCGATATGTGTTGGGAGTTGTGAAATTTGACTAGCAGTTTGAAAATATGCCTAAAAATATAATTGCAATTATAACATAAATAAGAATCAATTGTAAAAAAATCTTGTAATTGAGGGTAGAGGTCCCTCAATTACAAGATTTTTTTACAATGATTCAGTGAGGCAGTCAGTGATTCAAAAGCAACATAATAATAAAATTATTTACTCTGATTCTTCCTCCACTGCTTTTCTTTTGGCAAAAGGCAAATTGGGTGGAAAGCGGTCAAGACTCAATTCGTCCTCTGAATCCTTGGTAGGGTCGGCACTTTGTAACACAACCATCTCTTCAAGAAACTTGATAGAAAATGTTCGTATACCCTCATTTTCACTGTCTATCATGTTTAAAATTAAGAGCTGAAAATAAAGAACACTATGATATGCGTTCATGAGCCTTATAATAATTTTACAGTGTTATACTAGAACCCTGAATTGTTTGCAGTATAAGGCTACAGACTAGACCTTTAAACACATATTAAAAACAAGTATAAATTAAAAATTAAAAAAAACCCCCGACATTCGCCATTTTGTGGCGGCGGCCATCTTGGATTTGCATAGCACTATGCAAATCCAAGATGGCCGCCGCATTCTACTAGTCAAGACCTTTCATAAGATACCCATATTAAGGGAGTTGTGATAAAATATGTAATCCGTAATTTTGTAGCGGCGGCCATCTTGGATTGATTTTCATCAAACATAGCTAACAAGATTCTCGACTAATTCACCTTTCAAACGAAAAAACCGCATTCAAATCGGTTCACCCGTTTGAGCGCTACACGGGAACAGACAGACACTGACACATACATACATATGTACATACATACACATTACACATCGTTTTTGCGATGGGGTTAAAAACTTTCATAGGCAAGCAGAGTGTATACAAGGATCACTCCTAGGTTATTTTTATCCGACAAGACCAATGGAGACAGTTAAAAATTTAATAATAGGTTTAAAGTTTAATTTTATTCACCTTTAGCTTAGCGAGTTCTTCCCACACATACTGCATGTCGGACATGCTGGCTGTGCCTTCGTAGATCCATAGCAGCACATTTCTGTACACTAAGGTGGCCGCCCGGATGGCCCTTTTCTGCACAGCAATGATCGGGTCAATCACCAGCAATTGCAACTGTTTTATGATTTTAGGTAAACAGTTTTGGTGCGATTTGCTAAAAATATTAAAATCAATATCAAATCAAAGATTGAACCATTATTACAAATTTCAAAACTTTGAGAATATATTTTTGAAACAAGCTATATTTTAGAAAAAATTGAACCGACTTTGGTCCAGCAATCTCAGAGAAATCAGTGTACCAATCAAAAATATTACTGACATATAGGTACATTTATGCTTGTAATTCAGTACATAAGAATGATAACTAGGTGTGATAAACACTAAAGCCTTCCCAAAAGTATGTAGATTATGATAGTGAAAAAATCATCAAAATCAGTTCACTGGTGTTTGTTGAATTTGAATTGAATTTGAATAAAATTAATTAGCATCGTCAAATCCCATCTTATCACATAGTTATGTGGAACTAATTAGCTGAGGATGTATTGGCATCAAGTTCAGTGACTGAATTTAAAAGTTAATTAGACAACTATATGTTTAAAGAACTTGGAACACATTTGATGATATCAGTGAAAGTTTCTAGTCTATTTATTATAATAATAAATGAAATAAAAATTTTCATAATTTCATATTTGTTTGTTCCCTTTTAGACAATAATGTGTTTGCCAATCTTAGGCAAATACAATGGTCACTTTGTAACAATGCTTGTTACACTATTGGGCCAAAATCAAATTTACTATGAGCATGTTTTTGCATGCCATAATTTACCATTACCATGAGCTTTACCATGAGCAACTTCAAAATTGTATATTGGTGGGACTCATCTTGTGTTGAGAACAGCCATAAAGATTGACAGGGATTTCACTAAGCATCATCATCAATCAAAAGATGTCCACAGATAACACAAATAAGAATTATAAATGTCCACAGTTAGACATAGGTCTCTAGCAGGGACTTCCACATACTTCTGCACCAAAATAGGCCTCCATTTTAATAAGAGACAAAGATGTTCATTCAATGTTATTTTATGGCCCCAAGTCAAAATTTTCATAGTAGGTTCCTACTTAAAGCACACAAGTAGATAAGTACAGAGGGAAACCTACAAGCGGCCCGCTGTAGGTACACTCACACATATGCACACATTTGTCACCCAACTGAACCGGTTGGGGGACCGAGCGGGCGTCCGTGAACCGTTGGTGAGTGTGTTTGTGAGTGTACCTACAGCGGGCCGCTTGTAGAAGATTCGCCTCTGTACTTATCTACTCGTGTGCTTAAAGATCCCTATCTATAATTCTAAAAGTGTGTTGGATAAAAAATAGATTATTATTAGTAGGTCTACAATCATAAATCTTGCATACTTAACACTTTATTAACATGAATGTTGAACTATTTTGAATAAAATTAACATGAATGCTGCACTTTAATGTATAAAAATACCTACCTGAGCTCCTCAATGAAACCTACAACCAGTTTCTTAACCTCTGGAGACTTATCGCTGACGAAACTCAGGATGTTTTCGATGTAAACTGGTACCATTTGCGGTACTTGATGCAGCAATACCTCGATTATTTTCCGTAAAAGATTCGCCTTTTTCTTGCCCTCGGACATACCAGCCTCGTTTATCCATTGTACTAACTGAAATTGAAGGGGAAATGAAACAACGTTGAAATAAATAATCAGTATATTTTGATAAAATTACATTTTAGAAACACAACGAACACAACACACCTGATTTTGCGCGGTAACATTAGATCCTTGCTGATATTTACTAGCCATTTTGATTGTTTTGAACTACAATTACATTATTATCAAAAATTCATGGAAGTCAAGTAATAATTTATCATTCTAACTAATATTTTATGAAAATCCAAGCAAACAGTAATTTACAAACGCACGCGAATTATGATTATGTCACCTGCACAGGTCAGTTCACCTGGCAATTGGCATGTGTCAATGTCTCATGTCTGTCAACGTCATGTCATGTCACTGTCAAACGAACACAGAGGAATAACCAGAGATTATTAACGTTACCAAGTAACAAAATAAAATTAGCGATAATTAACATTAATTTCAATATGATTCTCTATTCTATTGTCTGTAAAAATATTATTTTGTTAATTTGATATCATTAACATTAGCCCTCGTACGCATTAGCGGTCAACCGCGTACGCGGCTGACCGCGCGGCTAGCCTCTTCATAGAATTTCGTCGCGGTTTAGTGCGTACAAAATGAGCGGTTGCTTATAAAAATATAAAAGCGGCTAACCGCGCGGTCAGCCGCGTACGCGGTTGACCGCTAATGCGTATGAGGGCTTATTGTATCGTCGTTTATAACTTTAACAAATAAGTATGATATTTGTTACGTAGCTCACGAATAAGGCTGTCTAAATACTTTTACCCCGGCGCTACACACAACACAACACTAATTATATTTTATTTGAACACTTGTTTGAACAGTAAGTATTGTTTGGCAGGGAACTTTGGTATTTGTTCAGAGTTTAAACAGACATTTGCACTTTGCCATTCGGTATCGGTTTTTCAGTTTTTAGAGTTCAAAATATTCAAATGAAGCGAACATATTTGCAAAGTCTGTCTGCCAAGTAAGCAAACTTGTGTCCAAATGTGTGAGCAAAGTCCTTCAAATCTTTTGTTTTATTCTTTGTCTGTATCTGGCGCCGGGGTTAAGGCGGAACCACACTTACGTGTCGTGGCGTGTCGTGACGCGCCAGAAGCCTATCGGTTTCATACATTTAGGGACCTTTCAGATAGACCGGCGCGGAGAGCAGAGCAAATTTTAATCGCATTTAAAATAGAATCTTAAGACATTGAAATAAGCTTTATTTTTACATTTTATCTCTTTTATGATAAGAGGATGCTCGAGGATGCTCCCAATACGCTCTGTGTGAAATATTAAGAGCAGCCGCTCGGCTGCTCGTCGAGCCGGTCGGCTGCTCCATGCTTGTGCTCTTTCGCGCTCGAGCATCCGACCGGCTCCGTTCGCGTGCTCTTTCATGCTCGCGCAGCCGACCGTGGGGCGAATTGCTCTGCCGTCCGGCCCAAGAGCGTACGCTCGGCTCCGAACGCATCCGCGTGTCCGTTCACACAGACCGGCGCGGAGAGCAGAGCAAATTTGAACGGCCGGTCTGTGTGAAAAAAGAAATGCTCTCCGATGCTCTCCGCGCCGGTCTATCTGAACGGTCCCTTAGTATGGTTAGAGACACACTTGTAGGGCGTGTCATTTTTACTAAATGTATGAAACCGGCGCATCACGACACGCCACGACACATAAGTGTGCCGGCAGCCTAAGCCTGTGACCTCCTTACCAGTACCTACGTTAAGATGCAAAGAGTATATAATCACTACGTGTTAAGATGTATCTAATAGATGTAGATTTTCAAACTATAGAAAACAAAATTGTGGTGTTAAATTATTATTTTTTATCATGGATAAGCAAGTTCAATAAATATATCTATTTTATATTTTAATTACAATAAAAGAGGTGCTCGATGAGGAATGTAGAGATTTTGCATTTCAAAATCTCTGGGTTTATTTTGTTCTTCGATATCTAAGTATGCGCTGCGTACCACCAGTAGACAGTAGAAAATGATCACTGAAAAAAAAACGAAATATCAAAGTATATAATTGTTTATAAATACCTAACTAATTAGGGTACTTAGTTGTTTGATTTGATCATTATTTTTTACGCAAAAACAAAAATCTATATTTTAGAGCTGTGTGTTATCATAATATGGGACACTTTAAAGTAAAGGCGACTTCACATTATTCGAGTGATATAAGAACTATTATAGTTAGGCAAAGTTCGTTTTAGGCAAAGATTCAGTTCAGCTCTTTGTGTCTTTCATTTTATTAGGTAAAGGTATTAGTCATTCGATTATTATGAAAAAGGCTAAGTACCTATAAAAAGCAACCGCAATTATAAAAACAAATTGTGCTTTACATAATAATAATTATTATTTAAAACTCAAATAAATTTTAACCAAGACACACGCCAGTGCGTTAAGCCAAGTTCCAATAAGAAAAGTTCTTATAAGAACGGTTGAACTTACCACACCACTTGAGAAGCGTGATGGTCGCAATGAAGTGTAAAAATACGGTGGAAACTACTACAGTCGCCAGCGCTAGTACAAGTAAAAACAATCCACTGTTATAGTATGTTTTCATAAAGATTGGTTTGTTCTGAAAAAAAAAACGAAGAAAAATAATTAGTTTCGTTAGAGAAAGACAAACAATTTTTTGCAATATACATAATTCTTATTTCAGGGTAGTAGGTAACTTATTGTAGTTGCCCGCAAATCAGTCCGCCATAGAGTTAATATTGGTGTCCGCAGCGCTATGACCTAGCAGAAGCAGTGCGTAGCAGCGAAGTGCGGCTACAAAAGGTACGCCATATTGACGTACACGAGTATCCACTAATATGCATATAGTTATAAGTTTTGGCATGTATATATATTTTATCTAAGCAACAATCAGGTAAAAGTTATGAGTCTGGCATCATTATTCTAACACAACTTTGCATGTAGTCAATACACACTTCGGTATTGCGTTGCCGCATTCAGCGAACTACTTTTCTTAGATAGTGCTCCGTCTGGATAGTCTAAGCCGTCCGCGCAGAATACTCAACTACGAGTAAGTACATAATATTATTATTTTCCTGTGAGATTTTGGGATGAAAAGTTTTCCGATTACTTCAGCCAATTTTCACATTACACCAGATAAAGAGTCAAATTGACAGACATACGGGAATAAAAAAAAGCTGTAAAAAAAGCTATTTTTTAGGGGAATTTTATTTAGATACTTGCTTGTTCATAGGCGTATTTGTTTATTATAGCTTCGATCAATAATGTTCTAGATATGCTGTCAATTGTCAAAAAGTCCGTGAAACATGAAGTCTCAGCCATCGCGATACAGCCCTATTTATTACATTAAAAACAAAAAAAAAAATTAGTTGTCTGTAAAGTCGATTTACGGCCGATAATTTTACGTGACAAACTCTTATGAAAACAAAGCCTAGAGACATATATGAGTCCCAATCCGAACGTTCCGCTTCCGCGCTACATGGTACGTTTCGCTTCTGCGCTATGTGCTACGTTTCGCTTCCGCGCTACGTGCTTCGTTTCGTTTCTGCGCTACGTGCTACGTTCCGCTTCAGTGTGCTTAGTCTCAGTTTGAAGCGCTCCAAAACTAAAAGTATACTATAAGTATACTATTGATCGAATCACAAATGACTTCAGAGCAAAATGAACCCAAAGACTCTTATTTTAGGTTCAGTTTACTCTGAAGTCATTGTGATTCGATCAATAGTATACGTCTTATAGTATACTATAAAGTTTTGGAGCGCTCCAAACTGAGACTAAGCACTCTGCGCTACGTGCTACGCTTCGCTTCCGCGCTACGTGCTACGTTCCGTTTCCGCGCTACGTGCTACGTTCCGTTTCCGCGCTACGTGCTACGTTCCGCGCGACGTGCTACGTGCTACGCAGTACGTTTCGCGGTACGTGACAATGAGTCATGCTATTTCGTGCATGTAGCCAGCGTTAATCGATTTATAAGACGTTATCACGTCAACAAAACTGTTCGAATAAGTTACTAACCATGTGAATTCCAACAATGAGGAGTATGCTTATTATCATGTAATACAAATACACGAGTAAAAGATACGCGTGTGTGATGTACACGCTCTGTGCGATTCTAGTCATCTCTTCGGGCGTATGCTCCGGAACCGGCTCGTGTTCGTGGGTCTGAACGAACACAATTACTTTGTAGAGAGAGAACGATACAACGCCCATAGAGAGCAGAGAAAATACCTGAAAGATACAGATCATTTTAAAAATAGTTAGTGTGGGGACGAACCTTTTTACCCGAAGCCCAAAGGAGGGCTTATGTATTTGACCTGAGTGTATGCATGTCCGTTTTGTACTGTATTAAGCTTGTTTGTCGTTACGAGTTTGCATCTACCCCTTTACCTAACGACTTGTACTAAAAAAAACTTTCCAAAAATTTCCTCAAATTTCCTTGGAATTAAATTACTCACTGACCCTTATTATTGAAGTACAGAGAAAAGTAAAGGGCACAGCTGAACCTATGGTATTCTTAATACTAAAATGCATTTTATTTATATGTATATTGTATAGGTATATCGAGAGATCATCGGCCAATCCGAAGTGAATTCGATCGTCATACTATAGCTGTCATTTATACGACATTGCGACAAACACACAGAATTATTTTAAGATGTCTGAAAAATATAACTTAAATATGACACACATTTAGGATGAAAAAATATAGCTGTGCCAGAAATCAGCGCCTTACTTTATATTGAAGGACAATACTGAGGTATCCATTAAATCACGCATGTATACACACTTACTATAGAAGCATATCCAATTATGAGTGATCCGACTCTCAGAGGCAAACAACAACAACACTTCTGCAATCTCGGCAATCGTATAGCCACCATTATTCTGAACGCGACACTAAAAAACACCTTCCAGTTTGTGAAGAAACAAACGGGCTCTATAAAGAACCCAAATAATTTTAAAACTATTCTTCGATCACTTCACAATTCCCGCGCCTTCGAAAAAATGCTTATGCACTAATAATAACCTAGTTTTACTTTTGAATTTATTGGACTTTCAGTTGTTAGAAAGAAATCAAATATTAATATGGACCTCGAATAAAATGACTTGGTTTATTCGTCACGAAGTGAAGCGTCCATATTTTGGGCGTTGGATATCGCTCTTATCAGATTAGACGGAGTGATAATAATATTGACTGACCAGTCTGTGACTACACAGAAGTGGGTGCTTACCTAAAATAAACTGCATTGAATACATAGACGATGATTCCTTTATTTTCATGAAATAGTTACTAAGCATTTAATATAAAATTTATTAGGTTTTGATTATCTATATATAGTTACCTACTTACAAAGGAAAATACATTATTAATTTACTAGGCGAGAAATTGAATGAGCGCTTGGCTTTAGCACTTAGCAGCGGGCATTATTTAATTTTCAAGTTATCTAAATATTTTTTTTGGAAATAGTAAAGATCATACAGCTTCATCAGTTTTGATTTTCCTCTGTGAATTACAAATGGCACATGTTATTATACCTACAAGGGTGTAGATAATAATTCCATCTCGTTTTATAAATGAAACGTGAATAGGTGTCACCACTTCATATCATCATGACAATAAGTCAAAAGTACTTAGTACCTAGTAAAAAAAAACCGGCCAAGTGCGTGGCGGGCCACGCGCAGTGTAGGGTTCCGTAGTCACAATCCTCGAAAAACAGATAAAACTCCCTAACCTGTGAACCCTACTTAGCCGTGATAGTTTTCCTTTAAAATTGATTATATACCCTACTGCTGTGAATTTTTTCAAGTTCCTATATACTGCCATTTGGCTGATAGAGGGGGGGGGGGGGGGACACTTGACTCTAATAAAAATTTGCACTTTAAAACATCATATTTTACAAACGGATCTAGAAATAGAAAAATGATGTTATTTTTAAAAGACCTAATCAACGATACCCCACACTATGGGGTAGACAAGAAAAAAAATATTCATCCCCACTTTACATGTAGGGGAGCTACCCTAAAAAAAATATTTATCAAAATTTTATTTCACCACTTTGTCGGCGTGATTAATATTTATACTCATGCCAAATTACGGATTTCTAGCGCTAATAGTCTCTGAGATTAACCGAGGATGGACGGACGGACGGACAGGCAGACAGACGGACGGACATGGCGAAACTATAAGGGTTCCTTGTTTACTACGGAACCCTAAAAATGGCAATTCGATGGTACGAAATGAGACTGAGACGACAGGTCACTGTGCCGCCGCGCTATTGGTTCTTGAATCCGGCGCTGTAGGAAATTACGCTTGCGCAGATAATATGTACATCCCCTCTGCTATTACCTACCTAGAGCTCTCTTTACCTGACGATATCTGTAGCTATGTGCTACGCTATGGTGTGAAGGCATTCACATGCCTTATTAGCTGATATCTTCTCAATTCCTCGCAAGTTGACATAGTAGCTGTAGACCACGATGAATGAGTAGAACTCTAAAACTAAAGGAAATGGAATTAATTATTACTTAGGTATTATAAGTATTTTTTTAACAAGTATTATTAGTAAAAGTCCCGTGGGAACTCTGACTTTCCGGCATAAAAATATTCTATGTCATTATAAGCTACCTACCTACATATGTGCGAAATTTTAAATAGGAAAATGAAAATATTAAGTACTAACCAACAAAGAACAATATTCCCAAATACCATCCAATGAGCAGCTCATGTATTAAACATAAAGTAAGTAAGCAGGCGATTTCTATGAGCCATGCAAAGAAACGGCAGATCAGATAGTGTTTCAGTAACCGGGGTTTGCGCTGAAAATTGTAACAAGTTATATACCTACATATGTATATCTACCATTTAAGCTAACTACATGAGACCGCCTGGAACACAGACATATTATTATTAGATAGATTAGATCGGTGATCATCATTTTTTACTAAGAATAGTCACGCGTGCCAAAATAATCACTTACGTGTGATAAGGAATAGGTACCTATGTACCTGTATATTATACCTACCTCTTTTTTGCGATTTATTTCTGAACAAGCTGACACCCGCAACTTCGTTCGCGTGGATATATATTGGTTTTTAAAAATCCCGTAGGAATCATTTTATTTTTCCTAAGCTCCTTTGAGCTCATATCATGCTAAAAACTGTTAAAAGTACACTGGCGGATGTTTAGGTAGATCAAAATGTAAACATCCGCCAGTGAAAGTCCCATCAAAATCGATCCAGCCTTTTAGAGATTAGTCAGTAATCTTTAAAGTATCTACTTTATAACAAAAAAAGAATGAATGAAATCGGACCACGCGTTATTGAATTACAGCTAAATACATGTTTTGACTTTCATCCCCTCTCCCTAGGGAACCGTGCTGAATTTCGGGATGAAAAGTATTCTATGTGTTACTCCGTAGTATGAACTTAAATCATACCAAGTTTCGTTTCAATCCATTCAGTAGTTTTTGCGTGATGCGCGCACAAACATACAGACAAACAGATAAACAGACAAACAGACAAACAGATAAACAGACAAAAATTTCAAAAATAGGTTTTTTACGTGCTATTACCTATCCCTAACATCTCCCAGTTATTATTTTGCAAAAATCTTTAATGTACAGATACGGCCAGTACGATTTTATTATATGTATAGACTTGTAGGTACGTTTACAGTATGAAATAGCGTAAAATGAAACTTTCACAGTTATTTTGTGCCCTAAGAGCCTGTTTCACCACCTTCTGAATAAGTGTCGGCTTATTCACAACTTTTGTCTTTGTCACTTGGCATAAAATAAGAAAGCGACAAAACTTACGTTTAGGCTATTCGACACTTATCAGAAGGTGGTGAAACGGGTCCTTAAACAAATAAATTACGTAGAAATCTCGGTGTGGCACCACCACACCACCACAGAGCAGATGAGTGTGATTTTGGAATTTTGTGCACAAATGTGTATAGGTATCAATTTGGCACGCGTTTTCCTTCCACTTCGCCGTTCTAACTAATATATAATATCTGTATATTTCTTAGGTTAAAACTCTGTATAGATCTCAACCTAAGTTACTTACACGCGATATACCAATCACCAAATAAATAACAAACACTAATATAACACTCTCGCAGAGCAAAAGTGTGACTTGTGTGTAGTACAGTAGGTAGACATTATAGGTTTCACGTTTGCGATCCCTCAGCCAAGCTCCCAGTGGAAACTTCTCACCGATCAGAATTTCCAAAATGGCCGTTGTAATGAAAACTATGCAGAATATTGAACGAAACTGTAAAATGTTGAATAGAAGCAGGCGTTACTTTGCGGAATTCCATGATATATACAATACAATGAAAACTAAATTACTTACTTTGCTATAATCCGCTAACAGTGACAAACTTTACGATTACAAACGAACGATTGGATAGACTTAGCAATCGTCCGTTGTGAAGTCGACATCTCCTGAAGATGCTCCGGTGTCGGAGTGAAACGATCGTCGAGTTTATTTTGTGGTGAATTTGTGTGGTGTTGTGCCTACAGTCACCGTTAGCGGGTTATCAAAGTAATTTTGTTTTCATTTTACTTATACCTATATGAAACTGTAAAAAACCGCTTACCTATATTATTAAGAACATGAAAATATTGGTTATCTTTAGTTGGTAAATGATTGCTATGCAAAGATTATCATCATGATCAACCCACTACAAGGCACGGGGCACCTCTCAGAATGAGACGGGTTTAGGCCGTAGGCCACTACGCTGACCAAGTGCGAATTGGTAGACTTCACACGGCTTTGAGAATATTACTGAGAACTCTCAGACATGCAGGTTTCGTCACGATGTTTTCCTTCATCGTTAAATCGAGTGATATTTAATTGCTTAAAACGCACATAACTCGTAAAAGTATGCCGCAAAAAACTGCAGTGATAAAATTGCAAAATTTTACTGGATCCTAAGTACCTACTTGACTACTTACTTGTTATTTAAAAAAAAAATGATTAACACTAACCAAAGTCCACACAGTAATCAAAATGGAACCGCATCGTAAGGTGTAGAAAAACAAAAATTGTTCTATTTTTGGCAAAATTACTTCGATGTTCACACACATCCTAGAATAAATGATAGTCAAAAGAGGGCAAAGGGCAAAAATATTATTAAAGTTAGCTGGAGGGACACGTTAAGTACTAACTTAGCTTTAGTAAGATTAAGTAGGAACACAATACTTTGGTCCGATGTTGTTTTACCTTTAGGAATGATGTTTAATGATTAGGAAAATAAATAAGTAACGATGACGATTAACATCATTTACGTAAATATTTTCGTAAGCTCAAAATTTTCGCAATAATAATTATTTTATAAACAAAGCATTATCAAAGTATTTTAAAGTCAAAGTCAAATTAATTTGTCACTTTTTTGCAGCTTATTATGATTTGAAAAATTTATAAAAACTTTTTAGGTTTTATTGTCAAGCGTAAATAGAAATTTAACTACCACGCACACAAAAATTGTGGAACCAACTCTCTTTGAGGGTTATTCAAGGCCTCAAGGGGCGGTTCCTCCTGGTGTTGCAAGCTTCGAAAGTGAAAGCAATAATCCCGAAAAAGGAAATGTCTTTGTGCTTCAAGTTTGATAAATCAGGCATTTCACCATTTTCCTGCTCCAACATCGGACCTTGATCACTCAGTCTAACAACCTCGCTATATCTATATCACACTAATCACACTATCACACTAATATTATAAAGGCGAAAGTGTGTGTGTTTGTGTGTGTGTGTGTGTGTGTGTGTGTGTGTGTGTGTGTGTGTGTGTGTGTGTGTGTGTGTGTGTGTGTGTGTGTGTGTGTGTTTGTTACTCTTTAACGCCGAAACTACTGAACCGATTTAGCTGAAATTTTGAATGTAGATGGATAATGCCCTGACTTAACACATAGGTACTTTTTATCCTGGAAAACTCCACAGTTTCTACGGGATTTTGAAAAAATAACTACAGCTATAGGTAGATTACTATAGCAAACTTCCTTGAAAGTAGGTGTGAGTTGGAAAAGGGAGCGGGAACGGGAACCGGAAATCCACTAAGTATTCCCTCGGGATTTGTGAAAACTGAAATTCACGCGGGCGAAGCTGTGGGCAGAAGCTAGTGTTTAATAAAGCTGAATTCCTCTTATCACCAGACCTTGGTCAGTATCTGTACGCCAACTATCTTATCGAGACCCAAAATGTGCCAAAAAACACATCTGGTGTGTATATCGAATTGTGTAGTTTGCAGACTTCGCAGCATCTGGTCAGTGGTCAAGGGTATATTACAGTGTCATTAAGATAGTATACCCGATGTATACCTTAGTAGGTATTATACCCGTGTAATTATAAAAGCTGATAGCCTAGTGGTTAGGACGACCGACTTCTAATCGGAGGTCGTGGGTTCGAACCCGGGGCACGCACCTCTAACTTTTCGGAGTTATGTGCGTTTTAAGTATTTAAATATCACTTGCTTTAACGGGGAAGGAAAACATCGTGAGGAAACCTGCATGCCTGAGAGTTCTTCATAACGTTCTCAAAAGGTGTGTGAAGTCTGCCAATCCGCTTGGCCAGCGTGGTAGACTATGGCCAAAACCCTTCTCACTCTGAGAGGAGACCCGTGCTCTGTAGTGAGCCGTTAATGGGTTGATCATGATGTATACATAATATATACCTTAGTATACCCGAGTATATTTGACAAGATCAACAGACAGAGAACAGACTTAGATTCATAAATCAGCTTATTAGAATCCAACACAACCGCGACAGCTATTTCACATCCCACACATGGGCGAAGACCTCCTCTCTCATAGGAGAGAGGGATTTGGAGCTCATACCCGTCACGCTGTTCCAATGCGGGTTGGCGGGCTAATCCATTCCTCTGTGGATATAATCCAACACACTAATATCTCAATATTCTCTTTACTAAGTGGTACAAGAGTAAGATTTTGCACTCTTTGAAAAATTAGAGCAATAGTCGAGCAGCAAAAAGAGCAATAATACTTACTGTGTGATTCATAGATCAGTGTGCTTAGTCTAAAGCGGAGCACTCGAAAACGAACTCGAAAACTATTGATCGATTTCAGAGTAAAATAGACCTAAAATGTCTTATATTAAGGTTTGAGTTCGCCAATACATTCCAATGCTGAATGTATTGGCGAACTCAAACCTTAATACAAGACATTTTAGGTCTATTTTACTCTGAAATCGATCAATAGTTTTCGAGTTCGTTTTCGAGTGCTCCGCTTTAGACTAAGCACACAGACCACATGATGCGAGTGAAGAGTCAAATGCACGACTTGTTCAAGTTCAAACATTTTTCACAAGTTCTTCAGCCAACCGAACGGTATTCTAATATTATTTCAGCACAATGATAAATTTAAAATTAAAAAAACCCCCGACATTCGGCATTTTGTGGCAGCGGCCATCTTGTATTTGCATAGTGCTATTCTACTAGTCAAGCCCTCTCATTTGATACCCATATTAAGGGAGTTGTGAAAAAATAATATGTAATCCGCCATTTTGTAGCGGCGGCCATCTTGGATCGATTTTCATCAAACATAGCTAACAACACTCTCGACTTATTCACCTTTCAAACAAAAAAACCGCATTCAAATCGGTCCACCCGTTTGAGCGCTGCAGGGGAACAGAGACCACACACACACACACACACACACACACACACACACACACACACACACAGACACGTCAAACTTATAACACCCCGTCGTTTTTGCGTCGGGGGTTAAAAACAGATTGCTGCAGGTTAATTCAAAACAAAATTAACAATAAGTTATCTGAGTTGCAATGGGAATTTGGACGGCAATGCCTACTACGTCAGAGATATAATATCGTCGTCGTCATAATATCCTTAACTAATATTTTTTTATTTGTACTCCAGCTAATTAATCGCGGACGGACATTTTGGCGATGATTCAGTTCCGATGATCAGTTTGGACTCTGGATGTATCTTCTTTATCTGTCTGTGGAATTTGTGGATTAGTCTGTGCGTTGACAGGAACTTGAAGCGACCGATAAGTTCCTTTTAGGTTCCTTTCATAACTCAAACGCTTACCAGAAATGTACTAAGTAATTTTATTCCCAAAAAATCCATGACTAAATGGGATAAAATAATACGCTTGAATTTTTTTTTCAATCTAAATTCTCACATCGGTTCCTAAAGTAACCATCTGTAAATTTTTATTTTTGCTGTTGAAGGAATAACATTCCATTACCATTACTAGCTTTTAACACCCTACTGCTGGGCACAGGCCTCCTCTCTCACAGGAGAGAGGGATTTAGAGCTTAGACCCGCCACGCTACTCCAATGCTGGGTTGGCGGGCTTTTCTATCTATCTTCTATCTATAATATAATAAAACTGTAACAGATCCAATTCTGTACATTGAAGATATTTTGAAAATTTTTATTGGAGGGCACTCTATAATCGATACTGAAGCCAAATCTGCAATTTGTTTCATTTTTGTCTGTCTGTCTGTCTTTCTGTCTGTCTGTCTGTCTGTCTGTCTGTATCTTGGCCGCGCATCACGCCGAAACTACTGGATGGATTCAAATGAAACTTGGTACGATTTAAGTTTATACTCCGAGGTAGGACATAGGATACTTTCTATCCCGAAATTCAGCACGGTTCCCTTGGGAGAGGGGATAAAAGTTAAAACGTGTATTTAGCTGTAATTCATTAACGCGTTGTTCGATTCTACTCATTCTTTTTTTGTTAGAAAGATAGTACTTTATATACTGTCCCGTAAATATTTCAAGGTCATAGGTTTTTTAGTTCAGAAATGACAGACATTACAACCCTCAGTATTGGGTTCAAATAACTTGGGACCCGGATCTTTGAACGTACCGCTTATTTTAAACTGGTGTGCATTTAAATTTATGTTTGTCGGTCTGTCTATTTGTTCCAGCTTATCTCCAAAACAGCTGGATCGATTTTAATGGAACTTTCAATGGCAGATAGGTAATGTTATAAGGAGTAACTTAGGCTACATTTAGTTTAAGTACATAAAAGAATTATGGGATTCGATCCGATCCTATATATAAACCTATATCTACGCGAACGAAGTTGCGGGGATCAGCTATAATATAATAAAACTGTAACAGATCCAATTCTGTACATTGAAGATATTTTGAAATTTTTTATTGGAGGGCACTCTATAATCGATACTGAAGCCAAAACTGCAATTTTTTTCATTTTTGTCTGTCTGTCTGTCTGTCTTTCTGTCTGTCTGTCTGTCTGTCTGTCTGTCTGTCTGTCTGTATCTTGGCCGCGCATCACGCCGAAACTACTGAATGGATTCCAATGAAACTTGGTACGATTTGAGTTTATACTCCGAGGTAGGACATAGGATACTTTTTATCCCGAAATTCAGCACGGTTCCTTTGGGAGAGGGGATGAAAGTTAAAACGTTTATTTAGCTGTAACTCATTAACGCGTTGTTCGATTTCACTCATTCTTTTTTTGTTAGAAAGGTAGTACTTTATGTATTGTCCCGTAAATATTTCAAGGTCATAGGTTTTTTAGTTTAGAAATGACAGACATTACAATCCTCAGTATTGGGTTCAAATAACTTGGGAGCCGGATCTTTGAACGTACGGCTTATTTTAAACTGGTGTGCATTTAAATTTATGTTTGTTGGTCTGTCTATTTATTTCTGCTAATCTTCGAAACGGCTGGATCGATTTTAATGGAACTTTCAATGTTATAAGGAGTAACTTAGGCTACATTTAGTTTAGGTACATAAAAGAATTATGGGATCCGATGCGATCCTATATAAAAACCTATATCTACGCGAACGAAGTTGCGGGGTTCAGCTAATAATATAATAAAACTGTAACAGATCCAATTCTGTACATTGAAGATATTTTGAAAATTTTTATTGGAGGGCACTCTATAATCGATACTGAAGCCAAAACTGTAATTTTTTTCATTTTTGTCTGTCTGTCTGTCTGTATCTTGGCCGCGCATCACGCCGAAACTACTGAATGGATTTAAATGAAACTTGGTACGATTTGAGTTTATACTCCGAGGTAGGACATAGGATACTTTTTATCCCGAAATTCAGCACGGTTCCCTTGGGAGAGGGGATGAAAGTTAAAAGGCTTATTTAGCTGTAATTCATTAACGCGTTGTCCGATTTCACTTATTCTTTTTTTGTTAGAAAGGTAGTACTTTATATATTGTTCTGGAAATATTTCAAGGTCATAGGTTTTTTATTTTCGAAATGACAGACATTACAACCCTCAGGATTGGGTTCAAATAACTTGGGACCCGGATCTTTGAACGTACGGCTTATTTAAACTGGTGTGCGTTTAAATGTATGTTTTTTGGTCTGTCTATTTGTTCCAGCTAATCACCAAAACGGCTGGACCGATTTTAACGGAACTTTCAATGGCAGATAGGTGATGTTATACACTTAGGCTACATTTAGTTAGGGTACATAAAATAATTATGGGATCCGATCCGACCCTATATAAAACCTATAAATACGCGAACGAAGTCGCGGGGGTCAGCTAGTAATATAATAAAACTGTAACAGATCCAATTCTGTACATTGAAGATATTTTGAAAATTTTTTATTGGAGGGCACTCTATAATCGATACTGAAGCCAAAACTGCAATTTTTTTCATTTTTGTCTGTCTGTCTGTCTATCTGTCTGTCTGTCTGTCTGTCTGTATCTTGGCCACGCATCACGCCGAAACTACTAAATGGATTCAAATGAAACTTGGTACGCTTTGAGTTTATACTCCGAGGTAGGACATAGGATACTTTTTATCCCGAAATTCAGCACGGTTCCCTTGGGAGAGGGGATGAAAGTTAAAACGTGTATTTAGCTGTAATTCATTAACGCGTTGCTCGATTTCACTCATTTTTTTTTGTTAGAAAGGTAGTACTTTATATATTGTCCCGTAAATATTTCAAGGTTTTTAGTTCAGAAATGACAGCCATTACAACCCTCAGTATTGGGTTCAAATAACTTGGGACCCGGATCTTTGAACGTACGGCTTATTTTAAACTGGTGTGCGTTTAAATTTATGTTTGTCGGTTTGCCTATTTGTTCCAGCTAATCTCCGAAACGGCTGGATCGATTTTAATGGAACTTTCAATGTTATAAGGAGTAACAGGCTACATTTAGTTTAGGTACTTACATAAAATAATTATGGGATCCGATCCGATCCTATATAAAACCTATAAACACACGAACGAAGTGGCGGGGGTCAGCTAGTTAACAATAAGTTATCTGAGTTGCAATGGGAATTTGAACGGCAATGCCTAGTACGTCAGAGATAATATCGTCGTCATCATAATATCCTTAACTACTTAATATTTTTTTATTTGTACTCCAGCTAATTAATCGCGGACGGACATTTTGGCGATGATTCAGTTCCGATGATCAGATTGGACTCTGGACGTATATTCTTTATCTGTCTGTGGAATTTGTGGATTAGTCTGTGCGTTGACAGGAACTTGAAGCGACCGATAAGTTCCTTTTAGGTTCCTTTCATAACTCAAACGCTTACCAGAAATGTACTAAGTAATTTTATTCCCAAAAAATCCATGACTAAATGGGATAAAATAATACGCTTGAATTTTTTTTTTCAATCTAAATTCTCACATCGGTTCCTAAAGTAACCATCTGTAAATTTTTATTTTTGCTGTTGAAGGAATAACATTCCATTACCATTACTAAGTAGCTTTTAACACCCTACTGCTGGGCACAGGCCTCCTCTCTCACAGGAGAGAGGGATTTAGAGCTTAGACCTGCCACACTACTCCAATGCTGGGTTGGCGGGCTTTTATTAAATAAAAGGGACCGACTGCTTGACGTGCTCTCCGAGGCACGGGGATGGAACACCGCCAACTTCCGACTCTGAGTTGGCACTGAGAATTTCTTGACAGAAAAACCCAATACCTAACAATTATTTGGCCGCCCCGAGGATCGAAACCGGAACCCCGGATCTGCAGTCGAATATGGTAACTATTAGACCAGTGAGGCAATTACACCCAAAAAAGTTAAATTCAAACCTGATAGATACTTACCTACCCTACCTAATCTATACTTATACTTATATACTTATCTTCTATCTTCTTCTATACATATAATAAAATCGTAGACTTGCCGTATCTAGATTTTTGCAAAATAATAACTTGCGGATGTTAGGGATAAGTAATAGAACATAAAAAAAGGTTATTTTTGAAATTTTTGTCTGTTTATCTGTTTGTCTGTATGTTTGTGCGCGCATCACGCAAAAACTACTGAATGGAATGAAATGAAACTTGGCATGGTTTAAGTTAATACTAAGGAGTAACATATAGGATACTTTTATCCCGAAATTCAGCACGGTTCCCTTGGGAGAAGGGATGAAAGTCAAAATGTGTACTTAGCTGTAATTCATTAACGCGTGGTCCGATTCCATTCATTCTTTTTTTGTTAGAAAGGAGATACTTTAAAGATTACCCGGGTAATCTCTGAAAGGCTGAATCGATTTTGATGGGACTTTCACTGGCGGATGTTTACATTTTGATCTACCTAAACATCCGCCAGTGAACTTTTAACAGTTTTTAGCAAGGTATGAGCTCAAAGGAGCATAGGAAAAACAAAATGATTTCCACGGGATTTTTAGAAACCAATACCCACGCGAACGAATTCGCGGGTGTCCGCTTGTCTATACTAATATTATAAAGCTGAAGAGTTTGTTTGTTTGAACGCGCTAATCTCAGGAACTACTGGACCGATTTCAAAATTTCTTTCACCGTTGGATATGTACGTGATCCTTGAGTGCTATAGGCTATATATGTACCACGGGCGAAGCCGGGGCGGAGCGCTACTAGTATTTTATATTATGATGATTTTATGTCCCCAGTATAGGGTGTAAAGTTATCTAAAAATTGGCCAAGTGTAGGTCAGGCTTCGCTCTATTAGGATACCCTACTGTCCATATTAATGGCCAGCTACAAAAGTTCTTTCAGGTGGTTTCAGTATTTAAATAAAATAAAAATATCTTTATTTACCAAAAAAGAAACAAGAGTTTTTTTTACAATGAATTTCTAGCAGTCTCCACACTAGGGAATCTGTATAAATTGTGGATACCATTTTGGGTCTCTAGAGGTAGGTAGAGTGATAATCATAAACATGTAAAATATGGGAATACCAATATCCTAACATTTAGAAATAGACAACAATGAACTCTAAAATTGACTTCGACGGCACCCTCTTTTATAAGATAAAAAAATACGAAAAATTCATATTTTTAGGGTTCCGTACCCGAAGGGTAAAAAACGGAGCCCTATTAATGTCACTCGGCTGTCTGTCCGTCTGTCCGCCGGTCACAGGTCTCTAGCTCGCAGACGAAATGAGTTACAAACCTGAAATTTTGGTATTTAGTGTAAAACGTTAACCCAAAATCAAATATTGAATTAGAAATTGAATTAAATTATTTTTCAGGGGGGCTCCCAATTACATGAAAAAGGAGCCGGAAAAAAAATTTTTTTCTTTACCCTAGCTTGTGGGGTATCATTGTTTAGAGCTCATTAAGTAGAGTACAAATATATATTTTTTTAATTTTTATCTCAAAAAATAAGGGAATGGGAGGCCATCAAATTTGTCAGTTTTAGACCATTTTTGTGACGGGGGCTATCTCAAAAACTAAACTAGTTGGGAATATGATATTTCAGTATATTATGTACTATATGCTCTATTTAAACAACAAATACTGAAAACAACGATTTATTAAATAGTTTATAAGCTGTGACCAAAATAAACGAACATTTTTTTGGGTTTTTCTTTCACGGTTTGTTGCGATGTCTAGCTCGGAAATTAAATATTTCTTAGACCCAAAATATTATATTGTTCATAATTATGTACGGAACCCTGAAAGAGCGAGGCCCGACTCGCACTTGGCTGATTTTTTTTTACTCTACTGAATGAGTTGTAGACAATGACACCCCACATTCTGGGTACGAGAAAAAAAATTTTTTTTTTCGGCTCCATTTTCATATAGGTATGGGTAATGGGACCCCTTGGGTAGGTAGTATTAAGACTTTTAAGGTCTTAAATATTTTGTAGCCAGACCATAAATTATAATAATTTATGGTTATAAACAATCATAAGTAAACAAATACACAGTAGGTATCAGTTGTCTATCGGAAGTCGTTTGCGACGTTCCTCGTAATGATAAAGCTCTTATCGAATTGTGGGCGAAACACCCGACGTCAGTGAATAAATATTATTGCAGTGATAGATGATAATTATTATTGTAATTATGATATAATTGTTGTATAGATAGTTAATGCATAAACACGGACACGAGGCATGGCAAAACAAAGCTGGGTTTCTCTTCATTCTAATTCATGGAATCTATACTTCGACTTTTGATTCGATGCAGTAAACGGACGTTTCATTATGTCATTCCGTAAAATAATGTTGTCAAGCTAATTTCAGTAGTGACGTGATAGGTTCATTTCATTTCATTTATAATTATTAATCATAAAATCGTTTAAATTTTACTTAATGAGATCTTAAAATAATTGTATATAGCAGGAACAATCTACCTCTATCAGGCATACACTATTAATCTTTTACAGAGTACAATTTCATGAAATTAGTTTCATAAAGTTTTAAGGTTACATAATAAGAAGTAATTTTAGGTATCTATCTAACATTTTCTACTATACCTAGTACCTACCCTCATATAAATAAATTTCGTACTGTAGTACATAAAGATAAAATGAAATAATTAATGTTGTGATGATGTGAACCATTCACATCATTCACTTTTACCCCATCTTTATTTTTTTTTTCGTCAAAAAGTAGCAACCCATGAAACGTCACTACTCACTTTACTGCATCGAATTAAAATTCCAACATAGTTACCTATCAGGTCCAATTCAGTGTGCTTAGTCTAAAGCGGAGCACTCGAAAACGAACTCGAAAACTATTGATCGATTTCAGAGTAAAATAGACCTAAAATGGCTTGCATTAAGGTTTGAGTTCGCCAATACATTCAGCATTGTTCGAATGCTGAATGTATTGGCGAACTCAAACCTTAATACAAGCCATTTTAGGTCTATTTTACTCTGAAATCGATCAATAGTTTTCGAGTTCGTTTTCGAGTGCTCCGCTTTAGACTAAGCACACTGTACATTGAAGATATTTCGAAAAATTTTTTGGCGGACATTCTATAATAATCGATACTGAAGCCAAAACTGAATTTTTTTTAATTTTTGTTTGTCTGTCTATCTATCTGTATCTTGGCTGAGCATCAAGCCGAAACTACACAATGGATTCAATTTAAACTTGGCATTACTTGAGTTCATACTACGTAGGGAATAGGATAGTTTTTATCCCGAAATTCAGCACAAGTAATAAAAAAAGGAATTTTTAACATGAACGATTCAGGGAATGAAGGTCAGAGGTATGGGTTTAATAAAAACTGTCATAGCTCTCCAGAGCTTATTACACCTTCCTAATTCTAGTATCCTAATTAGGATGCTGATTCCGTTAATTATTTCTAATTAGGTTACGTACTTTTTAGGATCCTAACTTGCATAATGCGATTACCTACACTTATCTGAATTTAGTAACTGAATCATTGAGACGACTTTTAGGAAGGTTTAATAAGCTATTTAGCCCACTGCCGTCTTAGACTGCGTCGTCACTTTAGGTGAGATCGCAATCAAGGACTAATTGTGGATGAATAAAAACAAGTGTAAAGTTCTTAAACCAAAACCCGATTACACAAGCGAAACCTGAAATCGCGGGGCAAGCAGTTAGTGGCGCCATCTGTTATGTCTATCCGAAACTAATAATTAATAATCTACCAAGTCGCGCGAAGGTCACTTCTTGATTTTTTTCGTAAATAACATGTAGCCTATGTCACCCTGACCATAACATCTAATCAATAGACACCTCATTCATTAAAATCGGTCCAGTAGTTTAGGCGCTACTGCAGTGGGACACACAGAATCTCATACAACAAGTATAAATTAAAAATTTAAAAAACCCCCGACATTCGCCATTTTGTGGTGACGGCCATCTTGGATTTGCATAGTGCTATTCTACTAGACAAGCCCTTTCATTTGATACACATATTGAGGGCGTTGTGATTATGTAATTATCCGCCATTTTGTAGCGGCGGCCATCTTGGTCCGATTTTCATTAAACATGGCTAACAACACTCTCGACTAATTCACCTTTCAAACAAAAAAACCGCATTCAAATCGGTCCACCCGTTTGAACGCCACAGGGGAACAGACAGACACACACACACAGACACGTCAAACTTATTACACCCCGTCGTTTTTTCGTCGGGGGTTAAAAATCGGCCACATACATTCATACATACATACATACATAGGCTGCTAAAATCATAACCCTTCCTTTTGGCTTTGCCGTAGTCGGGTAAAAATATGAACCAACTAACTTCAGCAGACTAGGTATGCTACGCTCTTACAACAAACACACATCTTATTGTGATTTCGGTACATAACGGGAAGTGGCTCATTCATCCTAATATTCAGTCGAGTGCGGTATGATGAATGTCACTTAATAAATGGTTATTTTTATAATAGAACTGACTAATGCTGTACTGACAGTCAGCATGTATTGTTCAGTATCATGGTCAGTTCGTGAAGGTTTAAACTGTTTGAAAGCACTAATTTACACTTATGTAGTAATAGCTGTGGCCCCCGAATTCGATTTAGGTGTGAAGAAAATCCCGTGGAAACACTTTGATTTTCCGGGATAAAAATTATTCTATGTCCATCTCCAGGATACAATCTATCTCAGCGTCAAACGTCAAGATCCCTAGAGCGGTGGAGCTGTAAAAAGTTTATCCCAAACAAAAACATTTCATGTGAATAATAAGGGCAAGTTCCTATCAAAAAGTTTCGGCCATTAAAAGTACTGATATCAAAAATTATGGCTAAGTTCTTTACTAGGCTCGATAAATGGAACCATACAGTATTAGAAGGTATAGTAGTCCAGTAACTTTAGTAATCTGACCTTGCGTTAAATCGGGTAGTTCTGATTTTTTGCAGACTTGTTTATGATGTTGGCCCAATGATTAATCCAAGTTTGTGACCTCGAGCGACGAACGCAACTTTGTCAAAAATCGAAAAAACCGCGAAAATTTGGGATTTTTTTCAGATTTTGGCGATTATAACCCAAAAGGACTAGTTCTTGACACTACCTTTTCAGGGCGTTTTTAAAGTAGAATAAAATTGCTACAATTTAAGACCAGAACCAGCTCTGTAGGTACATTACTTACTGAGATGCTCGCGACTTCACTTGCGTGAATTCTTAATCTCATACAAACTTCCATCTCCCATTGTACCAACTTAGGGGTAGTTTTTCCAAAATTCCTTCAACACGTAATTCTTAATTTTTAACCGAAAATCTAAATCTCAATTTTCATAGATATAAGTTGATAAATGACGAAAACGTGACGAGGTCTCATTTAAACTTTCACCCCCTACTTAACCCACTTGCGGATAGAAATTTCAATAATCCTGAAATTCATATTTTTTATTTTTTATGGAAAGCCCAAATACCAATTTTCATGGATGTAACTTGAAAAATGACAGACTTTCATACAAACTTTCATCCCCTATTTAACCCTCTTAGTGGTGGAATTTCCAATAATCCTGTCCTAGTGTACGCCTATATCATAAAAGGAAGCTACTGTGAAAATTTCAAGTTTCTAGCTTCAAGAAGCTTGTCCTGACTGACTGATCATCAACGCACAACCTAAACAACTAAAAGCTACGAACTTGAAATTTAGGGTAGGGTATTATAAGGTTATATTCGACCACCTTCAAGCTGTCATCGCATTCCTAGGGATCCTGTTAAAATATATTTAATTAATTAATTTATGTCTTAATAATAACACCGCAATTTTTGAAGCTCATTTGGGATTGCCAATTCTTTTCTTGTTTTCAGCTTGACATCATTTTTTACTTCTTTTGTTTAATATAAAAAATGTTGCCAAGTTGAAAACAAGAAAACAATTGGCAATCCCAAATGAGCTTCAAAAATTGCGGTGTTATTATTAAGACATAAATTAATTATTTAAATATATTAATTACAAAATTCCTTAAACTTTTAACTCTTTATTTTTAACTGAAAATCTAAATACCAATTTTCATGGATATAACTTGAAAAATGACGGACTTTCATACAAACTTTTATCCCCTATTTAACCCCCTTAGGGATGGAATTCGCGATAATCCTTTCTTAGTGTGCGCCTACGTCATAAAAGGAAGCTATTGTAAAATTTCAAGTTTCTAGCTATAGCGGTTTAGGCTGTGCGTTGATTGTCAGTCAGTCAGGACAAGCTACTTTATATTATTACAAGCTACTTTATATTATTATAGATAATAATAGATTTTCTTAGTATATCAGTATGGATTAGGATTAGTTGTATGTAGTGTAGTTTATCTTGTTCTTTTTACCCGACTACGGCAAAGCCAAAAGGAAGGGTTATGATTTTAGCAGTCTATGTATGTATGTATGTATATATGTGGCCGATTTTCGTATGAGATTCTGTGTGTACCACTGTAGCGCCTAAACTACTGGACCGATTTTGATGAATGAGGTGTCTATTGATTCGTTGTTATGGTCCGGGTGACATAGGCTACATTTTATTTACGAAAAAATCGAGAAGTGACCTTCGCGCGGTTTTCTAGATTATGAAATTATAGTTTCGGATAGACATAACAGATGGCGCCACTAGCTGCTTGCCCCACGCTTTCGCATTAAATTATTAAGCGTAGTCGGGTTTTAGTTTACGAACTATTTCTTGTAAAATATTCATTTAGTGCACCATCCATCTTGCTCCTCTCACTTACTGACAGATCAGACAGGTCGTCTGTGAGAGGTCGCTCGTAGTGATAACATCGCCTTTGCATGCTGCATTGCCCATGCTTTCTTCGTCGTATCTTTCTTTAGAATAGAATAGAAAAGTTTTTTATTCAAATAAACTTTACAAGTACTTTTGATCGTCAATTGAATCTACCACTGGTTCGGTAAATGTCATATGTTTGTTAAGCTGCGTCCAAACTTGAACATTTCCCCGAACCGAACTGCGTAACATTTCGGCGAACTAGTTACGCTCAATGTGGACGGCCGGCGAACCGAGCTTTGTAACATTACCGCGAACTTGTTTACGCTAAGAGATATTTATTTTAGTTTCGTTCATCGGGCATCATGTCGTCTGCTAAAGAAATTGCAGAAATTAATTTAAATTTAGCTTATGCTAGTGCATCTTTTATTACTTTGTGCTTTAAAAAAGAAAAAGGGAATATAAGCAGGCGACGCGATGGTGGCAAACTGAACTTTTTAGAAATAGAAATACTAAATAATAAAAATCAGCCAAGTGCGAGTCAGGCCTCGCTCTTTTAGGATTCCGTACATAATTATGAACAATATAATATTTTGGATCTAAGAAATATTTAATTTCCGAGCTAGACATTGCAATAAACCGTGAAAAAAAACCCAAAAAATTTTCGTTTGTTGTGGCCACAGCTTATAAACTATTTTATAAATTGTTGTTTTCAGTATTTGTTATTTAAATATATCATATGTTACATAATATACCGAAATATCATATTCCTAACTAGTTTAAGTTTTGAGATAGCCCCCTCACAAAAATGGTCTAAAACTGACAACTTTGATGGCCCCCCATTTCCTTATTTTTTGAACAAAAAAATAAGGTGGGCAGTACCTTGCAGCATCAGAGCTGAAGAGCTGAGACCTGAAATTTAATGATACGGTCTGTGCTTAATACCCTTAATATGAATTCATAATGAACATTGCCACAATATACACAATAGTTTAGGTGGGCAGTACCTTGCAGCATCAAAGCTGAACAGCTGGGACCTGAAAATTAATGATGCAGTCTATGTTTAATACCTTTAATATGAATTTATAATGAACATTGCTTCAATCCCCATAGTTTAGGTGGGCAGTACCTTGCATCATCAGGGCTGAAGAACTGGGACCTGAAATTTAACATCACAGTCTATGTTTAATACCCTTAATATGAATTCATAATGAACATTGCCACAATCCCCATAGTTTAGGTGGGCAGTACCTTGCAGCATCAGAGCTGGGACCTGGAATTTGATGATGCAGTCTATGCTTGATACTTTTAATATGAATTCATAATGAACATGGCCCCATTCCTTATATAGTTTAGGTGGGCAGTACCCCTGCAGCATCAGGATTGAGGAGTTGGAGCAAAATATTTTTATGGGACTGTTTTGCAAACTTCTTCTGTCGATTAAAAAAAATTATGCAAATTGGTTCAGAAATCGCAGAGTAATCAGTGAACAGACATAGAAAAATACGCGATGAATTGAGAAACTCTCCCTTTTTGGAAGTCGGTTAAAAATCATTGGTTCATTGTTTTTCGAAATATTCGCGAACTTACATTTACATACATACTCATTTACATACATAGTACATACATATACATACGGGTCGAATACAGAACCTCCTTGTTTAAAGTTTGTTAAAAATAAGCTCAAGAGCCTCTGCGCGAATGAGCACGATGCACGATGCACTCACGCAATGACGGAGGAGTGGGTGAGTACGTGTTGTGAGTCGTGACATTATCCATCAATCCCATGATCTACGGTCATAGGTCAAAGTACGGCACCGTAACAACAGGCGCACATGGTCACGTGACGAAATACAAGTGTGGATGTCTCGTAGTTACGTAGATACCTATTAGCGGAAATCCTTTGAAAAGATCGACTTTGAATGGATCGGCCCGAACACGTGTCTTTACTCCGAACATTTCAGAAATCAACGTCCACACTTGAACTCGACGCACCGAACAATGTTCGCGAACTATGCCATGTACGGTCGTTTCTTCGAGCGTTTGAGATGGGTTACTGCGTAACAGTTCGGCAAAACTTTCGCCGAACTGTTACGCAGTAACCCATCTCAAGCGCTCCAAGCGCGCCGTCCACATTGATCGTAACAAGTTCGCCGAAATGTTCGCAGTTCGGTTCGGTGAAATGTTCAAGTTTGGACGCACCTTTAGGTGTCTTACTAGTACGGAGGCTAAAGTGCTGCAGCCATATTGTAAAGACTACCAACTACGACCTGCAGTTTATATTTCAGGGAAAAATAGCCAGAAGAAGACCACCTGGCCGTAGAATACACACACCTACTACATAATATATTCCTTTTACTTTTTATAGTTTATTGATTTGTTTTAGTGTGTGAAATTGGTCTAATTGTGTACGCATGTTTTAGATATTTAAAACTTAGTACCGAAGTTATAAGCATAGGTATAATATACTTACATTTTACGCAGTTATGGTTTGTTTTTTTGTAACATAAAAAAATAAACATCGAAAAACAAAAACAAATTAATTTTAATTCGATCAAAAGTCTATTTTGTTAAATATTTTACACCTTATTTTTCTACTATCATAACATTTCACGGAATCGTGTTATTATCACAATAAAATAAATAAAGGAAACAAACATGTTTTTTATAATTTTAATTCAATCAAAAGTCTATTTTGTTAAATATTTTAGACCTTATTTTTCTACTATCATAACATTCACGGAATCGTGTTAAGTATTACTTATCTCAAAAAAATAAATAAAGGAAACAAACATGTTTTTTATAATTTTAATTCAATCAAAAGTCTATTTTGTTAAATATTTTAGACCTTATTTTTCTACTATCATAACATTCACGGAATCGTGTTAAGTATTACTTATCTCAAAAAAAAAATAAAGGAAACAAACATGTTTTTCGTGTTTTTTCCAGCTTTGATTACCGAATGCATAACATGGATAACAAAGCTAACGATATTTGGTTTATATTATATTCCATACAAATAACAGTCATCACGGGTCACAGACTACAGACAAATCCAGCTCTCACTGTGAGTGGACGCGATACGAGTGGTCACACTGAATTTCGTATTTTAAATTCGCGTTGTTATTTTTCTTTTCCCGTAAACATGTTCTGTGAGATACCTGTATTTGGACGATGTTGTTTTTGTATGCCCCTAAGGAGGGGTATACTAACTTTTGGATACTTGAATATAGTGAGTATACCTACCTACTATCTACTGTTTGATTCACATTGTATTTATTGCAGGACCTTTAAGTAGATACATAATATGTAGGTACTTTACATGTCGTAGGAAGATTCAAGGGTAATTGGGGTTATGCATTCTGCATTTTCTTGTTAGGTATGTATAGGTATATTATGTTATAGTACCTATTGTGTTTTTGAAGCTCTATCTAATAAAATCTATTGCATTCTATGTAGTTAAATTTTATATATATATTTAAGTTTAATAGCTTATGCAATCAGTAGTTTATCAATTTAAATAATTTAAAAAATCTGTGTTAATTCATAATACATACCTATACCGTAGTTAAAGTAAAAAATAATTTATTCAGTAAGACCTAAAAGGTTCTAGCAAGCAAAGATATTGTCTACGAAAAATCGGCCAAGTGCGAGTCGGGCTATGCATTATAATGGTTCCGTTCATCTTAACTGTTAACTTTTTTTTTTTAATTGCATACCTATTTAATTCAGCCGGATTTTTGCGAAGCAATCATCGCAAGAACCGGTAATAGAAAAAAATTTAAGCATTAAGTATCTTGTTCGTTTTGTTGTGTTGTTTGTATCGACAACCTCCCTGGCACAGTGGTGAGCGCTGTGGTCTTATAAGTAGGGGGTCCCGGGTTCGATTCCTGGCAGGGACAATTTGGAATTTTATAATTTCTAAATTGTCTCTGGTCTGGTGGGAGGCTTCAGCCGTGGCTAGTTACCACCCTAACGGCAAAAGCCGTACCGCCAAGCGATTTAGCGTTCCGGTACGATGCCGTGCAGAAACCGATCAGAGGTATGCATACCTCTTCCAATTTAGCCCGCTTCCATCTTAGACTGCATCGTCACTTACCATCAGGTGAGACTGCAGTCAAGGGTTAACTTGTGGTTGAATAAAAAAAAATTCTTGTGGGTCATATGTGTCACAAAATAATAATCGGATTGTGTCACACATGACAGATGTTATCCCGGCGCTTCTATCGCCTGGGAATTTTAAGTTTTTGAACTCTCTGGGAGTCATCTACCCCTAAATAAGTAGGTACAGTCTGATTTTTAATTCGGTGGAATTCCGACAGTTGTCATTTGAAAATAGAATGAGTTGTTTGTATGAAAAACAGGGTTACCACCTGAAGTTCGATTTTACCCCAAACTAAAGTACCTGAAGTATCTGTCAGACATTTGTCGTATTACACGAGGCAATTGAATATGTAGATTTTCAACCCCCGACGCCAAAACGACGGGGTGTTATAAGTTTGACGTGTCTGTGTGTGTGTGTGTGTGTGTGTGTCTTTTTGTTCCCCTGTAGCGCTCAAACGGGTGGACCGTTTTGAATGCGGTATTTTTTTTTGTTTGAAAGGCGAATTAGTCGAGAGTGTTGTTAGATGATCCGATGTTAGAAGATGTCCGCCGCCACAAAATGGCGGATTACATATTTTTACACAATTCCCTCAATATGGGTATCAAATGAAAGGGCTTGATTAGTAGAATAGCACTATGCAAATCCAAGATGGCCGCCACCACAAACTGGCGAATGTCGGGGGTTTTTTTTAATTTATACTTGTATTTATTTTATTTTTTATTCGCTTCCAGCTATTCGCAGCGTTCATGGTCGGAGGGTACAGCTACACCGTCCACCACGACCACCAGATGACCACGCTGCTGTACCACGGCGTGTTCGCGTACGCGGACAACTGGCTGGGGCTCCTCATGTACTGTGTCGACGTGGTGTTCACCGCCGTTCTACTTTACGGAGCTCACAGAGTAAGTGTTACATTGTTTTAGCGTTTTTTTTTATTTTTTTTTTTTATTTCAACTACAAGTTAGCCCTTGACTGCAATCTCATCTGATGGTAACTTGTAAGTGATGATGCAGTCTAAGATGGAAGCGGGCTAACTTGGAAGAGGTATGCATACCCCTGATCGGTTTCTACACGGCATCGTACCGAAACGCTAAATCGCTTGGCGGCAATGCTTTGCCGGTAGGGTGGTAACGCCTCCCACCAAACCGGACCAGAGACAATTTAGAAATTATAAAATCTCAAATTGCCCCTGCCGGGAATCGAACCCGGGACCTCCCGCTTATAATACCTCAGCGCTCACCACAGCGCCAGGGAGGTCGTCAAAATGCGATAGCGTTTAAACTATCGTGATTGATAGAATAGAATAAGTAGAAGAAGCCTCAATAGCGCAACGGTTGTCGGGCGCGAATCGAAAACCGTAAGGTCGACGTTCAAATCCCACTCGTTACACTATTGTCGTACCCACTATAGTACAAGTTTTGGCTTAATTGGAGGGGAAAGGGGAAAAAATATTCTTTTCAAATAAACTTTTACAATTGCTTTTGAATCGTAAATTTAATCTACCACTGGTTCGGAATGCCGTTCCTACCGAGAAGACCTAGCAAGAAACTCGGCGGTTGCTCTTTTTTATTTTTAAATAAATAAATAAATAACAATTTTATGTTATGTGTGTAGGTACCTATATGATTGAATTGCCGTCTCGCATATTGCTGGGATGAGTCAAATTCTGCACGTTTTTTTAGGGTTCCGTACCCGAAGGGTAAAAAACGGAGCCCTATTAATGTCACTCGGCTGTCTGTCTGTCCGTCTGTCCGCCGGTCACAGGTCTCTAGCTCGCAGACGAAATGAGTTACAAACCAAAATCAAATATTGAATTAGAAATTGAATTAAATTATTTTTCAGGGGGGCTCCCATACATGAAAAAGGAGCCGGAAAAAAAATTTTTTCTTTACCCTAGCTTGTGGGGTATCATTGTTTAGAGCTCATTAAGTAGAGTACAAATATATATTTTTTTAATTTTTATCTCAAAAAATAAGGGAATGGGAGGCCATCAAAGTTGTCAGTTTTAGACCATTTTTGTGACGGGGGCTATCTCAAAAACTAAACTAGTTGGGAATATGATATTTCAGTATATTATGTACTATATGCTCTATTTAAACAACAAATACTGAAAACAACGATTTATTAAATAGTTTATAAGCTGTGACCAAAATAAACGAACATTTTTTGGGTTTTTCTTTCACGGTTTGTTGCGATGTCTAGCTCGGAAATTAAATATTTCTCAGACCCAAAATATTATATTGTTCATAATAATGTACGGAACCCTGAAAGAGCGAGGCCCGACTCGCACTTGGCTGATTTTTTATAATCTTCAATTGTATAATATGCTTTTTCATGAGTATAGATACTTACCTAAAATAGAGTTCATAAACTTGTGTAAAGGCAAGTCTAAGATTGACTGTGGAATTTTATTATAGAACATTACGCTCATTCCCACAAACGACTGTCGGACCTTCTTGAGGCGTAGTTGTGGAATCGCGAGTCCATTTCTATTTCTTAGTTTCCTGTCGTGTAATTCACAGTTAAGATACTTATGCATTATAACTACATAGTGTACCTAGGGCTGGTTTCACGTAATATTCGCCCGAGTATGCCCGACTCATTTCGAACCTTAGAAATATATTATCAAGGATAGAACGGCGACGTGGGAGGAAAACGCGTGCCAAATTACTGCACAGTTGTGCACAAATTTCTAAAATCACTCAGTACGCACCGAGACTTCGACGTAATATGTCTGACCCACAATACTTTAACTTATTTAAGACATGATCTTGACGTCTGGCTAATTTGTATATTAAATCTATTAAAAAAAAAGTGTGGAGCCAAAAATGTCCAGTTTTATTCCATCGTAATAAGATGTTACCTTGACCCAGTTACCTTTCACACTTGATATCTCCATAAGTACCCCAGTTACGAACTCCAGAATTACTCAGTTATTCAAAGCAAATGAGACACTACTGAGAGCCTAAGGTTTCATCTTTCCGAAAATAAGTTATATCAGATCGCACTGGGATCTTGGTCTATAATTTATTTGACGAAAATAACCGTGATTTGAGAGAGCGCTCACGGAGCGGTTCGCACCCGCGCCCGCCGCGGTTGCGGGCCCGCAATACTCGAAATTCATACAAATGTCGAGTGCAAAACTCACGACGCGATTTACTCCCGCAGAGTTGGCGGTTGCTCGCGGTTCCCGCAGAACCGGCGGGCAGCGGGCGCCCGCGAGCTTTGCGGGCGTCGCCCGCAAGCTCTGCGGTTTTTTGGCGGGCGCGATCGCATTTTTCTTATAGGAGGAGCTGGCGAACAAAACGGTATAGTTGCATCAAACTAAAGAGGAAGAGTCTTTATTTGCAAAAATGTGGTACAAATATTATGGATCTTAAAGCTTATTGTCTTCCAACACATTTAACTAATAAATTAGTGTGCAAATTGAATTATTGATTTTAAGACTAAACAAAATGACGTAAGTAGCATACATGTCACCGTTCTAAAGATATAAATATAAAATTAATTGCAATAAATAGAATTTATGTCATATATTCTTTTAAATTGTAAAAACATTTCTCCATGAGCCAGTTCTTTAGTTTTACTTTAAAAGTTTGGAGAGACATGGCCTGTATTGATTCAGGTAACCTATTAAATATTAATTATTAAATATTAATATTAAACTGAATGACATACTTACAGTGAGCTTTTGGCGTGGATTTTTATTTACCCATAATATGTAGTTAGTGACTTTATTGAACATAATAATATGTTAAATTCAGTTTGCTATCTCATATAAGTTAACGGAATCAATAATTAATTAATATTGCAAGCAATAACTTGTTTGTGTAAACACATAACTCCAGAAGCAGACTATCAATTAATATTAAAACTAAATCAAACTATTATTAAAATATCTGCGTTTATCACCCGCACATAACTCAATTTATATCAACTCAGAGATTAGTTTAACTGAGATCTATTTTCAAATATATTTTATACTAATTAATTAATTACACTCAGCCAAGTCCAAAATGGCAGCATTTATTTGATGAGGGTGTGATTGCTATCGCAGCCCTCAATCAAATATCACGACCTAGACGCTGAAGCATCTAATAGTCGGTTGAGTCTTTGGAGGAGACTCAATTCATGGCTTCGAAGTACCCGTATTTATACCAATAATTCAAGATGGCGGTTCGGCGCCACTGAATGAATCAAATTTCAGTTAATTCTAACCTATTTCAATTATGAAATTAATAATTCGTAAACCATTTCTAAAAATTCTAATTAATTTTCAACAATAATCTATCATTTGTAAGTCAGTCTGACATTTGTAAGTTAGTTTAGGCCAATTTCAACATAAATTGTTTAAAAATTATTCTTATTATTCAGCAATTCAGATATTCTTATTCAGCAAGCCAAAGACCATCGGATTAAAAAATATAACATTTTGTTCGCCAGCTCTTCATATATAACTATAACCGCCGGTCTTGCGGGCGTCGCCCGCCAACTCGGCGGGCGACGCCCGCAGCCGCGGCGGCTGCGGTCCCGCAAAAACAAGCGGGCTCGTGAGCGCGCTCTCTCTAACCTCTCTCCCGCAGCCGCGGCGGGCGCGATTCCAAACCGCTCCGTGAGCGCTCTCCGAAAGTGCCATTTTGCGCTATTTCATAAACACAGAAGTTCAGAAATAAATCACAAAAAAGTATTTCCTATCGCACAACTGTGCATCAATTTGACACGCGTTGACTCCCATTTCGCCGTTCTATTCTTGACAAGCAATAATTATTTGATAACCTCTCTGGTGCCGTGGTGAGCGCTGTGGTCTTATAAGTGGGAAGTCCCGGGTTTGATTCCCGGCAGGGGCGATTTGGGATTTTATAATTTCTAAATTGTCTCTGGTCTGGTCTGGTGGGAGGCTTCAGCCGTGACTGGTTACCACCCTACCGGCAAAGCCAAGTGATTTAGCGTTCCGGTACGATGCCGTGTAGAAACCGATCAGGGGTATGCATACCTCTTCCAAGTTAGCCCGCTTCCATCTTAGACTGCATCGTCACTTACCATCAGGTGAAATTAAGAAAAGATTTTTTTTTTTTGCTTTTTTAAATAGGCATTTTCTTGGTTTTCAGCAAATCATAATCTACCTCAAAGTGTTCTACTACTACACGCTGTCCACACTCGTCGCGACGCTCGTATTGCAGATTTCTGTAATCGCGGAAGATGATTTCTTCAGGGAGATCGAACTATTCCCTATGTTCCTCGCCGGATTGGGTAAGATTTTTTTGACATTTTACAAGATTTTCAAGATTCAGTACACAGACTAAACCACAGAACTCTGAATAAAAGGCACTTAGAAGTGCGGTGTACGTCTGACCTTGTCGCCGCGCTTCAGGCGAAGACGTCGACAGTGCAAAGATGACAGTGTGAGATAATTAGCGAACAGATACAGCGATGTGTGAGGTAAGCGAACGGTGCAACGCATTTGCAACCTTAACGCGCTAATCCTTAGGCATAATTCTATCTGCACAGCATTGAGCATAAATGTGTTTGCGTGATTTCGTAGAACTATGTCTATGTAGTAGGGCGGCGACATGCGTTCTGTATAGTTTGAAGTGGTACACAGCACTCTTGTGGACTAAACCATATCGCTTCCGCTGTCTGTCCGTCTGTCACAAGGGTCACAACTTCAGCCGTATATACATATAACCAGTTGAAATTATCACAAAATACGTGTACCTATCTTATCGCGGCCATAGCACATGACTAAATATTTAGTCAATGTGACCATAATAACATGTGAAATGTGAAGGTTACTCTGTCTGTCTGTTTGTCATTTCACGCCTAAATCGCTGACCCAATTTATATTAATTTTGGTCTATAGATAGTTTGGACCATAGAGAAGGACATAGGTTATGTTTTATTGCAAAAATGAAATTTGAAAAGGGTAAAACAGGAGATGAAAATTTGTATGAAACTCCGTCATATTTCAAGGTGCATTATTGTATTTGAGCTTTCGGTTGTTAATATGAAGAAAAATACGTGATTCAGAATTTTCAGAAATATTATCCCCGAGTGGGTTAAATAAGGGATGAAATAAGGGGTCCATGTTTTTTTGTCGTTAAAATAATCGAACGCTATATTAATATTTTTCAATTAGTTTGCGTTTTATAAATGCTATTTGCTACCCGACTATGGCAAAGCCAAAAGGAAGGTTTATAAGAATTTAGCTGCCTATGTATGTATGTATGTATTTTGATGAATGAGATGTCAATTGAATCGTTTTTATGGTGCGGGTAACATAGGCTACATTTTATATACGAAAAACATCGAGAAGTGACCTTCGCGCGGCTAAACTAGAATATTAAGTTAGTTTTGGATAGACATAACAGATGGCGCCACTAGCAGCTTGCCCCGCGCTTTCTGCACACTAAATTATTATTTTATATAAAATTAAATTACTAAGCGCATTCGGGTTTTAGTTTACGAAATTTATCTCTTGTTACAGTCATACACATCTACCTGGTATTCCTGGTGAGGAGTCTGCTGAAGAAGCTGGAAATCTCCGGGCATACGTATGAGAATCAACTGCACCAGTTTGTCAACGGCGAAATTGTCAAGGAGCCAAGCACGGTCGTACCAGTGGAAAACGCTGTGTATCCTAGTACGGTCGTGCCAGTGGAAAACGATGTGTATCCTAGCCTGGAAACTGACGGTGGTAACAAAACCGGTGCAAACTACTCTGTTTATTAATACCTGCTCTGTCAAGACTGATTTGTGATAAGCGAAATAAAATGGCATCTTAGAAACTGCTGACATGCTGTCAGGTAAAAAGACATTCCGCAGTTATACCTACATTTATAAAGGGTGGTCACCACAGAAATCCTAATAATAAGTGCATTAAAACTGCTGGAACTTAGTATTAGCGCGTTAAGGTTGCAAATGTGTTGCATCGTTCGTTTACCACACACATCGATGCGCTTGCGACGTCCGCGTCCTCAGCACGGCGACTAGGTCACGCGTACACTGCCTTTCTAGAGCCTAATATTATTAGGATTTCTGTGGTGGAAACGATAAGTGTGCGCAGTCGATTATTTTCTCAATGTAAGTGATAAGTATCTATTCCTATCTCTTTCACAATGCTCTCTGCGGAAAAGGATAGCAATAGATTTAGACCTGTCATTTTGGTTTAGTTTTAGAGATTGTGTACAAAGAATTAGCCAAAACTTGTGATATTACGAAAAACTACTGTGGGGTTATGTCGAGTTTGCAACTTTGATAGGTGTCGAATCTCGAAACGAACGTAAACTTAAAATGTACCTAAACATGCTTGGTTTAAAGTTGAAGTTCGTCGATACATTCACAGTCAGCGGTTAAATAAATTTATTTTGAAGTTGGTTAAAAACAAGTGCTTTTAGGTCCACTGTTCTCTGATGTGATTTTTCGACGCTCTCTCGAAATCTATTAACTATGTCGAGATGTGCAAACTCATACTTGTGTGCCCGGAGACAACCAGATAATCTGGATAAACTGGTTGTAATAGGAAAGATCGAGGGCAAAAGATCAAGGGGTCGATCACCTACCCGCTGGTCTGACCAGATACAGGCTATCATCATCATCATGATCAACCCATTACCGGCTCACTAAACAGAGCACGGGTCTCCTCTCAGAGTGAGAAGGGTTTTGGCCATAGTCTACCACGCTGGCCAAGCGGATTGGCAGACTTCACATACCTTTTTGAGAACGTTATGGAGAACTCTCAGGCATGCAGGTTTCCTCACGATGTTTTCCTTCACCGTTAAAGCAAGTGATATTTAAATACTTAAAACGCACATAACTCCGAAAAGTTAGAGGTGCGTGCCCGGGATCGAATCCACGACCTCCGATTAGAGGTCGGTCGTCCTAATCACTAGGCTATCACAGCTTCTTCAGACCCAGTCAGTATATTAAGGCGTCGATGATTAAGGCCCAATTCAGATACAGGCTATGTTGGGCCTTAATATACTGCCCTGAGACAAGCCAAAGACAGAGTGGCGTGGAGGCAGCTGGTTGACTCTTGAGTAAAGGCATTCCAAGACAAGCACCACCTTCAGTAATGAAGTGCACGAAGAAGAAGAAGAAGATCGAAATCTATTAACGTTGTCGAGATGTGCAAACTCGTACTTGTGGTTAGAAACTTTTCGAGTCGATATTTTTATTCATATAATTAAATGTATAGATAATGTAAGCTTTATTTAATAATTGGTGCGAGACCCGTTAAACAAGTATGAGTAATATCAACAACAAGAGAGGTCGTTGGCCGCAGACTTTCGACGGTACAGGCACAGAGTACCTACAGAGGGGAAGCTTCTACAAGCGGCCCGCTGTAAGTACACTCACACATATGCGCATTGTTTGTCACCAACTGTACCGGTTAGTGGAACGAGCGCGCGTCCGTGAACCGTTGGTGAGTGTGTTTGTGTGAGTATACCTACAGCGGGCCGCTTGTGGAAGCTTCCTCTCTGTAGATTTACTACTCGTGTGGTACAGGTACCTATGACTCAGAGTTAATAAATATTTAAGCCTTTATAAGTGCTTTAGTTTAGACAAGGTTTTAAAAAACCAAAAATTTTATTATTACCACCCTTAATTTTAGAGGGACAATGTGGCTGATTCTGTTGTACACAATCTCTAAACTTAAACTAAATTGACAGGTTTAAAAATAGTGCTATCCTTTTCTGCAGGGAGCATTGTGAAAGAGATAGCAATCGATTTAGACCTGTCATTTTAGTTTAGATTTAGAGAATGTGTACAACAGAATTGGCCACATTGTGGCTAATTCTGTTGTACACAATCTCTAAACCTAAACTAAAATGACAGGCCTAAATATATTCTTATCTCTTTCACAATGATACATGCGGAAAAGTATAGCACTATTTTTAAATCTATTTTAGTTTAGTTTACAGATTGTGTACAACAGAATTAGCCACAATGACTTGTACAAGACGTCTCTAAATATTTGCTAGTCCTGTCCGGGAAACACAGTAGGTATACATAATTAGGTTTCATTACCAAAGATTAGACGAGTAATACACACAACGCGCGACGGTAACGTGTATAACGTTCCTATTACAATTTTTAAAGACTGTTTGAAGACATTCACAATGCGAATCGAGCACGAGCCGCGTTCGTGTCGACATCGTCAAGTTCTGCAGTATGGTTATGCCAGCTTGCACATTGTCGCAACGTTCATCGAAATTCGAGTATCGAAACACAATGTTTTCAGAGTAAAATGGACCTAAATTGGCTTGTTTTAAGGGTTGAGTTTCCATACATTCAGCCATTCTACAGCTAGGTATGCCTTAAGCGGAAATTTTGCAAAATATATAGTCGAAGTACTGAATTACGATTATAAAATAAGACCCTTTGGGTCCATTTTGCTCTGATATTATAGTTTTCGATATTCGAATTCAAGTAGCGTTTTCCAGCTCAGCATATCCATATTATTTGCATTCAGTGCTGCATGACGTACTACATTTATGTAATAAGGACAAGGAACTAGTATTCTTGTTCCTAGAACATGGATGGTTCGACTCATTTATCTGTACGGCGCTGTGTGTGCGTGACGTTGGCACAGAAACTGTGACTGTGTGCGTGTTATTAGGTTCAAGGTCATTCAAATAGATAACAAAAATTACCATATTGTTACACACAGACACGCCCACACACACAGCGCCGCGTGCACAATTTAGTTGATCTGTATTAATTATTATTATTATTTATGGAACAATTTCCGTCAAACATTATGTTACCTTAATTTATTAATTTTAGTGAATGTCATAAAGTTTAATTTTATATCGCTAGCATAACAATTAATGTACATAATTAGATGTATCTCTATCTTTAAATAAAGCTATATAAATGTTACGAACTGTTTGATTGGCAAAGTTAACCCTTGTATCCTTATCGACGCTGTAAATGCAAAAGTGTGTTTGTTTGTTGGTTCGCCTTTAAGTTAAAAGCTTAGAGAGTGACGCAGGATACTTTTGATCCTGAGAAAATACAATGTCGAGCGCACACCGCTCTTGGAGGTCCCGGGTTCGATTCCCGGTAGGGACAATTCGGGATTTTATAATTTCTAAATTGTCTCTGGTCTGGTCTGATGGGAGGCTTCAGCCGTGGCTAATTACCACCCTACCGGTAAAACCGTGCCGCCAAGCGATTTAGCTATATATATATACCTACCTCTTCCATGTTAAGCATAAGCTAACGCATATAAGATCGCTTTTTGTGACGATCCTTACAAGACACCTATGTCCAGCGGTGGACATCTGTCGGTTGAGATGATAATGATGATGATGAGCTAACCACTTGATCGCGTGGGTGTACCCCAGAGATTACCTCACAAAGCATCCACAATGCCGCGTTTCCGCGCCGTAAATAAGATAATTCGGTAAGCGCGGTTTACAGTATACGACACTGGTGTACGATATGAGCTGGTCGGAATAAAATAGTTTATCCAAATTCTCATTAGTTTCAAAAAAGTGCCAGAAAAGTGAAAGTGAAGTGACCTTTAGGTACTGTCACTTTTCTGGCACTTTTTTCCCTCAAAATGGCGATAATCAAATTGCTTCAGTCGATATCCAAACCAGCATACATAATATCTTCACTAGTAATAAATAAACTTGGCAGCAAATAATTCAAAACAGGGACCCTGTTTTTCATTAAAAAATACAGAATTACAGAAACAGATTTTTAACGGACAATACAGCATTGGATGCTAGATCCAGGATACATCCTGGGTCATACATATCAAATGCAAAAAAATACATGTTTCTAGCTCTGTGGAGACTGGAGACGATATTGTGATCTTTTTCAAAAATGTACGGCAAAGCTTCAATTCTCACAAAACTACGGAGTTACTTGACGATAAACCTGTGACTTTTATAAAAAAATCAGGATAATTTCAAAATAAAATTTGATGTTAAAACCGAATTTTTGGTCCTGAAACTCTATTAAAAATCTGTTTGATATCAATATGTTTGCATCATTTTCTATGACAAATCTGACCAATCATAAATTTATTTGCTGCCAAGTGTAATAATGAATAGTAGTCGTAACGTTACAGTAAGTAGTAACCGTAAAACTTCCATAGTTAGTGTGATCCATTGTCCAAGATTGGATGGTTCATAAGAACTGGGAACTGTGAAGTCAGGAGCAGTTTTAAGAACAAAATTATTATAACTGGAATAGGGGAATTAGTGATTGTGTCATTGCTGCGTCGTTATTTGATTAACACGTTTAAAAATTCGTTACGGATAAAAGAATCTTCTCATTTTTAAAGTCGGTTAACAAGAAATATTCGGAAGAAGAAAACAATTTCAAAGAAACTAGATATTCCAGTAAAAGTAGCAACATTCGGAAATCGGAAGTTTTATACATAAGAACTATTATTATTACTAAAGGAGAGCAACTTTTTCAATTCATGGAATATATTTAATTTAAGAAATTAATTGAAAGTTCAACATAAATCTAATAAACCACTCGTAGCATTAAAAAAAGCGTATTTAAATTAATAATTTACAATCAGATTTAATTAGATCCTTAATAGACGAGACGGCGTGATATGTATTGAAATTCCACAAATAAATAGTAATATTTAATTACTATTTTAAATTTAATTACTATTAAGTCGTTGCATTTTAAAGCGCAGTTAAATTAGATAACTATAAAACAATCGTGAAATAAAATAATTATAAACAAACCAAATTTAAATTAAAAGTTTAATTCATTAATTAATATACCTACTTAGTTGCAATAAAAGGCGTAGTTAAATTAATTAACTATAATAAAAGACTCGTGAAAATAAACATACTTAATATAGAAAACAAAATTAAAAGTTGAACGACTGTGCCTAAATGTTGAAATTCCTAAAATAATTCTATCTACTTATGTCATCTATAACTTGAATGCGGACGCGGTTTAAATATCAAGTTATTAATTAAGTAGTAAATACATTCGAAAACAAGGAAAAGTTTTATTAAAATATACTTACCTACTTACTTTGCTCCGGTCGTGAAGTAAAATATGCGTTTGGAAATACCGGAGTGCAGGCGGTGTTGCTGCTGCTTACCGTTAAGACATGGCGTTCTGGTTTTTGGATACCTCAATTTGGTATGTGTTTATGGTAACAACAATTCCGTGAATCAAGTTTCGATTACGCTATTGAATTACAATTCAAACTTTTCGCAAACTGTGTCGATTGCTAACTACCAAGACTTCCTTACTAGAAATATCAAAAATTCGGTTTTACGTATTTAGTAAGTAGATATTTAAGAACACCTGGTGTAAGTGGCGCAAATTCCTTCTATGTGGCCAAATCAACCTCACCTGCGCGCGGTGCACCCTGCCAATATGCTAACGAGGCTCTGACGCTCTCAGTCCCCTCTACGGGTCGTTGTGCCTGATACCACACAACATAACCTAAATGGTATCTCCGCTTTGTCGTAGGATTCTGCCCCGAATCCGCCTGGCCAGCGACCACACTTCAGCCGTAATCTGCCGCAAAGCATCCGATGTGTTCCGGCTGCGAGCTGAATAGCCAGTCCCCTTTCATCCTCAAACGCCGGCAACACATTAATGGTTCCTCTGGTGCTGCTAATGTTCATGGGCGGCGGTAATCACTCAACATCAGGTGACCCGCTTGCTCGTGCAATCCATATAAAAAAAACTGAACCATTTCGAACTCCTTATAAAATATTTTTGCATTGTGTGAAATAGAAGATAACTAGATGTGAAGGAACAATAAAAAAACAATTAGTTAAAAAACTCAGGAAAGGTTTTGGTAGTTAATTAACCATCAATAAATTAATTGTTAAATTCTGTCTGTCTGTTAAATTAATTATTATTTTTCCAGTTACTCTCAATACTGATCGTGGCGTTAGAGACGGTGGCCGCTGTCAGAGGCTACTACTACACCCACCACACCATGATGCTGTTCAGGGGGGTGCATTTTTACGCCCACCTGTGGTTTGCCGGCGTGCTCTACGGGGCCGAAATCATATTTAACATTGTTCTTCTGGTTGGAGCTCATATGGTTTGTACTTATTAACCTACTAGCTTCTGCCCGCGACTTCAACCTCGTGAATTTGGGTTTTTCACAAATCCCGAGGGAATCATGGATTTCCTGTTCCGGTTCCCACTCTCTTTTCCAACTTTTATACCTACTATCAAGGAAGTTCGTTATAGTAATATGCCTATAGCTGTAGCTATAGATTTCGGGTTTTTAAAATTCCCGTGGGAACTGTGCATTTTTCCGGGATAAAAATGTATGTTTGTTACTCTTTAACGCCCCAACTACTGAACCGATTTGGCTGAAATTTTGAATAGAGATAGATTATACCCTGGAATAGCACATATACGCTTTTATCCCGCAAAAAGTGTTCCTATGGGACATAAATAGATATAGACTTCCAAAAACGTGATAGATGGCGCTGATTGTTCTTAGTACATCACGCTCACATAACACATTATTGCAATAGTTTGCTGTCATTGCATTTATTGGTATGCGTTTGCATGAATTTGCTGTCGTTCTCTCTGCTAAGTTACTCTTAGAAGATTATGTTAAAATATTTATATTTGTAACTTATTAACCGCGGGTGACACCGCGGAGCGCAGCTAGTAGACTATAATAGATAGATTGCGATATCATTTCAGAAAAAGACATATCTGATGCGGGCGTACTATTACTACGGGATCACTACGACGCTCGCTTCGCTCGTCTCCTTCGTCGTGTTGTGGCTGAGCGAAACGAACAGTTGCACCTCTTGCCCCATAACGAACTACTTCATCATAATGGGCTTCGTTCTGTGTGGTGTAGGTCAGTAATCAGTATGTCTAACGTTCGGATTTCTGTCGACCTTCCCGGCGCAGTGATAAGCGCTGCTATTTACATTCTATAGTACATAGCTAAAATGCAACCATAGGATTCTGCTCATGTATACATTGTAATGCAATTTTTAATTTTTTTATTACAATGTATACACGAATTTTGCGTACTACTCGTGTATAATTTGTAGTGTGGACGCACGCGTTCATCTTTCCAAATTTATATACAATTTTATTATATGTATAGATATGGTTTAAAAAGAAATAACAACGAAAGGGATCCCCTTCTAACATCCTTATTTAGAGCAGCACCACATCCTTATTTAGAGCAGAGTTCTTGAAATTGCTCTAATGATTGCCCAAGGAGTTGTCGCTTGTCTGATAGGTGGCTTCAGCTGTAGCAAGTTACCACTCTATCGGCAAAGGCGTGCCGCCAAGTATTCCAATATGATGCCGCGGAGAAATCAATGAAGGGTATGGGTTAGATTTAACTGCGGCACTCCTTCCAAACTTGGAACTAACAAGAAACGAGCTGCAAGCGGCGACCCAGCTTTTCGGTGTAAGGTTACTTCTAGTTACTTCTAGCACCTTGGGAGCCCAACGACGAAAGAACCGATGTAGGTAATCGGTTCTTTGAACTATGTGCCCTGCCCTTGGTAAATAATGCTAACATAAAGTTAGTATGGAAAACGTAACACCTTTTACGTTTTCCATACTAACTTCATGTTACCATTCAAGAGCGAATAGATTATATATTTACACTGAAATTACATCGCACAGCCTTAATATAATTTTTAATTTGCGCGAAATTATATTTACATAAAGAAAACATTACATAGACAGCTTAATTATTATAATAGCCATCTATTAAACGCTGTTTTGCCTAGCTGACCGAGATGGCTTTACTTCACCTTTAGCTGTTTATGTAATGTTTTCTTTATGTAAATAAAATTTTCCGCAAATTAAACATTAAATTAAGGCTGTGCGATGTAATTTCAGTGTAAATATATAATCCATTCGTTCTTAAATGGTAATAATAAATTAGTATGGAAAACGTACCACCTTAACTGTCGCAATCCGTTGAGCTTTGTCAGTGACTCTGGATCTTCTACAGATCTCCTCATTACTCATTTGATCACGTAGATATACTCCGAACGTAGTTCAGTCCATCGCGCGCTGAGTATAAAAGCCGCCGCGCACTGGGCCACTAGTGGCATTTCATACCGCACACTGAGCGCCCGGTAAGCTGTGATAGCCTAGTGGTTAGGACGACCGACTTCTAATCGGAGTTGGTGGGTTCGATCCCAGGCACGCACCTCTAACTTTCCGGAGTTATGTGCGTTTTAAGTATTTAAATATCACTTGCTTTAACGGTGAAGGAAAACATCGTGAGGAAACCTGCACGCCTGAGAGTTCTCCATAACGTTCTCAAAGGTGTGTGACGTCTGCCAATCCACTTGGCCAGCGTGGTAGACTATGGCCAAAACCCTTCTCACTCTGAGACTCCTCTCACCCATTACCGGCTCACTATAGAGCACGGGTCTCCACCCGTGCTCTGTAGTGAGCCGGTAATGGGTTGATCATGATGATGAGTGCCCAGTGTTTAGGGGCTGTTATTCTGAGCTATCTTATGAGATATCTTACTGTCTTAATTTAAGGATATGGGCTTTTCCACAGGTACCCAAGTGTACCTCCTGCTGCTGATTAGGAGTGAGCTGCTGAAGATCAGACAGAACAGCCGTCTTTGCTACGTGAACCATGCTTCGGAGATGGTGGTGGACACGCCTATACAGACTGGGCACAACCCTTTCTAGAAACCGTAGCATGAGGCTATAGACACATCACTGTGTTCTGGTGTATTGTAAAAACGGGCACTGCGATACATCTGTCGGAGAGTGCATCAACAAATTATGAATTATTAGCGCACATACTATAATTAGAATAGTTATTTTTAATATTGTTGTTAATTTGTGTAAGATATTAAATACAATTAATCTATAATATAATAAGACTGTAACAGATCCAATTCTGTACATTTAAGATATTTTGAAAAATTTTATTGGAGGGCACTATATAATCGATACTGAAGCCAAAACTGCAATTTTTTTCATTTTTGTCTGTCTGTCTGTCTGTCTGTCTGTCTGTCTGTCTGTCTGTCTGTCTGTCTGTATCTTGGCCGCGCATCGTCCCGTAAATATTTCAAGGTCATAGGTTTTTTAGTTTAGAAATGACAGACATTTATTGGGTTCCAATAACTTGGGACCCGGATCTTTGTATGTACGGCTTATTTTAAACTGGCGTGCGTTTAAATTTATGTTTGTCGTTCTGTCTATTTGTTCCAGCTAATCTCCGAAACGGCTGGATCGATTTTAATGGAACTTTCAATGTTATAAGGAGTAACAGGCTACATTTAGTTTAGGTACATAAAATAATTATGGGATCCGATCCGATCCTATATAAAACCTAAAACACGCGAACGAAGTTGCGGGGGTCAGCTAGTATTTATTAAAATAGTTCATTAATGCATCGAATATAATATTATACCCACTCACTGAATATTCAGATCATAATAAGTTGTATAGTGTTACATCCTAGACAATAGACATATAGGTAAACATTGAATTCAGTTTCGAAACGCAGACTAGCGTGTAGGTAAGTCTTATTTTTAACCCCCGACGTAAAAACGATGGTGTTATAAGTGTGTCTGTGTGCGTGAGAGTGTGTATGTGTGTGTGTGTGTGTGTGTGTGTGTGTGTGTGTGTGTGTGTGTGTGTGTGTGTGTGTCTGTCTGTCTGTTCCCCCGTAGCGCTCAAACGGATGAACCGATTTGAATGCGGTTTTTTTTGCTTGAAAGGTAAATTAGTCGGAAGTGTTCTTTCTTAGCTATGTTTGATGAAAATCGGTCCAAAATGGCCGCCGCCACAAAATGGCGGATTATATAATATTTTTTCACAACTTCCTCATTCTGTGACAGAAATTATGCCGCGTGTCAACACGCGGTAGTGTGTTTGCGTCTTTACACGGATACAATTACCTACAAACCATATTACCTACAAACTTTTTAATATTTTGACCTTCATGAACATCTTGTGGGCAATGAATAAATGAATTGGATGAAATTAAAAACGATTGTTTCATTATATTATTAACTACGACATTTTCGACATCTTTAGGATACGTAAGTACATGAATAAGCAAGACGACGATTCGTAGATTGTGTTTGGTCAGTAAAATTATAGTTGGGATGCAGTTTAGATTACCTACATTATAAGTAACAACATAATAATTCATGGGAATCATTAATTGATGGTAGCATCAAGAGTCATATCTATGTAGTAAGAGAGCTTTTCCCCCCCAATATTTCGAACTTTATGAACCTAAGATCACAAATAATAATTTAGCGATAGTTAGTTATTACCTGATATTTTTTTTCTGACTACTCGATAGAGAAGACTGCGTAAAAATACCATTCGCCCTATCCATTCCTACGAAGTTTGCTCCAAAGCTAAAAAGTAAGGTTCATGAAATTTTACAAGATATATAATGATGTCTCTACGGAGCATTTTTTTTTGAAATCAGCAATAATAATTCTTTGCAAAATAAGTTAATTATAGTACAAAAGGGATATCTTATTGAGGTGGTGGAATAGTTTAACCAGACGATAACTATGTATAGAATAGAATAGAATAGAATAGAATAGAATAGAATAGAATAGAATAGAATAGAATAGAATAGAATAGAATAGAATAGAATAGAATAGAATAGAATAGAATAGAATAGAATAGAATAGAATAGAATAGAATAGAATAGAATAGAATAGAATAGAATAGAATAGAATAGAATAGAATAGAATAGAATAGAATAGAATAGAATAGAATAGAATAGAATAGAATAGAATAGAATAGAATAGAATAGAATAGAATAGAATAGAATAGAATAGAATAGAATAGAATAGAATAGAATAGAATAGAATAGAATAGAATAGAATAGAATAGAATAGAATAGAATAGAATAGAATAGAATAGAATAGAATAGAATAGAATAGAATAGAATAGAATAGAATAGAATAGAATAGAATAGAATAGAATAGAATAGAATAGAATAGAATAGAATAGAATAGAATAGAATAGAATAGAATAGAATAGAATAGAATAGAATAGAATAGAATAGAATAGAATAGAATAGAATAGAATAGAATAGAATAGAATAGAATAGAATAGAATAGAATAGAATAGAATAGAATAGAATAGAATAGAATAGAATAGAATAGAATAGAATAGAATAGAATAGAATAGAATAGAATAGAATAGAATAGAATAGAATAGAATAGAATAGAATAGAATAGAATAGAATAGAATAGAATAGAATAGAATAGAATAGAATAGAATAGAATAGAATAGAATAGAATAGAATAGAATAGAATAGAATAGAATAGAATAGAATAGAATAGAATAGAATAGAATAGAATAGAATAGAATAGAATAGAATAGAATAGAATAGAATAGAATAGAATAGAATAGAATAGAATAGAATAGAATAGAATAGAATAGAATAGAATAGAATAGAATAGAATAGAATAGAATAGAATAGAATAGAATAGAATAGAATAGAATAGAATAGAATAGAATAGAATAGAATAGAATAGAATAGAATAGAATAGAATAGAATAGAATAGAATAGAATAGAATAGAATAGAATAGAATAGAATAGAATAGAATAGAATAGAATAGAATAGAATAGAATAGAATAGAATAGAATAGAATAGAATAGAATAGAATAGAATAGAATAGAATAGAATAGAATAGAATAGAATAGAATAGAATAGAATAGAATAGAATAGAATAGAATAGAATAGAATAGAATAGAATAGAATAGAATAGAATAGAATAGAATAGAATAGAATAGAATAGAATAGAATAGAATAGAATAGAATAGAATAGAATAGAATAGAATAGAATAGAATAGAATAGAATAGAATAGAATAGAATAGAATAGAATAGAATAGAATAGAATAGAATAGAATAGAATAGAATAGAATAGAATAGAATAGAATAGAATAGAATAGAATAGAATAGAATAGAATAGAATAGAATAGAATAGAATAGAATAGAATAGAATAGAATAGAATAGAATAGAATAGAATAGAATAGAATAGAATAGAATAGAATAGAATAGAATAGAATAGAATAGAATAGAATAGAATAGAATAGAATAGAATAGAATAGAATAGAATAGAATAGAATAGAATAGAATAGAATAGAATAGAAAAGTTTTTTATTCAAATAAACTTTTACAAGTACTTTTGAATCGTCAATTGAATCTACCACTGGTTCGGAATGCCGCACTGTGGGCCAAAATTCGACTTTCATAGACATAGGGATAAAAAAAAATAAGGGGCGTTTTTTTGTGTGAACGATTTTTCAACTTATCGACTAGACTATAACTTTAGGAAAAATATTTTGCTTTCTGTTAGTGAACGTAGTAGTACGTCTAGTAGTATTTTGTATAGCGTTGTCTTTTAATAAAAATTATAAGTTCAAATTGTAAGTCTCCTAAAAAACTATATTTTTGATACTTCTTTAGTGTTTTCTACTTTAAAAGTGCGATCTGAATATTTTTTTACGCCTATAAAACGTGGAACTGAGCTATTTCCATATAAATAACAAAATACTTCTTCACGTCTATAAATGAAAAGTCAATTGCTGTGAGTAGCGAAAAAACTACTTCTTATAACTTTAGGAAAAATATTTTGCTTTCTGTTAGTGAACGTAGAAGTACGTCTAGTAGTATTTTGTATAGCGTTGTCTTTGTTCTGCTCGATTTACGTAGGTATCTATACTAATATAATAAAGCGGAAGAGTTTGTTTGTTTGACCGCGCTAATCTCAGGAACTGCTGGACCGATTTCAAAAATTCTTTCACCGTTGGATATGTACGTGATCCCTGAGTGCTATAGGCTATATATTATGTACCACGGGCGTAGCCGGGGTGGACCGCTAGTAATATTATATTATACCTTGTCGTAAGAAAGTTCGCTTTTTATGAAGTGTCGGGAGTGAGGTTCAATTTGGCTAATTAAATCGCCAACCTCGCTGGCGCAGTGTGTGCGCTGTGGTCTTATAAATGGGAGGTCCCGTGTTCGATTCTGGGCAGGGGCAATTTGGTATTTTATAATTTCTAAATTGTCTCTGGTCTGGTCTGGTGGGAGGCTTCAGCCGTGGCTGGTTACCACCCTACCGACAAAGCCGTGCCGTCAAGTGATTTATCGTTCCGGTACGATGCTGTGTAGAAACCGATCAGGGGTATGCATACCTCTTCCAAGTTAGCCCGCTTCCATCTTAGACTACATCATCACTTATCATCAGGTGAGATCGCATTGTATGCGAATAAAAAAATAGCATCTTAGGTACTTCTTGTTTTTTGGTTTGATTGGATTGGTTAGATTTAATTAAAAATCTATACAGTTTCAGCCGGTACGCTGGGATAGATTGCGTTGTCTTTCTTTATTTCGATGATTTCTTGAAGTTGATTTTCATGTGTAACGACAGACGTATTTTCCAGTTTTTCTATGAGGCTTCTCACCAAAATAACTACATAGAACTCTAAACCTGAAAACAAAAAAAAATTGCTACAGATTATTATAATGGAAATAAAATAATCTATGAAAATCTATTTATTTAAATTATTACACAGATTTAAATTATTAGATCGATGCAAATTCGTTGCAATGAAAAAAAAAACCGGTCAAGTGCGAGTCAGACTCGCGCACCGAGGTTTCCGTACTCCAGAAGTATTAGTACAATCTGTTTTTCATTAGTTTGTCTTAAAAGGTAAGGTGCTAATTAAGCTAGGCCTCTAAATTGTATGAGCACTCATACAACTCAGAGGTCTATCTTAATTGGCTCAACTATGTATGTATGGAGACACCCTTTAATTTCCAACTTTTTTTAGTTTTTGGAATTTTTCCTTTATTTGTGATGTAAGACATGGCTTTTTGCCTTTCGTAATTCTAGGTCAACTGGAACTACCATTTAAGTTTTCGACTCAAAACCTATAGGGTACTTCCGGTTGACTTAGATTTGTCAATTTTGGTCAAAAGCAAGGTCTTACAGATCAAGTAAAGGAAAAATTCCGAGAAATAAAAAAAAGTTGAAAATTAAGGTAAATTTTGGTACTTACAAGTTTTCGTGAAAATCTAAATTTGCCCATATCTTTTTATTATGTGGACTCAGAACCTTAATTTTTATACACCTAATAGGGACCATAGTACCTATCTGGTATAAATTTCAACTTGCTAGGTCCACCTGTTCCTGAGAAAATTGGTGGTGACACACGGACAGACAGACGGATAGACGGACAAGAAAGTGATCTTATAAGGGTTCCTTTTTTAACCCCCGACGCAAAAACGACGGGGTGTTATAAGTTTGACGTGTCTGTGTGTGTGTGTGTGTGTGTGTGTGTGTGTGTGTGTGTGTGTGTGTGTGTGTGTGTGTGTCTGTCTGTTCCCCTGTGGCGCTCAAACGGGTGGACCGATTTGAATGCGGTTTTTTTTGTTTGAAAATTAAATTAGTCGAGAGTGTTGTTAGCTATGTTTGATGAAAATCGGTCCAAGATGGCCGCCGCTACAAAATGGCGGATTACATATTTTTTCACAACTCCCTTAATATGGGTATCAAATGAAAGGGCTTGACTAGTAGAATAGCACTATTGCAAATCCAAGATGGCCGCAGCCACAAAATGGCGAATGTCGGGGGTTTTTAAATTTTCAATTTATACTTGTTACCTTTTGAGGTACGGAAACCTAAAAATCGGCCAAGTGCGAGTCAGGCCTCGGTCTTTTAGGGTTCCGTACCTAATTATGAACTATATAATATTTTGGTTCTAAGAAATATTTAATTTTCGAGCAACAAATCATGGCAACAAATCGTGAAAGAAAACCCCAAAAAATATTCGTGTGTTTTGGGTCACAGCTTATAAACTATTTTATGAATCGTTGTTTTCAGTATTTGTTGTTTAAATAGAGCATATGGTACATAATATATCGAAATATCATATTCCTAACTACAGTAGTTTAGTTTTTTAGATCTATAGCCCCCGTCACAAAAATGGTCTAAAACTGACAACTTTGATGGCCCCCCATTTCCTTATTTTTTGAGCAAAAAATTAAAAAAATATATATTCTTACTCTACTCAATAAGTTCTAAACAATGAACAAACTAGGGTAAGAAAAAAAAATTATTTTCCGGCTCCTTTCTCATGTATGGGAGCCCCCCTGAAAAATAATTTAATTCAATTTCTAATTCATCATTAATTGATTTTGGGTCAACGTTCTACACAAAATACCAAAATATATATGTATGTTTTAATTATGTTTGTTTTAATATATATTAATTAGTATGTTTGTAACTCTGCGTCTCACGCATATCGTCTCCGTGCTAGAGACCTGTGACCGACAGACAGACAGACAGCAGAGTGACATTAATAGGGTTCCATTTTTACCCTTTGGGTACGGAACCCTAATAACGTGCACATAGAGTTAAAGATATCAAATCAAATACTTACAAATTCCAACGAAGTTCAGTATCATATACTCGGAGAGATAGTCAGAAACAAGTATACTTTGAGAGTAATTTATCAAAGCAAGTATGTAATATGCACACAAAACAATCATTGCAGATATCATGGCCAACGTGTAATAGTAGTAGGCTTTAAGATAGATTACAATTTTCTGAAACAAAGGAAATCCATTATTATCATTATCATAGTTTGAGGAGACGTATGAGGATTGAGGAGACACATACATATAAATCACGGCAAATAAATCGACCGGTGACCTTCAATGCGCAGAAGTCGAAAATGAGGTATCTCGGAGTGTGAGGGGGTCGCGGGGAGGGCGTGGGGATCGTTCGTAAGCACTGATTAGCTCTCGCGGATCCCTCGTAAGCGCTGATTGGCTCTCCAATCGTATTGTGTCCCGCTCACTCGTAGGACGCTGCGCGCCCTTCAGTCAGCGTTCGACTTACGTGCCGGGGGTTATACAATCATCTAAGAAAAATGGGAAAAAATTTGCAAAGCGCATTTGCACGGTCGATTTTAGTCACCAGTCGCATGCGACCCGCCGCACGGCCAACTCGCCTGGTTTTGGAACTGGCGATTTTAGTCACAATTGTTGGGTATTGGGTTTTTCTGTCAAGAAATTCTCAGTGCCAGCCCGGATTTGGTACTTAGGGACCGTTCAGACAGACCGGCGCGGAGAGCGTCGGAGAGCATTTTTTTTTTCACACAGACCGGCCGTTCAAAGCTCTGCTCTCCGCGCCGGTCTGTGTGAACGGACACGCATGCGTTCGGAGCCGAGCGTACGCTCTTGGGCCGGACGGCAGAGCAATTCGGCCTACGGTCGGCTGTGCGAGCATGAAAGAGCACGTGAACGGAGCCGGTCGGATGCTCGAGTGCGAAAGAGCACGAGCATGGAGCAGCCGACCGCGGACCGGCTGCTCATGTTTCACACAGAGCGTATTGGGAGCATCCTCGAGCATCCTCTTATTATAAAAGAGATAAAATGTAAAAATAAATCTTATTTCAATGTCTTAAGATTCTATTTTAAATGCGATTAAAATTTGCTCTGCTCTCCGCGCCGGTCTATCTGAAAGGTCCCTTAGGGACCGTTCAGATAGACCGGCGCGGAAAGCGTCGGAGAGCATTTTTTCTTTCACACAGACCGGCCGTTGAAACTTGCTCTGCTCTCCGCGCCGGTCTATCTGAAAGGTCCCTTAGGGACCGTTCAGATAGACCGGCGCGGAGAGCGTCGGAGAGCATTTTTTCTTTCACACAGACCGGCCGTTGAAACTTGCTCTGCTCTCCGCGCCGGTCTGTGTGAACGGACACGCGGACGTGTTCGAAGCCGAGCGTACGCTCTTGGGCCAGATTGTACAGCAAGTCGGCCTACGGTCAGCTGCGCGAGCATGGAAGAGCACGCGAACGGAGCCGGTCGGTTGCTCGAGCGCGAATGAGCACGAGCATGGAGCAGCCGACCGGCTCGACGAGCAGCCGAGCGGCTGCTCTTAATATTTCACACCGAGCGTATGGGAAGCATCCTCGAGCATCCTCTTATCATAAAAGAGATAAAATGTAAAAATAAAGCTTATTTCAATGTCTTATGATTCTATTTTAAATGCGATTAAAATTTGCTCTGCTCTCCGCGCCGGTCTATCTGAAAGGTCCCTTAGTCGGCGATTTTTCATCCTGTGCCTCGGAGAGCACGTTAAGTAGTCGGTCCCGGTTATTATCACTATCATGTAACAATAGTCGTTAATTTTTTTGACTTACCTATCGTAAGAGCGACAAATTGGTCTACATGAAATAAATGATTTGAATTTGGAATAAAAACGATACTTACTTTTCATAGACTATAGAAATTTGATTCCAGGCCAGATGGAATACAAATAGTGATTATTCGAAACGTCACACTTTGTCTGGCATATGGCGCCGAGACAGGTTTCCTAACGTGTTTGTTAGCGCTTCCTTTATATATAATACTAGCGGTCTGCCCCGGCTTCGCTCGTGCTACATATATAGCCTATAGCACTCAAAGATCACTTACATATCCAACGGTGAAAGAATTTTTGAAATCGGTCTAGTAGTTCCTGAGATTAGCGCGTTCAAACAAACAAACACTTCCACTTTATTATATTAGTATAGATAAGGGAACGAAAACTTAGTGCTGTTATATGGTAGGTACTACTTACTTACCTAAATTGGCAATTCGGCTAGGCCGCAGGTGACTAAAATCCACAACCACCACCACTACAGCCTTTTAACGTCCCACTGCTGGGCACAAGCCTCCTCTCTCATAGGAGAGAGGGATTTAGAGCTTAGACCCGCCACGCTGCTCCAATGCGGGTTGGCGGGCTGCCCTGACGATCAGCGTGGCATTAAAACCCGCCTTATGAAATAGCACTGGTATAACCCCCAGCACGTAAGTCGAACGCTGACCTTCAAGTGCGTGCAGCGTCGTGCGAGTGAGCGGGACACAATACGATTAGAGGGCCAATCAGCGCATACGAGGGATCCGCGAGAGCTAATCAGTGCTTACGAACGATCCTCACGCGCTCCCCGCGACCCCCTCACATCCCGAGATACCTCATTTTCGACTTCTGCGCATTGAAGCTCAACGCTCGACTTATTTGGCGTGATTTGTACCAGAGTGGTCGCATGAAACTCACCTTCTGCGTCCCACAAATCAAAACGACGGTGAAAACTACATCTGTAAAGTATAAAGCTTCACTTATTTGTACATCCACTACATCGGCGAACGCGAACGACATAATCTGTACGTCCACATAGCCTATTAGACCGATGCCCAAGATTAACTGAAACAAACAAACGCATGTTAATATTACAAGTGTAGCCCTCCTTTGAAAAGTGTTCGTAATTTAAATTTAAATAAATAAATAAAATAGAGATTTCAGTACATATAACGTGACATATTATGGTCTCGCAGAAATGCGTGGATAAACATACACACATTACACCTATAAAATGTTATATATTTGTTTGGAATATATTATTACATACTTTTTACATACCATTATTATTACATACTGTATCTAGATATTTGTGGAATTGCTAACTTCCATACTAGACTGAATTGTGGTCGCTAGCCAAGCGGATTCGGGGTAGAATCCTACCGCAAAGCGGTGATACAATCTAGATTGGAGAGAGAGACCCTCAAATATGGTTGAGCGAAGCAATGGCTGGATCATGCGTCATGCTCGTGAACGGGTGCCGCCGTCGGAAATGGGGCTACTTTTGTCTGCCCTTTTTGACGTGTAGAATTGTAAGCACCATTCCGAACCAGTGGTAGATTCATTTGTCGATTCAAAAGCACTTGTAAAAGTTTATCTGAATAAAAAATATGTCTTAGACTTGCCTTTACACAAGTTTAAGAACTCTATTAAAAGTATGCTCATAAAAAAAGCTTATTATACAATTGAAGATTATATAAACGATAAAAAAGCTTGGATTTAACTCGTTCCAGCAATGCGCGAGACGGCATTTCAATCATGTACATTAATAATAATAATAGTTATAATGTTATTTTAAAAAAAAAGCAACAGCCGAGTTTCTTGCAGGTTCTTCTCGGCTGGAACTGCATTCCGAACCTGTGGTAGATTCAATTGACGATTCAAAAGTACTTGTAAAAGTTTATTTGAATAAAAAACTTTTCTATTCTATTCTATTCTATTCTATTCTATTACGTTGTGTGGTATCAGGCACAAAGACCCGTAAAGGGGACTGAGAGCGTCAGGGCCTCGTTAGCATACTGGCAGGGTGCACCGCGGGCAGGTGAGGTTCTTTTTGGCCACAAAGGTGGAATTTGGGCCACTTACACCCCATTTTTTCACTTACACCACACAATTTTGTACACAAAAATAAATTAGGTACGTCCAAATCTCGGTGCACACTGAATGTGTTTTGGAAAGTGCACAACTGTGCATTAAATGGGCACGCGTTTGCTCCCAATTTGGCGTTTAATCCTTGAAAATGTATTTTTATGGTTACAACCCTTTGTTTTTTTTTTTTGCGTGGTGGAAAAGCTTTATGGCTAACCCCGTTCTTTGGGCAGAACGGGGGTTATGTGGGACTCCCCCCGAAGGTTACCCCCCGGGGGTATACCGCACTAAAAACCACCACGACTGTTCCCTCTTGCTGACTGTGCTGGACGCCTGGGGAACCCGTTGTATACGTCCCAGGCGTCTGTCAGCCGCCACAGCCACCTGGCGGGGCTCCCGCGCTAAAGAGGAGGGGATCGGGACAGCGTGATCCCCCCCTCAGACAGTGAGGAGACTACGAGTGACGGGTAGCTAGCCCAATAGCTACCGGCCGTCTCCCGAGGGAAGCTGGCGAGCGGCGAATAACCGCCGCCTTCTTTATGGTTACAACCCTAAGCAGTGAAGAATAAGAAACAGAAACAAAGATTCGCACTACTTATCTTCTATAATATAATAAAACTGTAACAGATCCAATTCTGTACATTGAAGATATTTTGAAAATTTTTATTGGAGGGCACTCTATAATCGATACTGAAGTCAAAACTGCAATTTTTTTCATTTTTGTCTGTCTGTCTGTCTGTCTTTCTGTCTGTCTGTCTGTCTGTCTGTCTGTCTGTCTGTCTGTATCTTGGCCGCGCATCACGCCGAAACTACTGAATGGATTCGAATGAAACTTGGTACGATGTGAGTTTATACTCCGAGGTAGGACATAGGATACTTTTTATCCCGAAATTCAGCACGGTTCCCTTGGGAGAGGGGAAGAAAGTTAAAACGTATATTTAGCTGTAATTCATTAACGCGTAGTTCGATTTAACTCATTCTTTTTTTGTTAGAAAGGTAGTACTTTAAGTATTGTCCCGTAAATATTTCAAGGTCATAGGTTTTTTAGTTCAGAAATGACAGACATTTATTGGGTTCAAATAACTTGGGACCCAGATCTTTGTACGTACGGCTTATTTTAAAATGGCGTACGTTTAAATTTATGTTTGTCGGCCTGTCTATTTGTTCCAGCTAATCTACGAAACAGCTGGATCGATTTTGACGGAACTTTCAATAGCAGATTGGCGATGTTATAAGGAGTAACTTAGGCTACATTTAGTTAAGGTACATAAAAGAAATATGGGATCCGATCCGACCTATATAAAACCTATAAACACGCGAACGAAGTCGCGGGGGTCAGCTAGTATACTCACTAAGCTCAGATATCCATAAGCCAGGAGACCCCATCTTAGAGGCACGCAGAAGCAGCATTTCGTGAGCTTCGGTATTCCACAAATCATCTCAACTATTTTATTTTTATTTAATTTATTTATTATTATTTTATTTTATTTATTATATATAAAATAAAATAAAATAAAAATAAAAACTAGCACTACTATACACCATCAACTGGACAGGATCAAACGCCCTGATGTAATGGGAGATACAGCTGACCGTGGTTGGGTTATTCGTTTAATTAATAGTTCAATGTTACATTAATGAAAACGGCGCATATTTTAATTTTTAATTATTATTGTTTTTAAGTAGTATACCTAACCTGGTTAGCTAAATTAGGCAACGTCATAGTTAGATACAATCTAGCTTTACATAGTGAAGAGACCTTGTTCATAAGTATAAATTAAAAATTTAAAAAACCCCCGCCATTCGCCATTTTATGGAGGCGGCCATCTTGGATTTGCATAGTGCTATTCTACTAGTCAAGCCCTTTCATTTGATACCCATATTAAGGGAGTTGTGAAAAAATATGTAATCCGCCATTTTATAGCGGCGGCCATCTAGGACCGATTTTCATCAAACATAGCGAACAACACTCTCGACTAGTTCACCTTTCAAACAAAAAAATCCGCATTCAAATCGGTCCACCCGTTTGAGCGCCACAGGGGAACAGACAGACACACATACACACACACACAGACGCGTCAAACTTATAACACATCGGTTAAAAATGCATATAAAAGGAGAAGTTGACTGACTGGTTGATCTATCAACGCACAGCTCAAACCAGACGGATCGGGCTGAAATTAGGCATGCAGATAGCTATTATAACGTAGACATCCGCTAAGAAAGGATTTTTTTCAATTCAACCCCTAAGGGGGTTAAATAGGGGTTGAAAATTTGTATGAGATAAATATGAATCCACGCGGATGAAGTCGCGGGCATTAGCTTGTACCTAGTATTCAAGGAAAAGGGAATGAAGATGTTGAAAGTCTGGGTATGCCAATGGGATTTCACGACCTAAAAAACAGGGTGCTTCGGATAATTTATTCCTGGAATTGTCTACAGAAGATTCTGATGATTTTAGGAAACGTTTGAGAATCTATACAGTTTGAGGCTTTATTGGGTAATTTTCAGGCGTATGCACTATGCAGTAATAATGATAGGTCTCACACCCGCATACAAAATTCATAAAACCAAAAAGAAATATAATACGTAAGTATCTATATATGTATAAATAAAACAAAGTCGTGTTAGTTCGAAAACTTATAACTCAAGAACGGCTGGAACGATTTTCATAGTTTTTGATTTGTTGTATTTGTTTCCGTCCCGAATAGCAAAATAACTATTAAAAACATTGAAAAATTTACGAAAAAATAAAATTAAAATAAAAACATTTCCCCATACAAAATTTTCATTGGTTTGGCAACTGTCAAACATAGTTCATCCCGCGACGATACGGTAAACTCTCTCACCCGTACCTACCTACATAATATATTATTATTATTCTGTACGTGTTTGTCGCCTAACTCCTCCTAAACGGCTGGATCAATTTGGATGAAATTTTGTGTGTATATTTCAATGGGTTCCTGGATGGTTTGAAAACACAATTACCGGGTAGGTACAGGTAACCTACCGGGTCTCGGTAGGTGTCGCTGATGTCGGTATGTCACCACCGGGCAGGACGAAGTCGGCCGGATCCACTAGTTTAAGATAAATAAACGTACATCTATACATACATATAATACATTACATAAATGAATATTTGTAGAGGATGGGAGACTAACATCCCGTTAGTAAATAAATTGTTTATTAATATCGATAACCTTTATATTTCAATAAATAATATAGTAATGATGTTATTTTAGTCTATTTACAATAATTGTGTGATAATCTATACAGTTTCAGCCGCGGCCGGTACGCTGGGATTAATTGTGTTGTTTTTCTTTATCTCAACGACTTCTTGGACCTCATTATCATCATTTGTGACGACAGACGTATTTTCCAGTTCCTCTATAAGACTCCTCACCAAAATAATAAGATAGAAGCATACACCTGAAACAAGTATTTAAATTAAAATTTTAAAAAACCCCCTACATTCGCCATATTGTGGTGGTGGCCATCTTGTATTTGCATGTGAAGCCCTTTCATTTGATACTGATATTGAGGGAGTTGCGAAAAATATGTAATCCGCTATTTTGTGGCGGCGGCCATCTTGGACCGATTTTCATTCATAAAATATAGACCTTATCATAGGAAAGAGGGATTAATAGCTTAGACCCGCCGCTCTGGTCCAATGGCGGTTGGCGGGCTTTATTATCACATGATATTGATAAAATAACTGGGACCGACGGCTTAAAGTGCACTCTGAAGTCAACTTCCAACTCGGTGCTGGCCTTGAGAATTTCTCGACAGAAAAGCCCAGGACCTCATGATCCGCAGTTGACCATGCCAACCACTAGACCACCGAGGCAGTGAATTATGTACCTATATAGAGTTAAATAATGTCATAATTACTTACAAATTCTAGCGAAGGACAATACCATATCTTCAGCCATATAAAGACGATCCGATAATGTGTAATATATAGGCAAAAGTATCATCACAGATATCGTGGCCAAAGCGTAGTAATAGTAAGCTTTAATACACCTAACAATTTTCTGAAACAAAGAATATCCATTAGCAACACAACAAGTGATAATCTAAAAGATTGAAAGTTAAACCGACTTCACCACGCACTTTAAAGGTCTCGAAAACTAGTAAACCGATTTTGATGAAACTTTCTCTGTTCTCTATGTTGGAGTAAATGTAAGCTAATAAAACTTACAACTGCACTAGTCGCCCCTACGATTTTCGGAAGGTCCCCAAGGTCTCCTCGATTCCTTTTAATCCTGGAAAAACGCACAGTTCCCACGGGATTTTGAAAACCCCAAAATCTATAGCTACAGCTATAGGTAGATTACTATAGCGAACTTCCTTGATAGTAGGTATAAAGATTGGAAAAGGAAGCGGGAACGGGAACCGACCGGAAATCCATGATTCCTTCGGGATTTGTTTAAAACCGAAATTCACGCGGGCGAAGCCGCGGGCATTCTCTAGTAGGTATATACGGTCGAATCGAGAAACCTCCTCCTTTTTTGAAGTCGGTTAATAAAGAGAGCAGAGACACTACATATTACAGTAGCAGGAGTAGCAAGAGAAAGTGGTAAAAGAGCACATTAGAGTAAATGGTAGTCCCTAGTTTGCGCCTTTTTGACCCCGCGTGAATTTCGGTTTTGCACAAATCCCGAGGGAATCGTGGATTTCCGGTTCCCGTTCCCGCTCCCTTTTCTAACCTTTATACCTACTTTCAAGGAAGTATGCTATAGTAATGTACCTATAGCTGTAGCTATAGATTTCGGTTTTTTCAAAATCCCGTAGGAACTCTTTGATTTTTCGGGATAAAAAGTAGAGGATAAAAAGCCTATGTTTCAAATCAGGGCATAATCTATCTCCGTTCAAAATTTCAGCCAAATCGGTTCTGTAGTTGCGGCGTGATTGAGTAACAAACATCCAAACATCCACACTTTCACATTTATATTAGTAGGATTTATTTGGTCTTGCGAGGCAGGGGTCTTTGGGTATTTGTTCAATGTTTGAACACAAAGCACTTTGCCATTCGAACGTATGTATTTGCAAAGCATGTCTGGCAGGTAAGCAAACTTGTGTTCAAATGTGTGAGCAAAATTCTTCTTTGTTCCAAATGTTTGTCTGTGTCTTGCGCCGGTAACACAGCACCACTGTACAAGAGCGGTGCAAGGAACCTACCTTGTGCGCCCCATAAATCAAAATGACGCCGAAAACAATACTGATTAAGTAAATGGTGGCACTTAGTAGCTCCGAATTAGAATCCGGTAAATCGAAGTCTTCGAAGGCGAATAATGTCAGATCCACGTCCACATAGCTTCCACCGCTGGTGGCTACCAACCCAATTATTGATTTCAACTGTAACAAGCAAATAAAGTTCGTAAACTAAAACCCGACTACGCTTAATAATTTAATAATAGTTTAGTGTGCAGAATGCGCGGGGCAAGCAGCTAGTGGCGCTATCTGTTATGTCTATCCGATACTAATTTAATAATCTTGAAAGCCGCGCGAAGGTCACCTCTCCATGTCACCCGGACCATAACAACAATAGACACCTCAATCATCAAAATCGGTCCAGTAGTTAAGGCGCTGCGGTGGTACACACAGAAGCTCATACAAAAATCGGACACAAACATACATACATACATACATGTATACATACATACATAATATACATATACATGCTATATTTTAAGAAAAATTAAAACCGATTTCGGTCCAGGAGTCTTAAAGAAATCGGTGTACCAATCAAAGATATTAGTGACAAACAGGTACATTTATGCGTGTAATTTCATGCATAAGAATTATATTAACTAGGTGTGCCATAAACTAAAATCTTCCTGAAAGTATGATGGTGTTATGATAGTGAAAATTAAATCATCAAAATCGGTTCATTGGTTTTTGAAATTATCGTGAGCATACACACATACGCGTCGAATACAGAATTTGACCAAGCTCTAGTCAGACCTCGCTCTATTTGGGTTCCGTACATAACTTGGATCTTCATCATGATCAACCCATTACGCGCTCACTACAGAGCGCGGGTCTCCTCTCAGAGTGAGAAGGGTTTTGGCCATAGTCTACCACGCAGCACGCTGGCCAAGCGGATTGGCAGACTTCACACACCTTTGAGAACGTTATGGAGAACTCTCAGGCATGCAGGTTTCCTCACGATGTTTTCCTTCACCGTTAAAGCAAGTGATATTTAAATACTGAAAACGCACATAACTCCGAAAAGTTAGAGGTGCGTGCCCGGGATCGAACCCACGACCTCTGATTAGAAGTCGGTCGTCCTAACCACTAGGCTATCACAGCAACTTGGATCTTGTAACAAACAGAAAGAGAAATGTCCGCTACTCACTAAGCTCAGATATCCAAAAGCCAGAAGACCTTGTCTCAGAGGCATGCAGAAGCAGCACCTCCCGAGCTTCGGTATTTCAAAAATCATTTTGATGAACACAAAACAAAACACACCATCAACTGAACAGGATCAGACGCCCTGACGGAATGGGAGTTAACAGTTGACAGTGGCGGAGGTAATCCATTTAATTCAATTGTTCAATGTTACATTAATAAAAATAGCGCAAAATTTTAATTTCACATCATTGTTTTTAAGTAGGTATAGCGAAATTTCAAATTAGAGTACATGGTGGTTAAATATAATCTAGCTTTACATAGTTAGTGGATGATCTAGTTCATTTCCTCTAAATAAGAGAAATAGATGTTGTATGGTCCGCTTATAGGTACAATCGGACCGCATAGAAGCGGTCATCAATAGAATCGGTTCACCTGTTTAGTCTCAGCCTAGAGCGCTACTAATCACTAAGTACATAGTATAGAACAAAGTCGCTTTCTATGTCCCTATATCCCTATGTCCCTATGTATGCTTAAATCTTTAAAACTACGCAACGGATTTTGATGCGGTTTTTTTTAATAGATAGAGTGATTCAAGAGGAAGGTTTATAAGTAGAAAAATTGGACCCGGTAGGTGGCGCTAATAGCGGGCAGGACGACGTCTGCCGGGTCCGCTAGTAAAATATAAAATAGAATATATATACATAATTATAATTTAAGTACTTACTGTAACAATGCATTTTAGCTAATAGCGAGAGAGTTTTGGTCAATCAGACATAAATGCGATCGTCACAAGCTATCAATACCCTATTTTTCGAAACCAAAGCATTGGTTTTCTTCTGCTACCTTCTTCATTTTGATTTTTTGCTGTGCACATGCACTGCAAAAAAGCAGAAATACTGTGATTGTTTTATATTTATTGGTTTTTATGCAATAGCCTTTTTGTTTTTTAGGGTCCCGTACCCAAAGGGCAAAACGGAGCTTTATTGTTGTCACACTGCCGTCTGTCTGTCCGTCCATCTGTATCATCTCTAGCTGTCTTTAGCTCGTAGATGGAATTACTTGAGGATATTTAATGTAGAATCTTGACCCAACACCAATTAAATTGGAAATTCGATTCAATTATTTTTCATGGAAGAGGAGCCGAAAAAAAATTTTTTTTTCTTACCTTGACATGTGACGTGTTATAGTCTAGAAATCACTGAGTTGAGTAGGATTTTTTTATCATCACAAATTTTAGATCATTTTTAGGGTTCCGTACCCAAAGGGTAAAAACGGAGCCCTATTAATGTCACTCGGCTGTCTGTCTGTCTGTCTGTCTGTCTGTCTGTCTGTCTGTCCGTCTGTCCGCCGGTCACAGGTCTCTAGCTCGCAGACGAAATGAGTTACAAACCTGAAATTTTGGTATTTGGTGTAAAACGTTGACCCAAAATCAAATATTGAATTAAAAATTGAATTAAATTATTTTTCAGGGGGGCTCCCATACATGAGAAAGGAGCCGGAAAAAAAATTTTTTTTCTTACCCTAGCTTGTGGGGTATCATTGTTTAGAGCTCATTGAGTAGAGTACGAATATATATTTTTTTAATTTTTTGCTTAAAAAGGAAGGAAATGGGGGGTCATCAAATTTGTCAGTTTTAGACCATTTTTGTGACGGGGGCTATCTAAAAAACTAAACTAGTTAGGAATATGATATTTCGGTATATTATGTACTATATGCTCTATTTGTACAACAAATACTGAAAACAACGATTCATAAAATAGTTTATAAGCTGTGACCAAAATAAACGAACTTATTTTGCGTTTTTCTTTCACGATTTCTTGCGATGTCTAACTCGGAAATTAAATATTTCTTAGACCCAAAATATTATATTGTTCATAATTATGTACGGAACCCTGAAAGAGCGAGGCCCGACTCGCACTTGGCTGATTTTTGTTACTGGGGCTATCTCAAACACTAAACTAAGTAGTCATGAATTCGGAATTTCTGCACAATATACTGTATTTAAACGACAAATACTTTGAAATACTTACCGATCCAACATGGAAGAGGAGCTGAAAAAATTTTTTTTCTTACCTTGACATGTGGCGTGTTATAGTCTAGAAATCACTGAGTAGAGTACAAACGAACACTTTTCAGGGTTTTTTCTGTCATGGGTTGTTGCGATGTCTAGCTCGGAAGTGAAATATTTTATAGACCCATTTGGATAAATCAAATATCTAGTTGCAAAAAAAGTTAATTGGTAATATGTATAATGTTGTACGGAACCTTAATAAAGCGACTCCGACTGGTACTTTGGCATTTTTTATCACTTTGTATACTTACTTGTTTATTTACTTAGTTTAAAAATCCCATGCGCTGTCATTTCGTTATGCGTATAATATAAATAATGAATTTGTTTTGTTGGTCATTTCGCGGAAGAGTCATCCCACATTCCGATTATCTGCCGCAGGAAACCAGATGATAACTCGACCGCGGCTCTGGCTTATAAACATTCATATTAGACTGATACTTGTGCCACGACGGTCGGTTGTCGGACCACGCAGACAAAGTGCACGGACAAGGTGCATTTAAAACAACAACAGTTCGAATTTTAAAATAATTTCAAACAACAAGTGCTCGGAAAAAAATTGTACAAAATTGTTGGTTTTTGAATAAATTTATTTCCGTAATACTTACTTACTGTGTCTTTTGCGTGTGATAACTTATTAAATCTCGAAATAATGAAATTTCAAAGATGACGATCAAAAAAAATCGAAACAATTTAAATTCTTGTACCTGTTAAATTGTCCAAAATATACCTAAATCTTGTTAGGTACTTAAATAAATTTTGTGTAAAATTTTTCACTAAAAAGGTGCTAAGTGTTTGTATCTATAGTAGGTAAAGATAATAGCGGCTATTGTGACATTGAATCGAGTTGAAACATCTAATCATAAAAATACAAAAATGAGATTCGAAATACCAGTTTTGATGCGATGTTGCTGCTGTTTTCCCCTTAGACATGGTCTACTTGTTTGGGCATACTTGAAACAGGTGAGTGACCTCAAGGCAGCTTAACATCAAAAGGATCACCTCACAGGTCAGCTTTTGTAAAACAACTCCTTGAAATTTCCCACTGGCTCTTGATCTATAAACACGAGCATTAAATACCGACTATGAAGCACGGTTTAGGACTATACTATAGTATATTATAGCTATAGCAAATATCGCTCAGCATAAACTTGTATGGATACCGTAAGCCATACTATGCTTAAAGTCAAAAAATCAAAGTTCCTTTTATCAAAATTGGTACACTATTATACTTTTTAAATGCCAATTTTCAATTTTATAAGTAAGTATATTAAGTACGTAGAAGGGTAATGGAGCAAATAATGGAGATAATAACTTACAACGACATCTACGAAAGCTTATGACGTAGTATGCTATAACTATATAGGTAGCAGAATAGTATACTATGTATATCTATATATACTTACTACATACTATAGTATATATAGCTTAGTGTATGTACACATGAATGCCGAGCGATATTTTCATGCTACAAAATATTTGCTATTATTAGACAGCCCATAGTGGGCAACACACGACTTTATTTATGTTTCTGATATTAAGATTATTATAATACTTAGTCAATATTTCTCTTAAAATTGATTAATATAAAAACTATCATATCATATATTATTATATATTAATATATATACACGGTGTTTTTTCCATCGTCGATCAAGAGCGGCCCCAGTTAGGTATCCGATGTAAGAAATCTTTAGGTAATATTCAAAATTAGTTCCGGACAATACACATATTAGTGATAAAAAATTATTAAAATTTAAAGCATTTATGAAACAGCCTGTTTAATGTTTTAGAAACTAGGTCAAGCCATTGAACTTGGATACAAGTTCAAGGAAAGATTTATCATACAAGTGAAATTATAGCCAACCAATAGCGAAGCGTATTTTGTAAAAGTCCACGTGGACCGTCAACCAATGTCGACGCTCGCGCTTTTCTTTGATGGAAACCGACAGCCAACGATGCGCACGCGGTGTTCTTTGTTATGTAATATGCCCCGCCCCGTCTAGCCGGCCGCTTTATGCCGCTTATAAGTTATAGTGATGTCCTAAAGGACCTAATAATTGATATCGATATCGGTATGTGATCGATGAAATGGCAGCATAATATGGTCATATCGTGCTTAGGATTCCTCCATATCACTGACAATACAACGCCATAGAACTTATATGGGCACAAGTAAAAAGGCATGCTGCAAGAAACAATACAAGCCCCCGGTTCACAGCGAATAAAATGTTGCAATTAGGTACTCAAAAATGCTTGTGACGTGACGTGACGGCTGAGAACTGGGCAAGTGTGGTGGAGAGAACTAAAAGAGTCATAAAGTTTGATTTGAACCGTGATATTGCATTTGATAATTTATGCACACAAGAGCTAATCATTAATTACTGAAGACTCCTCATCGGACGAATCTAGTATAGGTAAATGACGATTCTGACGACTCGTGTGATAAAAAAATTTAAGCTATTTTACTTAGTTATTTTATTTGTATGCCTTATACTAAGAAGAAAAACTTTAATAAAACTGTAGTAAGTATGTTATCTAGTCAAGAAGACTTTTTGCTGTCTTCCTGATTAAATAACATATTATTACACCTTACTTACATCTTAGCATTTACTTATTTCTACCAATTATTTGTAATCTGTGGCACAACCGTAGTAATCTTTATGTGTGGCACATCACTAAGGTTTTTGTATGAATGAATTTGTATGAAATTTTAACTTAAACAATACGAAACTTTATGGGCGTGAGCTGTTAAAAACTAATAATAAAATAGACAGTCTATAGGTAGGTATACTTGATGTGAATGACCTCAAATATCGGAGTCGCCGCGCCGCGGTCTGTAGTTATTATGTTCGCTATAGGGTGTTTTTAAATGAAACGTTTTCGTTTATTTTTTTTGAATATTAGTCATTCGAATGTTATTTATTTTTTATTATTATTATACTAATAGATAGTAGGCACTGGATACATTAACTGGTTTGCTTGTGGAAGACGATAAAAATTGCACCGTGTATAGCTGCTCGTGCTGATTCATTGACTGACTCACTGATTGATCACCCCTCCTGTAAAATTTTGTATGAAAAATTTTTTTTTCACTAATGGTTTCGTATATAGGACAAAAATTCATTCGGAACAAAAATATGGAGAGAGCTGATGATTGAGGATTTCAGAGACGAGCGAATGGCATGCTTAAGGTATTGAAGATAGGTGGGGGGTGCTCGACCAAATGTCACTCGAAACATCATCCAATTGGCAGTGAGCTGAAAAAAAATTCAAAATGGCGAAAAAAAGATGGCCGCCATACAACTTTCGTCGGTCTCCATCTCGGAGGTTATAAAAGATGGAAGAGTGGTTTCTTCGCAAAAGATGATCAAAATCCAAAGGTCTACTCGATGAATAGAAAAAAAAATCAAAATGGCGGAATTTATTTTTCCATAGAAAATGTATGGCGAATATTGAAGAGACTACAAGTTGTAAACTATGCAAGGCTTTGATGCGGTTCTTTGGGGATGTCTCAAAGAAAAATATTCAAAGACATGATGATTGAGGGTTTGGAAGATGGTTGAGGAGCCCGGGCAGGGTATTGTAGATAAGTGGGAGGTGCTCAAACAAAAATTACTCGAAACCTCATCCAATTGGCACTGAGGTGAAAAAAACCTCAAAATGGTGGATTTAAGATGGCGACTATACAAATTTCATCGGTGTTTATCTCACCAAGTATACAAGATGGAGGAGTGGTTTCTTGGATAAAGATGATCAATACCTAAAGACTCTACTTGATGAGCAGAATGATTCGAAGAAAAAATATGGAGAGTGATAATGATAGAGGATTAGGAATATGGGAGAGATAGGTGGAGGCTGCTCAAACCAAAATACCCGAAAGCGAAACCTCGCGGTCCGCTTGCGGGCCGCGCACCCACGCGCCCTACTAGTATAAATATATAATAGATACACTTAAATAGATACATAGGTATATAGTGGTATATACAGTACATTATGATGTGAAGATAAGAGATGCTGCGAGTCTCCAATAGGTCTGACGCACGATTTTATTTTTCAGATCATAAGCTTGGTCTTCTTAACTGTCATGATTTTGAAGGTGATCTTTGAACGCCGCATCGAAGTTGGGGGCTATGTGATATATTCATTATACATACTGTTCATTATATCAGACATCGTGTTTGACGCCCTCTTCATTATTAGCGCCCACAAAGTAAGTTCTATCTTATTCTTATAACCGACTATAATATTATCGTACCCTAAAGGTGCTGATAGACTTGAGCATTCACTTGTAATGAGCATTCGTGCGAATGTTACATCACAGAAAAATACAAGAACATTTTATCGAGCATTCTATCGAGCGTTCTGGCGAGCATTCTAGCGAGCAAATTTGCTTGGAGCTTTATAGAGCGTTCGTTAGAATTGTCAAGATGTTCGTAACAATTTTTGGTTCTATGCTTGGCTCGGCTCGTTGTTCAGTTCGACAAAAATAAAAACGGCGAATGTTCTGTTCCAAGTGAATGCTCAAGTCTATCAGCACCTTAAGAGCGTTTGTCGGTGACGTCCCGGTGACGGTGGCGGTGGACAAACGCTCTAAGTATACATTTGTTATTCCACCACCCGCCACCACTATAGCCTTTTAACGTCCCACACGCACTGGAGGCCTCCTCTCTCATCCAGGAGAGAGGAACTTAGAGCTTAGCCGCCACGCTGCTCCAATGCGAGTTGGCGGGCTTTAACGACTATTGTTACATGTTAGTGATAATGTTAGTACATGTTAGTGATAAACAATACACAAACAATCAATATTAAATTTCGTAAAAATCGGTTAAACAGTTACAACCTTTAAGAATCCCGTGGGAAACTCTCTCATTTTCCGGGATAAAAAGTATCAAAATCGGTTAAACTGTTGGGCCGTGAAGAGCAGACAAACAGAGTAAAGACACACTTTCGCATTTATAACATTAATACGGATTATTCCTAGTAAGTAGTACATAAGAATATTAATTTATAAAAATTTGTTTTTCAGAAAGACTACAGGAAAATGAGAATATACTACAGATACAGTATATTCGTTTTGGGCATGTACGTGGTGATGATATTTCTGATAGTAGGATTGTATCTGTACTTCGTGAGCCGGTCGCCATTCTTTCTTTTTATGTTGTCGTTCGTTGTGGGCGCAGTGGTCACGATGATGTTAATGATGTGTGAGTATTACAAATTAAAATTCAATTTTTAAAAGTTTTTGAGTTCAGTTTTAACGTTTTACATTAGGTGTTCATGTCATTTTTCTCGGCAATCCACAATTTTTGATATAGTTTCCAAGTTTATAAACATATACATTTACCCACGCACACGCAGTAAAACACACACACACACCAAATTTGTATGACGAAGTAACATTTACATATTCTGCTTAAGTATTATTATTTTCTCACTCTCAGAAATTAGTCTAATGAATCATTAACTAATTAACATTAAATCTCTAAATGAGATGTCATTTGGCTGTAGGGTGGTAACTAGTTACGGCCGAAACCTTCCAGCCCAGAAACAATTTAGGAAAATAAATATTCAAATTGTCCCTGCCAAGCATCAAACCCGGGACCTCCCAATTAATTTAAAACTGCAACGCTTACCACTGCGCGAGGGAGGTCATAAAGGTGTTTCTTACGGAAGGAAATGGTTTCCACGATACATGGAAAACCATTGTGAAATTCCCGCTGCATCTCAAATCTCAATTAACGTGGTGTCGCCAGGTATGGACCAGGCACCAGTAGCTGACCACCTTCACCGTTTTTAACAAAAATAAGAGCTAGATTAGAGTTTTACCGCTGGCAACATTTAAACCATGTAGAATAGGGATCTGTTTGTCATATTGACAAATATCATATGAAACGGCCATTTTTTTTTTAAAATGGCAAGCCGAACAAAATGTTGTGTGCAAATATCTTTCGATTTCAATAGTTTTCTTAAGCAAATCGCTAAGAAGGTAAATAAACGTTTTGATCGATGGATTCTCGTTTCTGATTAAAATGTAAATTTACAATGATTAGATATTAACTTTAAAACATGCTTGTGAAGGAATAAATGCGACATAGAGTTATTTTCAAGTTTTAGAGGGGATGTCCATTACTGGATCGGAAACACATCAAAAATCCAGTCATGGACCTATCTATTCTTATCATTTAAACACAATTACAAGTCAAAATTAAACTTGTATAGTTTAACTAGCTTCTGCCCGCGTGAATTTCGGTTTTTTAACCCCCGACGCAAAAACGACGGGGTGTTATAAGTTTGATGTGTCTCTCTCTCTCTCTGTGTGTGTGTGTCTCTCTGTTTCCCTGTAGCGCACAAACGGATGAACCGATTTGAATGCGGTTTTTTTTGTTTGCAAGGTGAATTAGTCGAGAGTGTTGTTAGCTATGTTTGATGAAAATCAAGATGGCCGCCACCACAAAATGGCGAATGTCGAGGGTTTTTAAAATTTTTAATTTATACTTGTCACAAATCCCAAGGGAATCGTGGATTTCCGGTTCCCGTTCCCACTCCCTTATGCAACTTTTATAGCTACTTTCAAGGAGGTTTGCTATAGTAATCTACCTATAACCGTAGCTATAGATTTTGGTTTTTTCAAAATCGCGTGGGAACTGTGGATTTTTCAGGATAAAAAGTAGCCTATGTGTTAAGTCATGGCACAATCTATCTCCATCAAAATTTCAGCCAAATCGGTTCAGTTCGGTATAGTAGAAGGATTGCATCTTAAAATTTTTTTTCCTTCAAATCTTATCAAGTGGGGTATCAAATTAAAGGGGTTGAAAAGATGATTCCGAAAATATAACTTTATTGACTAAAAAATATTGTGATCAAAAGTGAAAGAGAAAAAAAATTATCACGCAGTTGATATTTTTTATTTTTTAACAATATTATACTTGTTTTAAAAAAATAATTATGGTTTCCATGCAAAAAAAAAATCTGATGGGTGGGAAAGGGTTAAAAAATTAATACCTATTATTGTAGTTCCATTTAGATGCGCCACTTTTAACATTTTTTAGAAATGTAGGTATGAGCTCAAAGGAGCTTAGAAAAAACAAAGAGTTCCCGCGGGATTATAATAAACCTAAATCCACGTGGACGAAGTCACAGGCATCCGCTTGTATGCAATATGGGGCCTAGCTCTATATTACCACAAAATAAAGAAGTGTTAATAGTAAAACGTGTCATACGAGTAGCTATGAATGAGGAACCTTCTTTCACCTAGAAAGAAGATTCTCCATAGCTAAGGATCACCTTTTGCCCTCTTGGACAGTGTCCAAGTAATTATTACGCAAGAAGAAAGGAAACCTTTTATAGGTAACAGGCCTAGAAAAACACATTCATCTTTTCAAAAAACAGGCGGAAATTCCTCGCTGCTTATGTGAGCAGTATCGTGCTGCATCAGGATTAAGGAGCTGGGACTCAGAGGTCCGTGATTCAATCTAAGCTTGGTACCAAAAATATGAAGTCATAGTGGACAGTTCCCGAATCCCTTTAGTTTAGGTGGGTAGTACCCTACAGCATCAGGATTAAGAAGTTGAAGCAAATAAAAAATTATGGAACCATTTTGGAAACGTCCTCAAATAGACAAGTGTCAAATTGAAATGTGACGAACCTTGGTTGTTTCTACGTAACTTTGATATTTATATATTATTCGAAATAATCAAGGAGCGGATCAACAAATTCTTTAAAAGCCGGCAACGTATTAGTGGTTCCTTTGGTGATGCAAATGTTCATGGGCAGCGGTAATCACTCAACATCATGTGACCCGCTTGCTCGTTTGCCCACAATCCATATAAAATAAAACAAGAGATAAAGTTCGTAAACTAAAACCCATCATCATCATCATCATCATCATCATCATGATCAACCCATTAGCGGCTCACTATAGAGCACGGGTCTCCTCTCAGAGTGAGAAGGGTATTGGCCATAGTCTACCACGCTGGCCAAGCGGATTGGCAGACTTCACACACCTTTGAGAACGTTATGGAGAACTATCAGGCATGCAGGTTTCCTCAAGATGTTTTCCTTCACCGTTAAAGCAAGTGATATTTAAATACTTAAACTAAAACCCGACTACTCATAATAGTATACAAGTATAAATTAAAAATTTAAAAAACCCCTGACATTTGCCATTTTGTGGCGGCGGCCATCTTGGATTTGCATAGTGCTATTCTACTAGTCAAGTCCTTTCATTTGATACCCATATTAAGGCAGTTGTGATAAAATATGTAATCCGCCATTTTGTAGCGACGGCCATGTTGGTTCGATTTTCATCAAACATAGCTAACAACACTGTCGACTAATTCACCTTTCAAACGAAATAAAACTGCATTCAAATCGGTTCACCCGTTTGAGCACTACAGGGGAACAGACAGACACATACACACACACAGACACGTCAAACTTATAACACCCCTTCGTTTTGCGTCGGGGGTTAAAAATAATAATTTAGAAAAACGTGTATTCAATTGTGTACTAATGGAAGAAAAGGCGGGGCAAGCGGCTAGTGGCGCCATCTGTTATGTCTATCTAAAACTAACTTAATATTCCAATTTAGCTGTGCGAACGTCACTTCTCAATTTTTTCGCATATAAAATGTAGCCTATGTCACCCCCAAACTATAACAACGAATCAATTAACACCTCATTCATCAACATTGGCCCAGTAGTTTAGGTGCTTCGCTAGAACAAAAAATTGGATACAAACATACATACATAGACTACAAAAATCATAACCCTTCCTTTTGGCTTTGCAGTAATCGGATAAAAACGAACTGTCCATCACTGGGTGTCCATAACTGGATTTAGACTGTCCATCATAAAGATTTTTACATATTTCAGTTGATCGTTTTTAGGTTTGCATATTTCAAAACTCGTTCGACTATTTCTAAATTTTAGCAGTTAGTGAGAAGCTCTGTATATCTGAGTATATCATTGTAAAATTATAACACTCTAGATTAAATAATAAAAAAGTTATAGCTCCTCATGTTTGACTCGGCGCTTAACCCTGTCCATAACTGGTGCCACCACGTTACTACAATCTCAATTGTGGTGATTGCCTGTATATGGTACTGTTGCTGCAGCAATGCATTTCAGCCAATAGCGAGAGAGTGTCGACCAATCACAGCTGAATTCGATGGTCACACCACATGACTAGATATCCGTACAGAGAGGAAGCTTCATACAAGCGGTCCGCTGTAGGTACACTCACACATGAGTTCTCACCAACGGTTCACGGACGCCCGCGTCTGACCTACCGGCTCAGTTGGATGACAAACGTGCGCTATGTGTGAGTGTACCATGTACAAGCGGCCCGCTGTAGGTAGTTACCTACAGCGGGCCGCTTGTATGAAGCTTGCTCTCTGTACGGATATCTACTCATGTGGTTACACTACAGCTATCACTTTCAGACGATCAACACTATCGTCTATTGTATAAACTCTGACCTTTGGCACCACCGCACTTAAGCAAAGTCCTGACTCCTGACTCCTGACCCCTGATCAGTGATAATATCTTTCCGATTTTCAATGTCGCGGCCGGCCGCATCTTATTGACGTCAAACAGTATATAGTTTTGCAACATGCGTTGCAACATGTTATACGAAAACTTAGCGCTATTATTTTACTACCTAAACACAATCCAATACAAATAACCATTTGTCTTAAACAAATAGTATTTTTCAAACCCGCAGTGTATAGCGTGCAAAACGCGACGGCAACTTTAGGTATTTATCCAACGTTCGTTGAACTCTAGCGTCAGATTATTATTGCTTTGATTACAAACTTTTATAAATACAGGAAATATAAAAAAAAATATTCGTATTTTTTTTAGTGTTATAAGTTTGACGTGTCTGTGTGTGTGTGCGTGTGTGTGTCTGTCTGTTCCCCTGTGGCGCTCAAACGGGTGGACCGATTTGAATACGGTTTTTTTTTTGTTTGAAAGGTGAATTAGTCGAGAGTGTTGTTAGCTATGTTTGAAGAAAATCGGTCCAAGATGGCCGCCACTACAAAATGGAGGATTACATATTTTTTCACAACTCCCTTAATATGGGTATCAAATGATAGGGCATGACTAGTAGAATAGCACTATGGCAAATCCAAAATGGCCGTTGCCACAAAATGGTGAATGTCGGGGTTTTTTTAAATTTTTAATTTATACTTGTGTTGTATCTTGTCAGTAATCATCACTACAATTACCTGTCTTCGTTTCCGAAAGCAGTCTCCTTACATCCATTATACTTACTAGGTATATGATTGACTCAGCTTTAACCTTTTGTGTATTTCTGGTTGCAGGCTTCCAATTATACCTCATAATACTCGTGAGGAGTGAATTCATGAAACTGAAGAACAACTCGCAGTTCGAATTCGTGAACCACGCCGCCGACATGACATGCACCGCGAACATCGATTTCGTGAAGGGAATACCCGAAACTGTATAACCTGTGTGGTTATTCCGAGCTTGCGCACCTCGAAAACTTACTACTAAATCACACTATAATATTATAAAGGCGAAAGTTTGTGCGTGTGTGTATTTTTGTTACTCTTTCACGGCGTTACTACTGAATCGATTTGGCTGAAATTTAAAACATACATAACTTATAACCTGGGATATTAATATAGGCTACTATTTATCCTGGAAAACTCGACTATTCCCGCGGGATTTTGATAAAACCACAATCTACAGCTACAGTTATAGGTAGATTACTATAGTAAACTTCCTTGAAAGTAGCTACCTATAAGGGTTGGGAAATGGGACGGGAACCGGAATTCTATGATTCCTTCGGGATTTGTGAAAAACCGACAGTCACGCGGGCGAAGCCGCGGGAAAAATCTAGTAGTACGTAATATTATCGAAAAACTGTAACATGTAATGCAAAATGAACCCAAAGACTCTTACTTTTAAACTCGTAATTCAAACTTTGAATATTTATCTTACAACATTTTCTGCATGGGGCGCTGACTGTTTATCGTAATATGCCGAATGTATTGGCGAACTCAAACCTTAAAATAAGCCAGTTTGGGTCCATTTCACTCTAAAGTCATTGTGTTTCGATATGTAGTATTCAATGAAGTTTTCGAGATGTGCCCAGCTCGGACTAAGTATAGGTACTGTTGCCGAAGGAACTAGCGCTTTTAGTACATAATAATAAGTATTATAATAGCGTGTGATATTAATATAGTTTAGCGCTCTTATTTTTGTACAGTTATTTGATTTTAGGAAAGTTGGTCAGGTACTATATCTGTAGGTATTACATTGAAGAAAAAAGAAAGTAATACACTTCATGTTCACTTTCCTGTAGCATCAGTACAGGAAAGTGAAAGAAAAATCCTTGCCTTGTTTCCAGAAAATTACTATGTTTGTAAATTGTACGTACATATTTAAAGAAAGTAATACACGTAGCGTAACTACCGTCGCGTTGGTACAGGAAAGTGAGAAAAAAATCCTTGCGTAGTTTTCAGAAAATTACCTCTATATATTTTATACGTACTACGTCGTACATATTATTTATAGTACTTACCAGTTAAGATTTTTATTTCTTTTATATTGTTTTATTCGTAAGTATGTTGTGTTTTTATTTTGTGAGCCTAGTTTCCTTCATCAAAAAAGATCGGAATAGGTAGTGTAATTTGGGGTCAACGACCTGGAACACTATCAATAGTATGGACATGACTATGGGATTTCTGTCTTGAGCGATTTTGAAACCTCATATAATGTTCAGTATCGAAGAGATTTCTCTCTTTCATGTTGTATTAATAAAAACTGAGTAAGGCAACCAGGGATAATATTCAAAAAAAATATATGAATTGGCACATTCACATTATGATATCATGCGAAATTGCACTGTCTATTCCGATCATTGTTCATCACCATTACATCCCTTTAGCGTCCCAAGGCTGGGCACAAGCCTTCTCTCCTATAAGAGAGAGGAACTCAGAGTTTAGACCCGCGATACTGCTCCAATGCGGGTTGGCAGACTTTAACGACTATTGTCACATGATAGTGATAATAACCGGGACCGACTGCTTAACGTGCTCTCCGAGGCACGGGGGTACCTACAATACCGGCAATTACCAATTCCGGGCTGGTACTGAGAATTTCTTGATAGACAAACCCAATACTTACCAAAACAAATTTAGGCGCGACCCGGACTGCGGCTGCCACAGTTTTAGACTGCGGCTGTGTAATAAAGTGCAAAACGTGCAATAAAACGTGCAAACTGAGTCATAAATCATTTTTATCTGACCTATAATGCTCGCATTTACAGGCCTCATGAAACTGAACAAAATAAATAAAATAAAATAAACTGGAACCAGTATAAACATGTCCTTGATATTTAAATCTGTCTCCTTATAACTCTAACTTGAGCCTGAGTAGAGTTAGAGTAGGTACGGTTTATAGATCTCAGCTTTAGATACCTACAGCCCTGCGCTTCGGAGAGCACGTAAAACCCGGTCCTGCTCCTGATCAATCTTTCTCCGCGACGTTTTGGTCTTCCATCGGATTATGAGAGGGGCACCTGTGTTTGCGGACACAATTACACACTATATTATCTCATGCGTAGTTAGCTCCGCCTCTGCTGATATTTAGGATCGTTGTGCATTTGAAAATTCGATGAAACGAAAAAGCGACACCATTTTAGCCTGCAAAGTCAAAGCCAAAATTAAGGTTAAGGTGATGGTTACTTTTCTGAATTTTCACTTCTGCCGTGTGCGAATTGCACACACACACTTTTTTTCCGGCAGTCGATTATGAACTGAATCGAACTGCCTCGAGGTCCTGGGTTCGATTACCGGATTGGGCCAAAAATTGTTAGGCATTGGGTTTTTCTTTCAAGAAATTCTCACCGCCAGCCCGGAGTTGGCAGTGTTTCAATCCCGTGCCTTGGAGAGCGCATTAAGCAGTCGGTAGATATCTACTTGGTCCCGATTATTTTCACTATCACGTGAAATTTTTTGTCTTTATTAAACAGGGTATCAGGAGAACGTTCTCGGAAACGAAACTGATGATGATACTGATGATTACTGATAGGGTACTATAAAAAAAAATCGTGTCCAATTGTGGGACGACAAAGAGCTGGTAGGCAGTGGTTATGTGAAAACCCAATGAGTAGGTATTTTTGTTATCAGTTATTTGTTTGAGTTTTTGTTACTCAAAAATTTACAAGTGGTATTAATTGTACGGGAAAATGTCTAGCAGTGATACTTACTGAAGAGAATTTAACTCCACCTGACAGTCTGGAAGTAGCAACGACCAATAATCTTTTGCCAGCAAAATCAAGGAAAACTTACGACAAATATTACCAAGATTTTATGGTTTGGATTTTAAATTTAAAATACTTATATGAGTTTAGATAAAGTAGTGTATGAAACTCTACCTAATTAATTATTCTTTATTAAATTAAAACATTCTTGTGATACTATTAAAAAACTCACCTGCGGCTCGGTTTTTAAACTGACACTCATGTTTTAATAACCTCTATTATGCAAACGTTTTAAAAACTACTATAATGTTGATCCGACTTCGCACGCACGCACGCACTTAACAGTCTTGAGAACTACTGAATTGATTTTGATGAAACTTGCACTGTTCCATAAGTTATAGTAAATGTAAGTCGATAAAGAAATGCCACAATCCGATTAATATGTAGTTTCGGAGTTTCTGCATAGACCCTTACCAACGGGTGAGATTGCAATCAAGATCTAACTTGTAGATGAATTAAAAAAAAACCTCAAACCACGCGGATGGTCTTGCGCGTGTAGTTTTAGGTTTTGAACTATAATCCGACTTTTAATTCGATGCAGTAAACTGACGTTTCAAAATGTCATTCCGTAAAATAATGTTGATATGATAGGAAAATTAGTGCTGCAGAATCGTGCTGTGAACGCAGAATTATCAGCATATTCAGTTTATACACCTGTTTTTTTCTTAAAATAAAATATATAGACACCTTTTAAGTTTAACTCGTTTAAAGTTTATTTTTAATTTTGTAATGCTGTTTTCTCTCTGTTTGTTATTAAGTTATTTGTTTTCTCTCGCTATGTTTAAGCCGAATAAATTATTACTTATTTATTTTCATTTATTTATTTGTTTGAAATTATTTTATTTCGAACTGTTATTTTGTGCAATTCGTGCAAATTGTTGTATGCAAACTTTCTGAGATCAGAGTGTAGTGGTTCACCACTCTGCGATATGAATATTTATAAACGGTCGGGTTATCATTTCATGTGCCTAATTTTATATTCACTGATAGAGTACCTATACTGCCGTCTTAGAAAAAAAGGGCACATCTAACATTTTTTCAAAATTTTCAAAGTCGTTACTTAATAGATATCCGAAATCAGGAAAAAAGAAAAGAAATTACAGCCATCACAACCCTCAGTATTCCATATAACTTGGAACCCGGATTGTACAGGAACCTTTGAACGTCCGGATTATCATCTGGGGCACATTAAAGTTTGTGTTTGTCTGTCTCCGAAATGCTGGAGTTTATTTACTTAGTTTAAAATTCCCATTAATATCGCTGCGCTTTCATTTCATATTAATTTCAATGGATTTGTTTTGTTGATCATTTCGCGGAAGAGTCATCATCCCACATTCCGATTATCTGCCGCAGAAAACCAGATGATAACTCGGCCGCGCGTCTGGCTTATAAACATTCATATTAGACTGATATTTGTGACACTACGGTCGGTTGTCGGACAAAGAGTACGGACAAGGTGCATTTAAAACAACAACAGTTCGAATTTTAAAATAATTTCAAGCGACAACAAGTGCTCGGAAAAAAACAGTTAAAAATTGTTGGTTTTGTGGATAAATATTTCCAAAATACTGTGTCTTTTGCGTTTGATAAGATAATAAATCTCGAAATAATGAAATTTCAAAGATGACGATCAAAAAATCGAAACAATTTAAATTCTTATGTACCTGTTAAATTGTCCAAATTTTTATTTCGAAATTAATTTTGTTAAGTACTTAAATAAATTTTGTGTAAAATTTTTCACTAAAAAGGTGCTAAGTGTTTGTATCTATAGAAGGTAAAGATAAAAGCGGTTATTGTAATATTGAAACGAGTCGAAAAATCTAATCATAAAAATACAAAAATGAGATTTGAAATACCAGTTTTGATGCGATGTTGCTGCTGTTTTCCTCTTAGACATGGTTTACTTGTTTGGGCATACTTGAAACAGGTGAGTGACCCCAAGCCAGCATAACAGCAAAAGGACCACCTTACTAACTGTAAGCTTTTTTAAAACAACTCCTCAAAATTTCCCACGGGCTCTTCAGCCATTACTACGAGCATAGAATACTGACTATGAAGTTTAGGACTATACTGTAGTATATTATAGCTTAGGTATAGCATACATCGCTCAGCATAAACTTGTATGGATACAGTTAGCCATACTATGCTTAAAATAAAAAAAAAACAAAGTTTTTTTAATCAAAATTGGTACACTGTTATACTTTTTAAATGACAATTTTAAATTTTATAAGTAATTAGGTATATATACTTAAGTACGTAGAAGGGTAATGGAGCAAATAATGGCGATAATAACTTACGACGACATCTACGAAAGCTTATGACGTAGTATGCTATACTATACAGGGTATAATGAGACAACTTCGGAAAATTTAGCGCTATTATTATACTACCTAAACACAATCATATAGGGTAGGTATCGGCGTTGGCACGCGCTCGGTTTTGTAGGTACCTAACAATACGTAAATAGGTCACACAAAGTTCATTGAACTCCAGCGTCAGCTGGTTTTATTTGAATAACGCAAGAATTATTTAACAATTTTTTTAAAAATACAGCGAATACGTTTTTTGCAATTACAGTTCTGTGTAACCCCCCAAAACGGATGTTGCACAAAAAGTGCAATTTTTTTTTTTTTGAAAAATGATTTCTTTTTTATGTTTTTTTTTATACTATCTTATCAATAATCATCAGTACTCTCACCTGTCTTCATTTCCGAGAGCGTTCTCCTGACACTCTGTATAGGTAGTATTACATAGTATACCAGAATAGTAATACTATGTAATACAGTATATAGTATATAGTGTATATAGTATATATACTAATAGCTTAATAGTATATGTACTGTTAAGAAAAAAAAGTAACTGTCATAACATTAATCTTAGAAATAAAGATAAACTTGTTTTGCCCACTAGGCTGTGAAAAGTTGGAAAATCATTTGTTGGTAATTCTGTACTTTTTTATAATATGTTGCCAGAGGATATTTTGGATATGTCTCTCAATAAGTTCAAGGTTTTTATTAAACGAAAATTAATTGAAAAATCTTACTATAGCTTAAAAGATTTTTTTAATGACAAAAATCCATGGACATAGATTGCTCTAAAAGCCAACAGTTCAAATCATTTTTATGGCTATACCATGTTGTAAGATGGTGATAATAAAAAAAACCCCGGCTGAGTTTGTTGTGGGCTCTTCTCAGACTAGGGCGCGTTTGGAAACCTCGGTTTCCGTAAGTAATTATCACCATTGCCTGTTCCTAAATTGATGTTCAAAAAGTGTACAGTGTATCAATTTTGAATAAAGTTTATTTGATTTGATTTGATGTGATTAGCTTAGTGTATGTACACATGAATGCTGAGCGATATTTTTATGCTACAAAATATTTGCATACATTGCATACTAGGCAGCTCAGATGTGATGTGAAGATAAGAGATGTTGGGAGTCTCCAATCGGTCTGATTTACATAGGTATGTTTTATTTTACAGATCCTAAGCTTGTCCTTCTTAGCTTACATGATTTTGAAGATGGTGTACTTTAAAAACCGGATTGAAGCCGGGAGCTATGTGATATATTCATTATACATACTGTTCACGATATTAGACATCGTGTTTGACATCTTTTTCATTATTAGCGCCCACAAAGTAAGTTCTATCTTCTATCTTATTCTCTTAACCGACTAGTCTGATTTTTAATTCCGTGGAATTCTGACGTTTCTTATTGTTATCAGAGATAAAACAGTATGCTTAGTTTCGCTTTTCACAGCTCGAAAACTTTACTAAATACAATCGATCGAAATCGATCGATCGAAACACTATGATTTCAGAGTAAAATGGACCTAAACAGGCTTATTTTAAGGTTTGAGTTCGCTAATACATTCAGCATTCGTTTACAACCAGCGCCACAATCAGAAATGTTTTTAAATAAATATTCGAAGTATTGAATCACGACTTTAAAATAAGATTCTTTGGCTTCATTTTACATTACTATATTTTCGATACGTAGTATTTGGTAAAGTTTTGGAGGTGCGCAAACTCAGAATACCTAGCCCGGTTCCCACAAAAAGATAATAGTTAAATCAAAACTTATAATATAAACAAAAATCAACTGCCGCTGCTTCCCGCATGTTGATATGACAAGTGCCTCGCAGACACTTCCTATTTATCATTCATTCGACTTCCATTTTTGAATGTTTATTGTGCTTCTTTTGTTTTTTCCATTGCTTTTAGTTTGCACTTTTCACTCTTTTTATCCCAGTTTCTAGTATTTCTAGTTTGGGGCGAAACGACTAGTCAATATTATTACGCGGCTTAGGGTTTTTTTATGTCGATCCATATCGATCGATCGTCTATTAAAGTAGTTTGGGGTAAAATCGAACTTGTGGTGGTGGTAACCCTGTTTTTTATACAAATAACTCATCCTTTGTATAAAATGACAATTCCACCGAATTAAAAATCAGACTATATACTATAGTACATAAGCATCTATTTTATTCTCATAGTGCGAAAACAATATTCTGCCAATTGACAGCTGAGAGGTGCTGTTGAACAGGCGTCCTCTCTTATAGGAGAGAAGGATTTAGAACTTAGACCCGCCACGCTATTGTCACATTATAGTGATAATAACCGGGACCGACTGATTAACGTGCTCTCCGAGGCACGAGGTAAAACACCGCCAACTACTAACTCCGGACTGGCACCGAAAATATCTTGACAGAAAACCCAATTTCAAATAATTTTTGGTTCGAGCCGAGAATCAAACCCCAGGACCTCGTAATTCACATTCGAAAATGCTAAACGCTATACCAACGAGACAGTGCAAAGGCAGCAATAGTAGAATATAATTTACTAGATGATGCCCGCAACTTGGTTCGCGTGGATTTAGGTTTTTTTAAATACTGTGGGAACTACTTGCTTTTCCTGGATAAAATTGTCAATGTCAATTTCCGGAACGCAAGCTATACCTCTATACCAAATTTCATGTAAATCGGTTAAACGGCTGGACCTTTAAGAATCCCGTAGGAACTCTTTAATTTTCTAGGATAACAAGTAGCCTATGTCCGTCCTACCTCTGTACAAAATTTTATCAAAAACGGTTAAACTGTTGGGCCGTGAAAAGCTAGCAGACAGACAGACAAACAGACACACTTGCGCATTTATAATATTAGTATGGATTATTCCTAGTAGTACATAAGAATATTACTTTATAAAAATTTGTTTTTCAGAAAGACTACAGGAAAATGAGAATATACTACAGATACAGTATATTCGTTTTGGGACTGTACGTGGTGATGATTTTTCTGTTAGTAGGATTGTATTTGTACTTCTTGAGCCAGTCGCTTTTCTTTCTTATTATGTTGTGGTTCTTTGTGGGAACAGCGGTCACGATGATCTTAATGATGTGTAAGTATTACAAATCAAAAATCAATTTTTAAAGTTTTTAAGTTAAGTTAACGCTTTACACATAATAAATGACGTACTCATGTCATTTTTCTCGACAATCCGCAATTTTTGATATATTTTCCAAGTTTATAAACATATAAATCATAGGTCAAACGCATAGGTTTATTATTTTTTAGTATTTTTCAAACCCACATGGTAGGAGTGCCGATCATGCTAAATGTGGATTTACTCGAGCGTTGTCGGGATCTATTAGATTTTGTAGATTAATTGATATGAAAAATAAAAGGTTATACCTATGATGTTTTCCCTTTCAGTGATGGGGAAAGCGTCTACCATTACGTTCTCATGTTCATAGACGATTTTTATTACTTCAGCTTGTGGAAATCGGCTGATTATATTTTTTTGTTATTTTTGGATCATTTCCAACAAAATAGAAAAAAATGCAATCGCTCTCTAGATTCAAGAATGTTTTGATACCTTTTTTTGCAGCTTTGTAACGCTCCCACTCTCGTACGTTACGTTCAAATAATCTGATTTTCTAAATATACTTTTTTTAGCTCGTAATTAACCCACCATACCTTAATCTGACGTTTCTGAGTATTTCTCACCATCGTTTTTTTTCACGCAGCTCTATATACAAGGCTTATAAAATATGGTAGAGAGTACTCAGCAGGATGCAAGATGCCTCCCTTATGTTAATCTGATGTGCTCGAGTAAATCCAAAAATCCCCTCTGGGGCTCCCCTATTAATGTATAGCGTACAAAACGCGGCGGCAACTTTAGGTATTTATCCAACGTTCGTTGAACTCTAGCATCAGACGATTGCTTTGATTGCAAACTTTTAATAAAAATACAGGAAATAATTTAATTTTTTTTTCGTGTTTTTTTTTTGTATCTTGTCAGCAATCATCAGTCTTTGTTTCTGCGGTCCCCTTACACCCGTTATACTTACTATATCCTTGACTCAGCTTTAACCTTTTGTGTATTTCTGGTTCCAGGCTTCCAATTATACCTCATAATACTCGTGAGGAGTGAATTCATGAAACTGAAGAACAACTCGCAGTTCGAATTCGTGAACCACGCCGCCGACATGACATGCACCGCGAACATCGATTTCGTGAAGGGAATACCCGAAACTGTATAACCTGTGTGGTTATTCCGAGCTTGCGCACCTCGAAAACTTTACTAAATACTAAATATTGAAAAACTGTAATATGTAATGCAAAATCAACCCAGACTCTTACTTTAAAGTCGAAATTCAGTACTTCGATTTTCACGACGAATGGTTGTATGTATTGGCGAACTCAAACCTTAAAATAAGCCAGTTTAGGTCCATTTTACTCTGAAGTCATTGTGTTTTGATATGTAGTATTTAATGAAGTTTTCGAGGTGTACCCAGCTCTGACTAAATATACTGTTGCCGAAGGAACTAGCGCTTTTATCTGTAGTATATAATTATAAGTATTATAATAGCGTGTGATATTAATATAGTATAGCGCTCCTATTTTTGTATAGTTATTTGATTTTATGAAAGTTGGTCAGGTACTATATATGTAGGTATTGTATACTGTATATAACAAGTGTAAATTGAAAATTTAAAAAACCCCCGACATTCGCCATTTAGTGGCGGCGGCCATCTTGAATTTGCAATAGTGCTATTCTACTAGTCAAGCCCTTTCATTTGATACCCATATCAAGGGAGTTGTGAAAAAATATATCATCCGCCATTTTGTAGCGGCGGCCATCTTGGACCGATTTTCATCAAACATAGCTAAGAACACTCTCGACTAATTCACCTTTCAAACAAAAAAAACCGCATTCAAATCGGTCCACCCGTTTGAGCGCCACAGGGGAACAGACAGACACACACACACACACAACACACACACACACACACACACACACACACACACACACACACACACACAGACACGTCAAACTTATAACACCCCGTCGTTTTTGCGTCGGGGGTTAAAAAGAAAAAAGAAAGTAATACATTTGTACCTACCGTCGCGTCGGTACAGGAAAGTGAGAGAAAGATCCTTGCCTAGTTTACAGAAAATTACTATGTTTGTAAATTGTATGTACATATTTAAAGAAAGTAATAGATACACGTAGTGTACGTCGCGTCGATACAGGAAAGTGAGAGAAAAATCCTTGTCTAGTTTCCAGAATATTACTAAGTTTATTAGTTTATACGTACATACATACATTTTAAATACACGTACATTTTAAATAGTACCAGCTATATGTTATAGATTTTTTTTATATTGTTTTATTCGTAAGTATTTTGTGTGTTTTATTTTATGAGCCTACTTGCCTCCACCACCACTACATCCCTTGAACTCCCACGGCTGGACACAAGCCTTCTTCTGTAGGAGATAGGAATTAAGAGTTTAGACCCGTCGCGCTGCTCTGTTGCTCTGTTGCTCTTTTGCTCTCAATGCGGGTTGGAACGCTTTATCGACTATTGTCACATGACAATGATAATAACCGACACCGATGGTTTAACGTGCTCTCCGAGGCACGGGGGGCAACACCGGCAAATACCAACTCCGGGCTGGCACTGTGAATTTCTTGATATACAAACTCAATACTTAAACAATTTTAGGTCCGACCCCGAATTCGAATCTATACTTTGAATTTTAATTCAATGCAGTAAACTGACGTTTCATTAAATCATTCCTTAAAATAATAATGTTGTCAACCTAATTTCAATAGTGATGTGATAGGTTCATAATGACGCGAGTTCCATGATTTTTGTTCACCCAAAAAGTGCTCAACGCGCCTAAAGAAGTTTTCACTTCAAAAATGCCTATTCATTAACCCCCGATGCAAAAACGACGGGGTGTTATAAGTTTGACGTGTCTGTGTGTGTGTGTGTGTGTGTGTGTGTGTTTGTGTGTGTGTGTGTGTGTCTGTCTGTTCCCCTGTAGCGCTTAAACGGGTGGACTGATTTGAATGCGGTTTTCGTTTGAAAGGTGAATTAGTCGAGAGTGTTGTTAGCTATGTTTGATGAAAATCGATCCAAGATGGCCACCGCTACAAAATGGCGGATTACATATTTTTTCACAACTCCCTTAATATGGGTATCAAATGAAAGGGCTTGACTAGTAGAATAGCATTATGCAAATCTAAGATGGCCGCTGCCACAAAATGGCGAATGTCGGGGGTTTTTTAAATTTTTAATTTATACCTTGTTCTAGTTAAAGGTAGGTGCTTACCTACTCAAGGAAAAATGGAAGCCGGAAAGGCATTCCAAATAGTCGTTAATATACAATAGACGTTAAAGCGGTGTGGCGGGCATAAACTCTACATCCCTCCCTCTATTATGAGAGGAGAACTGTGGCCAGCTGTGGGACGACAAAGAGCTGTAGCCGTGATTTTTTAACCTTGTGTGTGTGTGTGTGTCTCTCTGTGTGTGTGTGTGTGTGTGTTCCCCCGTAATAGTTATGTTTTATGAAAATCGGTCCAAGATGGCCGCCACCACAAAATGGCGAATGTCGGGGGTTTTTTAAATTTTTAATTTATACTTGTTCATATCAGCTATTGCGACTGACGTTGCTGCATGTGAATGAACTTACGTGATATAAATATAGATAGGTACAAAGGGCGACAGCCATGAAACTTTTTTTTATAGCAATAGCGGACAATCAAGCAAGCGGGTCACCTGATGTTAAGTGATTATTGTTACTCATGAATATTAGCAGCACCTGAAGAACCACTAATGCGTTGCCGGCTTTTGAGGAAGAGGACTGGCTCTTCAGCTCACTCCCGGAACGCATCGTATGCTTTGCGGCAGATTACGGCTGAAGTTAGGTTACGGGCCCTAGCCACACTGTGGCGGATTCGGGGTAGAATTCTACAACAAAGCGGTGATGCCATCTAGATTACGTTGTGTGGTATCAGGCACAACAACCCGCAGAGGGGACAGAGAGCGTCAGGGCCTCGTTAGCATATTGGCAGGGTGCACCGCGCGCAGGCGACGTTGTATTTGGCCACATAGGTGGAATCAGGACTAATATAGAAATATAAGAAGAATTATTTAAGAAGAAATATAATAAAGAAATATTCTCTTTTCAGCTTCTATGTTTAAGTAGGCATATAACATCACGAACCTTCTATCTATTGATAATTAGTAACATGCAGATAAATTAGAAATAATAAAGTTCCAAATGACCCCTGCCTGGAATTAAACCCGGGAACTCCCACTGCCCACGGCGCTCACCCCTGCGCCAGGACGGTCATCGTTACAAGAACAGAAATGAATTTTTTGTTCTGTTATCGCGAGTATAGTTACAGTGTTTAGCTTGTGTTGATTTAGGTAGATCCCAATATCCTCATTATGATTCCCCATTAGTGGTGATGGTAAAACCAATAGGTGCCCTTTTCATTCTAAGAGGAAACTCGTGCCCTTTAGTGGGCTTTTAATCACACTAATATTGTAAAGGCGAAAGTTTGTGTTTGTATGTTTGTGTGTGTGTATGTTTGTTAATCTTCGCCGCAACTACTGAACCGATTTGGCTGAAATTTGGATTGGAGATAGATTATGCTCTGACTGACCCTGGAATAACACATAGGCTACTTTTTATCCTGTAAAAATCCACAGTTCCCACAGGATTTAAAAAAAAACTGAAATTTGCTACAGCAATCTACAGCCACAGCTATAGGTAGATTACTATAGCAAACTTCCTTGAAAGTAGGTATAAAAGTTGGAAAAGGGAGCGGGAACGGGAACCGGAAATCCACGATTCCCTAGGGATTTTTGAAAAACCGAAATTCACAAAAAGCTAATGGGTTGATAATGATGATGACCAATACATAACCTATGTTTGTTTCGAAGGGAATAATGGGAATCTTGTATAAAACTAATTTTTACATTCCCATTAACTCCCTGGAGATTCGCCATGGACAAAATGGGACATACCGCTTGGTTTTTTCGCGGATGATGCATCCCACATCCCGATAAAATTTGCCGCAGGAAACCACCAGGCCTAATACAACCGTTTTAGAGAGAAAAGGCACAATTAACAGTTTTATGTTTTTGAGATAAATTGGTTAAAAAAAATACTTTTAGCTAAAAAGTTATATATATTTATATTTGCCATATAAGCCTTTTTAATCGAACAAGACTTAAAATTGTAATAAAATAAAAGTGTTATTTATGTATGCACTTTAAATTTAATAGGTGTTAAATGAGACTTTTGATCATAGCATAAATGAAAATGACTGTCACTTGTGTCTTTTGAGCTTGATTAAAACTCCTTGTACCTACTAAAGATAAAATCTATCTATACATATAATAAAATCGTAGAATTGCCGTATCTGTACATTGAAGATTTTTGCAAAATAATAACTGGGGGATGTTAGGGATAAGTAATAGAACGTAAAAAAGCTATTTTTGAAATTTTTGTCTGTTTGTCTGTATGTTTGTGCGTGCATCACGTAAAAACTACTGAATGGATTGAAATGAATCTCGGCATGATTTAAGTTCATACTGTGGAGTAACATATAGGATACTTTTATCCCGAAATTCAGCACGGTTCCCTTGGGAGAGGGGATGAAAGTCGAAATGTGTACTTGGCTGTAATTCGTTAACGGGTGGTTCGATTTCATTCATTCTTTTTTTGTTAGAAAGGAAATACTTTAAAGATTTCTGGCTAATCTCTGAAAGGCTGGACCGATTTTGATGGGACTTTCACTGGCGGATGTTTACATTTTGAGCTACCTAAACATCCGCCAGTGAACTTTTAACAGTTTTTAACAAGGTATGAGCTCAAGAGAGCTTATAGGAAAAATAAAATGATTCTTACGGGATTTTTAAAATCAATGTCCACGCGAACGAAGTCACGGGTGTCCGCTTGTTATGGGTAAAACAGCAGATATACCTTTTTTTATATTCTGGATATGTATGTAACTCAATTTGGAAAATTTTGAAATAATGTTAGATGTGCCCTTTTTCTCTGATACGGCAGTATGGGTACTCTATCAGTGAAATTAGGTACATGGAATGATGACCCGGCCGTTTATAAATATTCATATCGCAGAGTGGTGAAGACCACTACAGTCTGATCTCAGAAAGTTTGCATTTGCACAAATTGCACAAAATAACAGTTCGAAATGAAATAATTTCAAACAAATAAATAAATGAAAATTAAATAAGTAATAATTTATTCGGCTTAAACATAGAGAGAGAAAACAAACTACTTAACAGACAGAGAGGAAATAGCACTACAAAATTAAAACTAAACTTTAAACGAGTTAAAATTAAAAAGTGTGTCTATATATTTTATTTTAAGATAAGCTAGTTCAGGATGATACTGCAGCGATGATTTTCATGCAACAACAAGTGATGCAAAAATTCGCTCTAAATATTGTCATAAAATAATTGTTTATTGTATAAATCTGTTTTATGGAAAAATAATCTCAAAATAGTAATTATTTCAAAGACGTCAACAACGAAAGTCGAAAAATTTTAAATCTTACACCTGCTTTATTTGTCTGCTATCTGCCATTAATAATAAAATTGATATAGTATAACACAATTTTTTTTATATATTAAATTTTTAAAACAAAGTTTGTTTAAAGATTTTTTACTGAAAAAGTGTTTGTACCTTTATGATAGGGATTTTCGTGATACTGAATCGACAAGAAAATCGGGTAAAATACCAAAATGAGATGTGAAATACCAGTTGTGCTGCGATGCTGTTTCTGTTTTCCCCTAAGACCTGGTTTACTTGTTTGGGCATATTTAAAACAGGTGAGTGACTTCAAATAGCAAAACTAACACTTCAAATAAGAAACGTTTTTCAACTGGAACTGAAATAAAAGAACGTAAGAAAAAGAAATAAAAGAGAAAACAAACAAAAAAGATACAAAAAGTCTCTTGTCATGCAAGAGGGACAAGAATTAAAAAAAAAGTTTTTTAACTGACTCTAAATAAGGAGGTTATCAACTCGACACGTATATATGTATTATTATTGAAACTGCAAAATATTTTGCTATAGTAATCTACCTAGCTATAGTTATAGATTTCAGTTTTTTCAAAATCCCGTGGGATCAGCGGTGAAATTTTCCAGGATAAAAAGTAGCCCATGTTAACACATGGGCTACTTTTTATCCTGGAAAATTTCACCGAGTCATTTCACCAAGTCAGGGCATAGTCTATCTCTATTCAAATTTCAGTCAAATCGGTTCAGTAGTAGCGACGTTAAAGAGTAACAAACATCCAAAACTCCAAACATCCACACTTTCTTTATAATATTAGTAGGATTACTTGAAGACTGGCTATATGCAACCATGCGAAGCCATATTGGAAACAAAAAAAAAACGTATTAACAGGTAGGTCCCTAATCTGATGATGACAATAACATCAAGATTATTTTACAGATCTTCAGTTTGTGCTACTTGATTAACATGATATGTAACGCAGTATTTAACTTCGCCATCTTGGGTAAACGATTGGAGGATGTCTGGACCCCCGCATATATGATTATACAAATCATACTCTTCATCTTCATGATCTTAGACATCATGTTTCTCACCCTTTTCATTATCAGTGCGCACACAGTAAGTGTCTGTTTTATTTTATTTACTTGCTATAGTTACTATAAGTCGGACTTTTAATTCGATGCTGTAAACTGACGTTTCATGGGTTGCTAATTTTTGATGAAAAAAAATATGGATGGGGTAAAAATGAATGATTCACATCATCACAACATTATTTTATTTTATCTTTATTTACTACAGTACTAGTTTTATTTTTAACAAGATAAGTTTAGTAAGTAGATAATGTTAGATAGATACCTGAAATATCTTGTTATGGAATTTTAAAACTTTAAGAAAATAAGTTTATAAAATTGTAGTCTGTAAAAACGTTAAATATTGAATGCCTGTTAGAGGTAGATTGTTTCTATTAATACATTATTATTTTAAGATCTTATTATGTAACAATTAAATGATCTTATGATTATAACTAGAGAATGCCCGCGGCTTCGCCCGCGTGAATTTTGGTTTTTCACAAATCCCGAGGGAGTCGTGGATTTCCGGTTCCCATTCCCGCTCCCTTTTCTAACCTTTACACCTACTTTCAAGGAAGTTTGCTATAGTAATCTACCTATAGTTGTAGCTAGAGATTTCGGTTTTTTTCAAAATCCCGTGGGAACTGTGGATTTTTCCGGGATAAAAAGTAGCCTATGTTTTAAGTCAGGGTATAATCTATCTCCTTTCAAAATTTCAGCCAAATCGGTTTAGTAATTGCGGCGTGATTGAGTAACAAACATCCAAACATCCAAACATCCAAACATCTTAACATCCAAACATCCACACTTTCACATTTATGATATTAGTAGGATAGTAGGAGGATTAGTAGGATTAGTAGGATAGTAGGATTAGTAGGATTGGTATTGTGATTATGTGTGATAGCTTCTGCCCGCAGCTTCGCTCGCGTAAATTTCGGTTTTGAAGAAATCCCGAGGGAGTCGTTGATTCCCGGTTCCCGTTCCCGATCCCTTTTCCAACCTTTATACTTTCTATCAAGGAAGTTCGCTATAATAATCTACCTATAGTTGTAGATATAGACTTCGGGTTTTTCAAAATCCCATGGGAACTGTGCATTTTTTCCAGGATAAAAAGTAGCCTATGTGTTGCCAATGCATGCAACACAGCAAACTATTGCAATAATGTGTTATGTGAACGTGATTTACCTAAGAACAGTCAGCGCCCTCTATGGCGTTTTTGGAAGATTATATCTATTTTAGTCCCACAGGAATACTTTTCCGGGATAAAAAGTAGCCTATGTTTTAAGTCAGGGCATAAGCTATCTCCATTCAAAATTTCAGCCAAATCGGTTCAGTAGTTGCGGCGTGATTGAGTAACAAACATCCAAACATACAAACATACAAACATCTAAACATCCAAACATCCATACTTTAACATTTATAATATTAGTAGGATAGTAGGAGGATTAGTAGGATTAGTAGGATAGTAGGATTAGTAGGATTGGTATTGTGATTATGTGTGATAGCTTCTGCCCGCAGCTTCGCTCGCGTAAATTTCGGTTTTGAACAAATCCCGAGGGAATCGTTGATTCCCGGTTCCCGTTCCCGATCCCTTTTCCAACCTTTATACTTTCTATCAAGGAAGTTCGCTATAATAATCTACCTATAGTTGTAGATATAGACTTCGGGTTTTTCAAAATCCCATGGGAACTGTGCATTTTTTCCAGGATAAAAAGTAGCCTATGTGTTGCCAATGCATGCAACACAGCAAACTATTGCAATAATGTGTTATGTGAACGTGATTTACCTAAGAACAGTCAGCGCCCTCTATGGCGTTTTTGGAAGATTATATCTATTTTAGTCCCACAGGAATACTTTTCCGGGATAAAAAGTAGCCTATGTTTTAAGTCAGGGCATAAACTATCTCCATTCAAAATTTCAGCCAAATCGGTTCAGTAGTTGCGGCGTGATTGAGTAACAAACATCCAAACATACAAACATACAAACATCTAAACATCCAAACATCCACACTTTCACATTTATAATATTAGTAGGATTGTGAATGAAATGAACCTATCACATCACTATTGAGATTAGGTTGACAACATTATTTATATTTTACGGAATGATATTTTGAAACGTCAGTTTACTGCATCGTATTAAAAGTCGAATATAGTCCCGTATCGTATCAAACGGTTAACACCAGCAGCAAAAATAATAATATTTATAGCGTAAATAATATTATGATGTTCGTTTTTTCAGAAAAACTACAGGACAATGGAAATATTTTACAGATACAGAATAGTTGTTTTATGCTTGGAGGTGGTAGTGCTTGGTCTGACAATAGCATATTTCGGTTTATTGATACACAATATTCCGCTTTTCTTTGCAATAATTTTGGGGCGTTTTATGGTTGCAGCCGTGATTATAATTCTCTTATCGATATGTAAGTATTGGAACTGGGAACTCATTTATTTTCTTCTTTTGTAACCCTTTAATTCTTTCTGAGAATTTCTGAGAACTTCCACCAGCTCCGAAATTTTCGATACTTACAAAAAATTTTCACAGAATTACTTGAAAATTGAGTTTTGCTCACTGATTTTAATAGAATAGAATAGAAAAGTTTTTTATTCAAATAAACTTTTACAAGTACTTTTGAATCGTCAATTGAATCTGCCACTGGTTCGGAATGCCATTCCAACCGAGAAGAACCAGCAAGAAACTCAGCGGTTGCTCCTTTTTAAAATAACAATAATCAATATAACAATTTTATGTTTAGTACATGATTGAATTGAATTGAATTAAACAAGATATGCACACTTTTAATGAGCTACGTGAGGTGAAAATAAGTGTTAATTTATATTTAGCAATATTATTAATATTATCGACGGTTGAAAGGCTAATTGGTCTAAGCGACATTTTTTGCGATATTGAGTTATATACATATTCAGAATCAGCAAATTTTTCTCCGTCGTTTGAGTCAGTTTTCAATTTTTTTGACTACTTTTTAAGCTAATTAAAAAATAACTAAAGATGCATTTTGGGCTAACCAAGTTTTTTATGTTTTTTTTTTCCAAAAAAAAAAAACTTTGATCCGTCTTCCTGCAAATTTTACAAAATGTCGCATAGATCAATAATTATTAACCTTTCAACCGTCGTTATAATATTTTGGTATACCCGATTGCCTATAGGGTAAAACCCGGATAGATGCCGCAGTTGGATAGATGCCTCAGTGTCAAAAAACCTGACTTCCCAAACTCGCGACTAAAAATTGATAGTTTAAATAAGAAGCGCAGGCCCCCCAAACCTCAGGCCCCTACATACATTTGTATTAAAACAATTTGTTTCGCTTGTGCGTGTGATTATCTCCGCAGCGAACGCGGCAAATCCTTCAAAGTTTTAGAGGCGAGTATTTGCCGTTGTATAACTTTTGAAGTAGTAGTAGATTCTGTTATATTTTTTATTATGTCAATACACTGGTTCAATAAGTGTACACCTAAGTGTAAATAATCGCTCTTTACTTTTTAGTTTATTTAATAAATAAAAGGGCATCTATCCATATCAAAAAGGATAGTTGCCTCGATTTTTCGAGGTATAGGTGCCCTTAGAGGCATCTATCCCCTAATATACCTATAGATATATCAAGTATTTTTTTTAAATATTTTTAATGTTCTTTTATATTTTTATTTCTTTTTTCAATAAATTCCTAATACTTTTATATTCTTCGGGGCATCTATCTCTTTCAGCCCGATCTGTCCAGTGGTTTGAGCTGTGCGTTAATAGATCAGTCAGTCAGTCAGTCAGCCAGTCACCTTTTCCTTTTATATATTTAGATAATAAAACCTTATAAAACTATGTATTTTGCTTATTTTTTTCATAGGGCATCTATCCTTTTTAGTATTTTCATAGTGGGGCATCTATCCACACAGGTAGGCATCTATCCTCAAAAAAAAGGGTCTGCAAAAAGTTAAATTCTGCAAAATCTGTAATCGTTAGGATAACAAAAACAAGTCATAATGGAACCCAAAAGATTAAACTAGCTATATTCATAAATATTATTTGTGATAAATTAATATTTTAAAAGTTAGGAGGTCATTTCAAAAAGTGGGGCGTCTATCCGGGTTTTACCCTAACCTTATATATTTATGTGTTCCAGGCTTCGAAGGATACCTCGTAATTCTCGTGCGGAGTGAATTCATCAAACTGAAGAACAACTCGCAGTTCCAATACGTAAACCGTGCGGCTGACGAACAATGCATCGCAAACATTGATTTCTTGAAAGAAATATCTGAAAATGTATAATTTTACCAAAATAACGCATATAACGGGTGTAAGGGGGCCGCATATGAAAGGGCTTGTATATGAAAGGGCAATGGCTGGATCATGCGTCATGCTCGTGAACGGGTGCCACCGTCGGAAATGGGGCTACTTTTGTCTGCCCTTCTTCACATGTGTAGAATAATATTGTAAGCACCATTCCGAACCTGTGGTAGATTCATTTGTCGATTCGTAAGCGCTTGTGAAAGTTTATCTGAATAAAATTGAAGATTATATAACTGATAAAAAGGCGTGGATTTTACTCGTTCCAGCAATGCGCGAGACGGCAATTCAATCATGTACTTAATATAAAATTGTTATATTGATATTGTAAATTTGGAAAAGAGCAACCGCCGAGTTTCTTGCTGGTTCTTCTCGGTTGGAATGGCATTCCGAACCAGTGGTAGATTCATTTGACTATTCAAAAGTACTTGTAAAAGTTTATTTGAATAAAAAACTTTTCTATTCTATTCTATTCTATTCTTGACTAGTAGAATAGCACTATGCAAATCCAAGATGGCCGCCACCACAAAATGGCGAAAGTTGGGGGTTTTTAAATTTTTAATTTAAGATACTTGTTCTGTCAAGAAATTCTCAGTGCCACTCCGGAGTTGGTAGTTGGCGGTGTTTCACCCCCGTGACTCGGAGAGCACGAGCAGTCGGTCCCGGTTATTATCACTTAGATCATGTGACAATAAAAATTCCAGCCCGCCAATTCGCATTGGAGCAGCGTGGCTGGTCTAAGCTCTAAATCCCTCTCTCCTATGAGAGAGGAGGCCTGTGCCCAGCAGTGGGACGTTAAAAAGGCTGTAGTGATGATGATGAAAGTTTTGAAATTGTGCAAACGCAGATTAGATTCTATACTGTAGTCTGTATGTATTTGAGATAACTACATCTATCTAGTCTGTGACGCGTAGTGGTCTTGCAGGACGCACATAAGGAAGTACCCTATTATTGCGGAGGATGTCTGTATTATAGATGTTACTTAAGATTATCACCGCCATGTCCTGTCACAAAGGATTAGGTATTCCAACCGAGTGGCTCAATCCAGTTTCATACTTAGTTCGTACAAGTGATGTAAAGTTTATAAATAAATAATGTGTAATAAATAGTGCAAGAAAAGGATTATGTTGAAAATCTATTTAAAAAAAAACAATTTTTTTAAACATAAAAGTTCATTAAAAGGAAACTGAAAAATTCAATTGAAAAACTTAAAGTGTATTACTGTTAAAAGATAGTAGGTATATTTATTAAGTTGGATAAAATGTCCTTTGTTGTTGTTGGATAAAATGTCCTCTATAAAATGACCCTTAAAAACCCCAAAACTAATTATTGCTAAATTATGAATTCTTGTAATATACATATCTATATTTTTTATATGCAAAGAACTTTTATCTATAAAAACATGTCTTAATGTTTTAAAAAACATGTCTAATCAATACTAATATAATAAAGCGGAAGAGTTTGTTTGTTTGAACGCGCTAATCTCAGGAACTACAGGACCGATTTCAAAAATTCTTTCACCGTTGGATATGTACGTGATCCCTGAGTGCTATTAATAGGCTATATAATTTATGTACCACGGGCGAAGCCGGGGCGCTTCCGGGGCGGACCGCTAGTGTTTTAATAAGTGGTCGGTAGATGTAAATATCATCATACATATTTTTACGATTAAAAAAATAAAAATATTTTTTTGGTCTTTTCAATGTTCCAACTCTCCGCATCTTTTGGACCCATCTTTATTTCAACCATCGTACCTACCTATATTTTAATCAAGGCTTAATCAAATAATATTATTTTACCATGGATAAAATATATAAATATTATCATGGATAATAAACTGAAACGATATTATATAATTATATTTCCAAAATAGATACACAGTACTATACAATACTAAACTTATCTAGGTAGCGATATTTTTTAAAATTATTCTTTAAACAAGAAATAATGACGTGTTGTGATCTCCAAAAACTGCAATGTCCTGTTGTGAAGAAGTGCTGCTTTTGTGTTCCTATTAGAAAAGGTGTTATTATTTTTGGATACGTTAATTTGGTAAGTACCTAGATACTAGATACCTCTCCATATTTTTATGCTTAATATCCATTATCTGTTAAGTACTGGATTTTTTCTGTCAAGAAATTCTCAGTGCCAGACCAGAGTTGGTAGTTGGCGGTGTTTCACCCCCATGCCTCGGAGAGCACGTTACCTAAGCAGTTATCCCGGTCCCGGTTATTATCACTATCATGTGACAATAGTCGTTAAAGCCTGCCAACCCGCATTGGAGCAGCGTGGCGGGTCTAAGTTCTAAATCCGTCTCTCCTATGAGAGAGGAGGCCTGTGCCCAGCCTGTGGGATGTTAAAAGGATGTAAGTAGTGGTTGTGATGGTGGGTTATGGGTAGTCGGAGCAATATTGCAATCTGAATACGATTGTTGTGCAGTAGACTAGAACCAAAGGCAGCTAAATACTTTGGTACCTATGCTGATAAATGTTAGATATGCGTGTGGACGGAAAAAAAGACTAGACGAAGACCAAAGAAAAGATGGAGGAGTGTGTGAGTATGCGTATAAAAGGGGTAAATGATGCGTTGACGTATATCTAATAGAAGTGAGTGGAAGAAGAAGACATGTTGTGCCGACGCCACATAGCGTGGGATAAGGACCGGAAGATGATGATGCTGAAATTAGCTAAGTATCTCTCTTAAACATTTTCAGCTAAAAGTATTTCTTATACTTTCAGGTGCTCTCCCTCCTGTCATTTCCTTTCCTTATCTTCCTTCTAGTGGAGGGCATAACGAGTGTGAGAGGGACGGAGAGCCAGGAGGTCAACAAGGAAGCGGCGCCGGCAGACCCCGTGCTCCACATACCGTTGACGATCGCCTTCGTGGCGACTGACGTCATCATCACGATCGTACTGCTGATTGGTGCTCATAAGGTGGTTAAAAAGCTTATACAGGGTATAAGGAGACCGCTTCCGAAACCTTAGCGCTATTATTACACTACCTAAACACAATTCAGTAACAATAACCGTTTGCCTTGTAGAGTAGGTATCGCGCGAAACGGTAGGTAACTATTAGTAGGTAACGCAACGTTCGTTGACCTCCAGTGTCAGCTGATTTTATTTGAATTACGTTACGAACTTCAAAAATACAGGAAATGTCTTTTCTTGCATTTACAGTTCTGTTTAACTCCCCAAAACTGGTATCTGCACAAAAAATGTTTTTTTTTTTTGTAAAAATGTTTTTTTTTAAATGTTTTTTATAGTATCTTATCAGTAATCATCAGTACTATCACCGGTCTTCGTTGCCGAGAGCGTTCTCCTGATACACTGTATATTACTAGCTGTTGCCCGCGACTTTGTCTGCGTGAAATTTGTGTTCCTTTATCAAGTGCCTAAGTAAAAGCTTCATTCATGGTTTTATCATCAATAATGACGGACTCCCGTACAAAGTTTCATTCTCTATCTCGACCTCTTGAAGTCTTTTTGAGACAAAAGCTAAACTATTAGTACTTATCATCAAAATCGATTCAGCGGTTTAAGCGTAAGAAACAGACAGGCAAACTTACTTTCGCATTCAAGATCAATAAAAGACGTCGTATTGAGAAACTCCTCCTCTTATGAATATTTTATGTTCTTATTTACAGAAAAAACGTGTTCTTCTTCAAATATACTTCTACTTTGGCACGCTGTTCCAAATACTGACGCTGTGCGTGGACCTCATATACTTCGACTTCAGAGAATACGTTGAGAACGTTATATATTTCATATTCTTTGGTGAGTTTAAGTGATATTTATAATCTTCTTTACTGTAATATCCTGAAAACTACCTATTTAGCAATAAAAAGACATGAGTCAATTTATGTTTAAAGAACTTACCGAAGTTATGTTTAAAAAACTTTTTTTATAATTTAATTTAAATTGATTAAAAATTCCCTATCAATACCTCCATAAAACTTGTTGAAGTCTAAAATAAAACATTGCCTATTTTATTGGAAATGCAATGCCTGCTGAAAATGAATAGCAACCTCTTCCGTCAATGTATAGTATGACCAATATAATACAGAGTGCTTAGTCTCAGTTTGGAGTGCTCCAAAACTTTTTAGTATACTATAAGTATACTATTGATCGAATCACCATGACTTTAGAGTAAAATGGACCTAAAATTTGGTTTTTGGTCTTTGGGTTCATTTTGCTCTGAAGTACTTTGTGATTAGATCAATAGTACCTAACTACTTCTAGTATACTTTTAGTTTTGGAGCGCTTCAAACTTAGACTAAGCACTCAGTAGGTAAATGAATAACGACGGGCCACCCGCGTTCCCCGTATACGGTAAATGTCGTTAATACATCGCTTCCTTCCTGCCTTGTCGCGTACTACGATGTAAAAAAGATATCTATACCCGAATTACTAATTCCGTGGAATTCTGACGTTTCGTAATGTTACATGAGATAAAACAATTCCCACAAAAAGATAAAAAATTCAAAACTTATGCAAATACAAATCAACTACCTCATGTAGACATGACAAATGCCTGCCAGACACTTCATGGTGATAATGTCATTCGACATCCATTTTTAAAAAAAAAAAATTTCAATGTGCTTCTTTTGTTTTCTATTGCTGTAAATGTGCACTTTCTAGTTTCCACTCTTGGTGTTTTCTATTTTAAGGTGAAACGAGTAATATTATTTCGCGGCATATGGCTTTTTATGATGACAGGGAATTAAAGTAGTTTGGGGTAAAATCGTACTTTGTAGATGTTAACCCTGTTCTCCATACTAATAGTAATAACTCATCTGTAAATGATAATGACAGCTGTCAGAATTCTACGGAATTAGTAATTCGGGTATAGACTTTCTGCAGTATGGAATTCTCCGGGTAGAGTCTAAATTACAAATCGGTTGTAGAGTCACGTAGAGTCGGTCGGTAAAAATCGGAATTTCAAGGTGGTCATTTACGGTCAAGCCAAGCATAGATAGAAGAAAACGTATTATATTCCTTGTCCATGGATTGTTATCGCGCCTAAGTTTTATTTGAAAACTGAACACTCGCGATCTTTTCCTGGAGTTCCAATAAGTACCTATGTATTTAATAACTTGATGCTCGCGATCTTGCCCTGCAACTCCTATAGATATTAAAGTATTTAACTAAGTATGTATATTGTTTCAGGTCTCAACATCTACCTGTTGTTCCTGGTTTACAACACGATGCAAGTGGTGCAGGAGAGTAGAGAAGTCCAGTATGTCACTTACCGCGAGCGCTAGCGACCCCTAACACTTTCACATCTCCTATACGTGAGTGGGTTACCTTTAGGTTTTCAATCTTCCCACAGTAATCTTCGATACTGGATACTAGACGCCTCTGGATTAACGCCCAGTGGCGTAGCGTACCTTGGCGGGGCCCCGTATAAAAATTTGTTTGGGGCCCTTATGAAGGGTAAAGATTTCTCACAAAAGAAAAAAAAATGTTTGCATAAAATTAAAAGCAATATTTATTCATCATAATTATTTATCTGTCACTTTTTCTAAAATTTTTACATACAATTCAAATTAAATATATACTCTCCCTGACTTTTTTTCTGCAAACTGATTTATTAAATCATTTATCTCTCTCTCTCTAGCAATCATTTATAGCTGATGATGACTTTAGTTTTTCTAAAGATTCTGCCTCTATGGACAACTTTTTGGACAACATTTTTTGACTTTTGTCATTTCTGAAATAAACAAAAATTTGGGAAGTTTTTGTTAATTTTTGCTTACGCACGTCGGGGGCCCCCGTGGCTTAGGGGCCCCGTATAATTGATACGGCAGATACGGCGGTAGCTACGCCCCTGTTAACGCCCCACTAGTATAATGTGATACAAGAGCGGTAAGTTTGTAAAAATCTTAACGTCCGTTACATCACACGAATTAGTGTTTCAAAACATCTGTGTGAAAACAGACAAATAAACAACATGATGAACATGACTAATATTATCCTTTCCCCTAGGAGTGGGCACGACATTAGTGTAACGCGTGGGGTTTGAACCGTCGACCTTACGGTTTTAGATCCACGCCCGACCACCGTTGTGGTATTGAGGCTTCAAAGGGGTCGAAGTGCATCCTCGTATGCGAGCCTTGTCACGTGATAGACAGCTTTGATAACATCTCGCGGGTGTGACACTTAAGGTGAACGCACACTTATCCAAGCCGAACGCGTCGAACGAATCGAAGTCAAGGAGGCCTCACACACAATATGTCCGCACCAGAAGAATCGACCGCGCCGAAAGAATCGCCCATTTTGAAAACAATGAAGAATTACTCGCACGTTGCTCTATTGTACACAACTGATAGAATGCGAGCGCATCAGTCGAGTCGAACGCACAAGCCGCGCTGAGTCTGATGACGTCATCCGAATACGTATTCGGACTAAGATTTCTGGGATGATTCCAGATTCAGACGGTTTGACGCGGGAAGTGTGCGAGGTTTCATGAGATTTCATATACAGAATTCTAAAATTCGTTTCGTTCGACTCGTTACAAGTAGCGGCATGAAAGTCTAGCGCTGACCTTCAAGTGCGCGCAGCGTCGCTCGTACGGGTGAGCGGGACATAGTACGATTGGAGAGCCAATCAGCGCTTAGGTACGAGGGATCCGCGAGAGCTAATCAGTGCTTACAACGATCCCCACGTCCTCCCCGCGACCCCCTCACACCCCGAGATACCTCATTTTCGACTTCTGCGCATTGGTCAGCGCTAGACTTTCGTGCCGCTACTTGTAAACGCTCGGATAAGTGTGCGTTTACCTTTATCGCAGAAGAGGGAACAAAGAGCGCGAGAGGTAAACATGGCGATATTCTCACGGTTGTTGCAAACCGCGTCTTCTCGTAACAAGAGGTGCCACCTTTGATTTTACTGCAAGCGGATCCACATGGAGCTGGTACTTGTGAGTGATCAGTGTGCTTAGTCTAAATCGGAGCACTCGAAAACGAACTCGAAAACTATTGATCGATTTCAGAGTAAAATAGACCTAAAATCGCTTGTATTAAGGTTTGAGTTCGCCAATACATTCAGCATTCGAACAATGCTGAATGTATTGGCGAACTCAAACCTTAATACAAGCCATTTTAGGTCTATTTTACTCTGAAATCGATCAATAGTTTTCGAGTTCGTTTTCGAGTGCTCCGATTTAGACTAAGCACACAGAGTTTTTATGTGTCACACATACTGAAAACTAGCCCTTTTTGATATTCCGAGATCAGAAGCAGCCTAAATCACTCCTTGTATAATCCTCTGCCTCTAAGTCCAGTCAAAAACGAGATAAGCCCAGATAAAAAGGCAGACAGACGGACAAACGAAAATTTTAAAAATGTGCGTTTAGATGGTTTAGATTAAGCCCGTGAACGTAAATTATCTTCGTTCAAGTAATTCTGTTTTGAGCTTAATACAACCGCTTTTATTGCACCTGTTTATTTAGCAGTAGTTCGAATCCGGCTCCTTAAGGGAGCTTCTTAACGGCACCGTGAAAATGTGCGGCTCCGTTTACAAGCCGCTATAGACTGCCATCTGACACTGACGTAATCACGCCATTCGGCGCGCCGTAGTGCCGCCGTGCATGTTAACAAGGTCCCATTTTCCATACAACACTGCGACCGTAAAACGTAAAACGTGATTTTTCAGAGCGAGTGAACAAGAGGCCTTTTCAAAAAAATAATTGCGGGCAAACGAGTAAGCGGGTCACCTGATGTTAAGTGATTACCGCTGCCCATGAAAATTAGCAGTACCTGAGGAATCAGTAATGCGTTGCCGGCTTTTGAGGAAGGGACTAGCAATTCATCTCGCTGCCGGAACACATCGTATGCTTTGCGGCAGATTACGGCTGAAGTGTGGTCGCTAGCCAGGCGGATTCGGGGTAGAATCCTACCACGAAGCGGTGATACCATCTAGATTAAGTTGTGTGGTATCAGGCACAACGACCCGTAGAGGGCACTGAAAGCGTCAGGGCCTCGTTAGCATATTGGCAGGGTGCACCGCGCGCAGGTGGGGTTGACTTTAGTCACATAGGTAGAATTTGGGCCATTTAAACCCCAAAATCACTGATACTTACGGCGAAACGTGGGACCTTGTTAACGACACGATGAGACCACGTTATACAACATACAAGGCGAGGTTTTGTTGAACAAGGCCAAGTGCTACGTTTTACGGTCGCAATTTTGTATGGAACCGTGGTCTCGCCGCGCCGTGTCGTTAACAAGGTTCCACGTTTCGCCGTACCGTGCAAAAAACGTGTGTTAACAAGAGGCCTGATAGCGGTAATAGCAGCTCTATATCGTTACTAACTCTGAGTGTTATAGTGTAGCCAGCCAAACAACAGTGAGCGTGAATTCGCGTCGCGGTACGCTCGTCCAGCATGGCCGCCACAGTACAAACTAGTTTAAAGTAAGTCAGCGAAAGTTTTCCTTTTAGCGTACTCTTTATATTATTTATAACGGTCTAAAGCTATTCGAAATATAACCAGAGGTTTTCGATTTTGCGGTTAAAAATGTTCTTTTTGAATATTTTCTTTGTGGTTTTTATTTTTTGATTAGAGATAATTATTATTAAGACAGGTAGGTATGAGATACCGTACCCCACCTGTGGTTAAAATTTTCGGTAAGTTGATATTATGTTTTATGGTGTTTTCAAGGACGTGCTCATATTATGTGTTGTTTGGGAGAGAGTTGTTTTAATCTTTAAATCGTACTTTTGAGTGATGTTATGGTAAGTAGGTATATCTACCTATATTTTATGAGGCACGAAGAAAAAGAAAAGACCAAATTGTTGGTTTACTTTACTAAGTTGGAATACGATGTAGAGAGAACTCTACCCCAAGTATTCTGAACAACTGCTTCTTATATTAATCTAATTATTTATTTTTTTCGTTTTTAAACTACATTAAAAAAGGAGGTTCTATATTCGAGGCGTATGTATGTATGTATGTATGTATGTAGGTATGTATGTTCGCGATTATTTCAAAAAAACGAAGAAACCGATTTTGATGATTTTTTTCAACATATATCGTAATCGTACATACTTCCAGGAAAGTATTAGGGTGGATGCTCTATAAGTCCGCACTTTAACGGTTGTTTTACGTTTAAAAATTCGTAGACAGTTCAAACGAAGAAATTACAGTAAAATGTTTTTTTTTTCTTTTAATAGGTAGGTAGGTACTTGGTGATTTTGACTTTTTGAGTCAACTATCAATATCTGCTTTTTGTTTATATAGATATTTTTTTTTTTAATTTATTAAAAAAGTACTAATTTGCCTAAGCTCGGTACCTTGGTCCCTTCGCTAGGTGCCTTTCTCCGGCATTTGTGTTCTCAAAGTCGGCCCTCACTTGGCCAAACTTAGGCCCCTTAGGGGCCGCCCCTATCCCACTGGCGTTTTGCGAGCGTTGGCGTTTCTCCAACGTCTGCACAGCGTTGTCGCGACGTTGACGTCGCGTTGAAGTTGCGAAGTCGAAGCGTGAACGGTTGCCATTACAGTAGGGGAGCCGAGGATGCTAAATATGGATTTACTCAAGCGTCATCGGGACCTAGTAGATTTTATAGATTAGCGCAACGTTGACGTCGCGTCAACGCGACGTTGTCGCTGCGCAGACGTTGGGGAAACGCCAACGCTCGCAAAACGCCAGTGGGATAGGGGCCTTACAAGCATGACTTCGTCCGCATAAATTTATGTTTTTGTAACATATTTTATAGGAACTCTTTCCTCGTTTTCATTTTATTTCATTTCCCGCCAAAAAAGATAAAGGTATCCTTCTCCAAAATTAATAGAATTTTTTATTTGAAATATACCTACTTATACACACGTATTATGTGGCAGGGGCCAGAGGTCTTTGATATTTGTTCAAAGTTTGAACACACTTACACTTTGCCATTCGGTATCGGTTTTTCGAGCGCACAACAAAGCGTTTATTAAAGTTCAAATTCAAATGAAGCGAACGTAGGTACCTATTTGCAAAGATTGTCTGGCCGGCAAGCAAATCTGTGTTCAAATGTGTGTTCAAACCTTTGTTCAAATGTTTGTCCATGTTTGGCCCCGGAGTTATACGCAAGCCTGGCTTGGAATAATACCCTTCCGAGATGTGTATATTTCCTGACATTTATAATCTGGGTATCTTTAAAACAAGTGAATAGGTACCTAGGCATTTTCTAATCAAATACAGTATCGACTTAGGCCACATCATCACTTTCCATCAGGTGTGATTGTGGTTAAGCGTATGTGTCTATAATGAATTAAAAAAAACCTATATCTAAGTAGGTACCTTAAACTTAATAATTACTACTACATAATAATATTTTATTATTGATAGTTTTTCATCGTTGTTTGGATGAATCTTAGAATTTTTTGCTGTGGTAGGAATGGTAGGATTCGAGTTATTATTAGAATCCTAATGGGTATTTCACCTAATACATAAACATAATACGATTATTAATATCTTTTTGTTATAGGCACCTTCTTAGAATGTATGTTTACTACGAGGAAATATATTTTTTGTGATGTTTAATTTTTTGTGGAGGATTAAAATTATTATTATTACAATCCACAGAAAGCATAGAGTATCAAATTAATAGAGTCATCATTCCACGGCAGAAGATTCCGCGCGCGAAATATTTTCCGCCTTTTGAATTGCCCCCACTGCTCACGTATGCATAATGACTAGTCTGTTTGTTTGACATAATTTTTCTTACTATCATTGTATAGTATAAAACAAAATCGCTTTCTCTGTCGCTATGTCCCTATGTCCTTATGTCCCTATGTATGCTTAAATCTTTAAAACTACGCAACGGATTTTGATGCGGTTTTTTTTAATACATAGAGGAAGGTTTGTAAGTAGAAAAATTGGACCCGGTAGGTGGCGCTAATAGCGGGCAGGACGACGTCTGCCGGGTCCGCTAGTTATTAATATATAGTAATGACAGAAAAATTGAGTTTTTACGACAAAATGCATAAGCAATTCATGTCCACTTGAATAAATTCGATATCATGAATGATAATGAATTTCAAATTTTTTCTACTAAAAAAAATCGATCTACCTACCGTATTTACCTATCTAACTAATTAGAGTAAGATCCCAGGGCGATAAGACATAACTTATTTTCTGAAAGATGAAACCTTAAGCTCTCAGTAGTGTCTCATTTACTTTGAATAACTGGGTAATTGTGGAGTTCATACCTGTGATACCTGGGCAGATATCAAGTGAGAAAGGTAACTGCTTAACAAGTATAAATTAAAAATTTAAAAACCCCCGACATTCGCCATTTTGTACTGGCGGCCATCTTGGATTTACATAGTGCTATTCTACTAGTCAAGCCCTTTCATTTGATACCCACATTGAGGAAGTTGTGATAAAATATGTAATCCGCCATTTTGTAGCGGGCCGCCGCTACAAAATGGCGGATTACATATTTTATCTTGGATCGATTTTCATCAAACATAGCTGACAACACTCTCGACTAATTTACATTTCAAACAAAAAAAAACGCATTCAAATTGGTTCACCCGTTTGAGCGCCACAGGGGAACAGACAGACACACACACACACACAGACACGTCAAACTTATAACACCCCGTCGTTTTTGCGTCGGGGGTTAAAAATAAGAGTATGCAGGGCAAAAGTATGCAGGTATTCAAAGTACATGAGACACTACTGAGAGCCTAAAGGTTTCATCTGTCAGAAAATAAGTTATGTCAGATCGCACTGGGATCTTGGTCTAAATGAAATTATGTTAATTAGGTAGCCGTAACAAACAAGCACATTTTTATGACGAGTAAGTAATACCCTTGACCGCGATTCCGTCTGATTTCACATCATTCATCATACCTATTCACATAATTACATAGTATACCTATTATGAGTTTTAGTTTTATTTTCATATAAGTACGAGGGTTTCTTTATTTAAAATACTTATTTATCTTTATTATCCGTTTGTACAGGTATTGTTTTTGCGCCATTTGATATCATTGATTTACCACAAGTATAAATTAAAAATTTTAAAAACCCATTCGTTATTTTGTAGTGGCGGCCATCTTGGATTTGTAATAATGCTATTCTACTAGTCAAACCCTTTCATTTAATATCCATATTAAGGGAGTTGTGGAATAATATGTAATCCGACCGACATTTCGTAGCGGCGGCCATCTTGGATCGATTTTCATCAAACATAGCTAACAACACTCTCGACTAATTCACCTTTCAAACAAAAAAAAACCGCATTCAAATCTGTCCATCCGTTTGAGCGCTACAGGGGAACAGACAGACACACACACACACACACACAGACACGTCAAACTTATAACACCCTGTCGTTTTTGCGTCGGGGGTTAAAAAATCAATGGATCTGACTGAACCAATGGGACCGAGGTGCGAATCTATTACACACATATATTCTATACTAATATAATAAAGCGGAAAATTTGTTTGTTTGAACGCGCTAATCTCTAGAAATACCTGTCGGATTTGAATACCTACTTAATTGGATTTAGGTTTTTAAAATCCTGTTAGAATGACTTACTTTTCCGGGATAAAAGTTGCCTATGTCAATTTCCGGGACGCAAGCTACCCCTGTACCAAACGTATTTAAATCGGTTAAACTGATGGACGTTTAAGAATCCCGTGGGAAATCTTTAATTTTCGGGGATAAAAAGTAGCCTATGTATGTCCCTCGGATGTAAGCTACCTCTGTACCAACCTTCATCAAAATCGGTTAAAATGTCGGGCCGTGAAACCTAGCAGACACTCTTTCGCATTTATAATATTGGTGTGGATTTAATAACCTAGTTCTTAGTTCTTATAATGTACAAATTATAATTATATTATAAGTATTTAAATTGTAAATCTTGTTCGTGTTGTGACGTCACATAATTGCTAGAGTAGCTATACGTGGTATCGTGGAAAGTTAACGAAGAAACATTAAACGCAGGATATTAATTTAACAGCAATAATTTAACGATCTTGCTTTATCATAACTACCTGCTAAGTCTATCAAGATATACCTACCTAATAATATCCACTGTTGCAAAGGTGTGTGCGTCTCACGTAAACCACTGAAGTCTACAATGAACATTCTTTTCAACAAGTATTCGTAAACTAAAATCCGACTACTCAATAATTTAATAATAAATTAGTGTGTGAAAACGCGGGTCAAGCAACTAGTGGCGCCATCTGTTATGTCTATCGGAATTACTAATTTAATAATCTAGAAAGCCGCGCGAAGGCCACTTTTTGACTTTTTTCGTAAATAAAATGTAGCCTATGTCACCCGGACTATAACAAAAAATCAATAGACAGTAGACACCTCATTCATCAAAATCGGTCCAATAGTTTAGGCACTACGGTGGTACACACAGAATTTCATACAAAAATTGGCCACATACATACATACATAGACTGCTAAAATCACAATCCTTCCTTCGCTTTGGCTTTGCCGTAGTCGGGTATATAAAACCGACTTCAAACGCTACTACAAAGTATAAAAATATTTTTTGTTTGTACACGTACATATGTATGTTGAATTAGGGCGAGCGTCGCACGTCGGTTTCGTCGTTTCTTCTTATGCCGGCCTCCTCCTTTATGGAAGTCTGTTAAAAATCACTGAAGCTACACGAGCTGAAAGAGTCTACTTACAAATCTTTGAGCCCGCTTTACTTTGAAACTACATAAGTATTTTTACTGAAATCTCAAATCTGACATAACACGGATTGCTTCCAAAGAGTGTCTGCAAAAATTGATTGGGTTTGTATAGCTACAATGATATCTATTCTAATTTTTAGCCTACCTACCTACTGTAGGTACATTATTGAAATGACGTAGTAAAACGTCCATTGTGCAGATGATTTGCGATCTCATTATCTCCATTACACGAATTGTAGTTCATTATACAGCAGCGTGCGGAACTAAACACGTTATAATACACCTATTGCGTATACCTATCTAGACACATGCTATTATAATACGTTAAATACCTAGGTTATACACAGGCTGCTTTTCAAATAATAAGCAAATCATTATCATGAAAAGTGTTTTTTGGTCTCTACAAAAATTGCAAAGAAAATGATAATATCTCGTTGTCGTCGGCGTCGTCGTCGTCCACTGCTGGACATAGGTCTCTTTGTAGGGATTTCCACTCGCCGCGGTCTTGTGCCGCTTGTGTCTAGCGGCTCCCTGCGACTCTTCTGATGTCGTCAGTCCACCTAGTGGCGACCCCCCACTGTCTACCAACACTGCGTTTTCCAGTGCGAGGTCGCCATTCTAGCACCTTGGAATTCCAATATCTAGCGAGAGCGGGAACGGGAACCAGAAATCCACGATTCCCTTGGGATTTATGAAAAACCGAAATTCACGCGGGCGAAGCTGGTGGCTAGAAATACTTATTTAAAAATGCTACACAGACAGTCGAGTTTTAATTCATTTTTGATCTCGACTTTGATCGAGGTACATACCTAATATCTATTTATATAATAATTAAATAGAAGCTTTTTATGTTTAATAAAATTAATTTCAATTATAAATAAAATTCCAGTGAAGGAAAATTGCGCATCATTAATAATTGAAATGCAAATAGGCAAACAACTTTACTCGTATTTCAATCAAGAGTACGATTTTCATACGTTATTGATTTTCCAATGTACCACATACCTACATGTACACAATACAACATGGCTTTACCTTCATGTATTATTTACCAGTACTATAAATAGTGGGAGATGTTTCTAGAAGATTCAGTTGGGGTTATAATCATTCAGATAGTAATGCCTTATAAATTGACTTTCAATATGTGTGTTGGTATATTGATATCTTGTAAATTGCATTTAGATATTTGTTTATTTGCGATTCGGTTTTGGTGAATTGCATTTGAATATCTTGATTATTTGCAATTTCGTAATCTACCTATTCATGCTTTTGGAACAAAATTGCAGCGGCTTACGTTTATCTACTTTATTGAAGTTAAGAGAATCTTTGAAAATATTTGATGAAGTAAATCTAAATGCTTCATTAAAACTTCCATTCGTATTTATAAAAAATACCTACATAAGTTTGATAATGTTTACTTAATTATGAATCAAAAATTTAAAAGTCCTATTATTACCGCAATAGAAAAAAAAACTACTTAGGTATACTTAGTGTAGATACTAGATATATACAAAGCAAGAAGTGACGAAATATATAAGATATGGTTGTGTTATATATTAAACACTATACCTTTAAACTGTGACTATACCTAGCGAGCATTCGTAAAAAAAAGTGATAAAACAAATATAAAGAAACCTGTTAATATGTATATTAAAAGTGATAGAGCAAATGAGTGAAGAAATAAAATAACCATATTATATAGTGATAGATAACCGAAAAGGTGTTAAGAGGAATTAAGTATGAGATGTCTTTTGTCGCGAAACTGGAATAAGCGGTTAAGAATGAGGATCCCGCGAGACCGTGCAAGATACATGTATGTATTCACTTTAGTTGAGACATTACACACGTGCGAACTGAGCCATAAAACATGACATAAGTAGATATGTGAGTCGTCTCCCTCGCTCTTTATAACCTGTTATTGACTATCGACAAATCCTTATTTTCCTGTTACGCATAACACCAGAGCATCAGATTCCAGTTCCATAAGCTCTGTAGGTGCGAGCGAGATGTCCGATATAAATGATTTATGACTCGGTTCGCACGTTTGTAATTCCCAACTATAGACGCTGGAAAGGATATAGCCATACAAAAAAATCTGATAATTAGCAATCAGTGAAAAAATTGCTTCAGTTAATCTAGATACCTACTTGTTAACTTCCCAGTGGGAATTTTTGGTAATGGAGCCGATTTTTTGCATTCCAAATTTTGACATAATATATCTGCACCTTTTAAGGCTTCTAAAGGCCTGTTTCACCACCTGATAAGTGTCGGATAGACTAAACGTAAATTTTGTCACTTTCTTACTTAAAGTCAAGTGACAAAGACTTTGTGAGCTATCCGACACTTATCAGAATGTAGTGAAACAGGTCTTAAGAGTAAGAGTCGAATGCTATAGTTTTTAAGTGAGATTATCTCGCGAACAGTGCAAATTATCCTAGAATTGTTGTAGTAACTAGTCTTAAACTTGAAACAGCAGTGCATAGTGATTGATTTAGTTCTAAGGATTGCGGAGAAGCCAGGCAATTCAATAGGCATAAGTCGAAGGTAGCCTTTAGTTTAGCCTTCGACTAAAAAACGGCCAAACCTACTTCTTATTGATCCAACGATTTGACCTACGAGTGTCCAAGTTTGTAGTCAATAAATAGCCAAACAGTGTGGTGGCCACACCTGTTATCGAGTATGTGAATGAGTTTATTCTCACCAGTAGACAATCGTTGAACTTTTGAGACTTATAGCCCCTGCACACTGGGCCACTAGTGACGACGACTAGTGAGGCCCAGTGGATTACATACATAGACTGCTAAAATCATAACCCTTGCTTTTGGCTTTGCCGTAGTCGGGTAAAAAGTGTACCGAATAAAGGCTGTGTATAAAGGCTTTTATTTGAATAAAAAATATTGTGAACGAAGTATAATCGCAATCGCTTATAGTTTGGACCAATGTTTGGAGCAATGTTTGGGCCAATGACTTAAAGATTGTCCCAGTTAATGAATAGGGCAGAAAATGACGGTCATGAGAAAGTGGGCACGCCTCGCCGCTACTGTGCTCTCTATCGTTGAATATCATTTTGAACGATATTTTATTTGAGATAGAATCAATTTTAGTTTGACACTAATAGAGTTTTAGTATTGTTTGTACTGTAGTTACGTGATATTATTATGAGGAAATAGGTATATTAAAATTTATAGTACCTTAATTATCAAACTGAGCCATTTTTCTTTATTATTCCAAGAATATTAAAGGGCTGCTATGATCCTGATTTTTATTAAAAATGTGAGAAGGATAGATTTATTCACTTTCCTCGTAGAGAGAAAGAGATGACACAATTTGGTTGAGTAGTGAGCATAAAAACGAAATATTTGTTTAAAGTTTTACACATTATAATAGTAACAAAAAATATGCTATGACATTTTTGGAAATTATAATTTTATGTACCTAAATTAAAGGAAATGTTTTTCTTTTCCGATTAAAAATAAAAAAGCAAGATTTTTTTAAAAATCCCACGGGAACCCTTTGTTTTCTCGGAATGAAAAGCATGCTATGGTCACTCTTTAGGTCTTTAAATATCCTACTTAGCAATACAAAAAGATCACGTCGACCAGTATCGGCGTGATTGAAAGACAAACCAACAAACAAACAAACACACTTTCGCATTTATAATATTACTAGGGATACCTAGAAGGAATTTTTACATCGACATGACGATTAAATACAAGTGTAAATTAAAAATTTATAAAACCCCCGACATGCGCTATTTTTGGCGGCGGCTATCTGGGATTTGCAATAGTGATATTCTACTAGTCAAGCCCTTTCATTTGATACCCATATTAAGGGAGTTGTGAAAAAATATGTAATCCGCCATTTTGTAGCGGCGGCCATCTTGGATGGATTTCCATCAAACATAGCTAACAACACTCTCGACTAATTCACCTTTCAAACAAAAAAACCGCATTCAAATCGGTCCACCCGTTTGAGCGCCACAGGGGAACAGAACAGAACACACACACACAGACAGACACGTCAAACTTATAACACCCCGTCGTTTTTGCGTCGCGGGGGTTACAAATAAACAAACCAATAATTCTAAATAATAATTATAACCCTTTGTATAGACATTTGATATTTTGATACCTCTTGTGCTATGACCATGACCAGACATATACAGACATAATAATATTATATTATACATATACAAAGTATTATGTATACTGTATAGACAGTATTATGTATGCTATTATGGTTGATTGACCCTATCTGGCGAAGCGTTGCGAGATGCAAATATTCTTCTCTAAATCTAATAGCAATAAGAAATAGTTAGGTCTCAAGTTCAATTCTCGCTTCATCAGTTTAGATACTTACGAATATTTACTTTAAAAAAATAGCTGGGTATTCTAGTATTCTTTGGTCCACCTAGTGAGGGGTCTGCTAACACAGCTCTTTCCGATGCGAGGTCGCCATTCTAGCACATTGGGACCCCAACGTCTATCGGTCCTTCCAACTATGTGTCCCGCCCATTGCCACTTCAGTTTTGCAACCCGTTGAGCTATATCAATATAACGTCTAACTCTGGTTCTTCTACGGATCTCCTGAATCCTGATTTGATCGCGTAGAGAATATAGCATAGCATATTCTCCGAGCATAGCTCCATCGCTCTCTGAGTGACTCTGAGTTTTGTTATGAGACCCATAGTTAGCGACCATAATATTGTCTCGGAGCCGTATGAAACTGTTAACACGCATTGTTTGAAGGCTAAACAACTAACTTCACCGGTAACTGTAATAATATGTTATGTCAACAAAACTTGGAAGTCGAATTTAACAAACTCCTAATAATTGTTGTGTCATTTGAAACTTTGCAAAATGTTTTTGAACTTTTGAAATGTACGTAGATTTCAAACCCATCCGGGTCTCTTGAACATGCTCCTACGTAGTTATTTTGAATATCACTTACTGTAGTTTCAACAATAAATATAGTAGTCACAAGATCTAAACTCAATTGCAGTTATGTAACAACACACAACTCATTATTACGTGGCTAGGTAAGCTGCAACGTTGGCTCTTCAGCCGACTGTGTAAAACCTATTCTTTGCACAATCATTATGAATTATTACGATTGACATTTTGTAAACATTCGCATGCAATTGTTAAAACGTGTAGAATGGAATTACAAAATGACACGACATTTTATATGATTAATGTTTCATGTTTTAATCACCATCACGTACTTATGTACTACGTTTACAAAAATATATACATATTTTTATACAAAAAATTACAGAGGATAACAAACTCATCAATCTCTGCCATATTAGGTACTTATATCTATTCGGTCGATTAGGTAGGTAGTTCGTAGTTGGTCGGTTGTTCGGCCGATATATTCTTTCGGTCTTCTGACCGAATATATTTTCCGAATAATCAATCTTCTGTCTAATATTTTGAAGTGAGATATAATACCCGAACTCAGAATCGAGAGGCCGGTTAAAACAAGAGAAAAAACAAGAATACATACATACAATACGTATATAATCTTAATGAATTGGGTCGTTAAAAGACGTTACATATTAATTTAAGCTTAAATAATGGCTAATGATTTCTTGTAATTTGTTCTTAAATAATAATATACTAGAGTCCGACCGAAACTGGTTTTTCGACCGAAACCGAAACCGAAACCGAAACTCACGTGGTCAAGTATAAAATTCCTTCAAAATCTTAAAATACTGAAATTTGGTGCATTTTACCCATTATTCTGCATTAATTAGGACATGAAATGAAAACACAGTAGGTATATTAAGTTAGTTGTAATCATTTATTTAATAAAAAATAAAAAATATTATTAATAATATTTTTAATATTTTTTAAAATTTTGAAATTTTGATAAATGCTGCATTTATCAAAATTTTGGTTCGTGGCTTCCTAACAAATAGGACTTCCACATATCTTGCAAACAGCTTTTGATGTATCACTGATACTTTTGTCAAAGTACTGCCCAATCGGATTTTTTTCTCTTTGCGACATTTTACTCTGAAACAATTTAAAATTAAAATAAAACTGTAATAATAAAACTACATCAATAGGTCATCGGAATGAAAACCGAATCTTGAAATAAATTTACCTATGCAATGTAATTTTAAAAAATTAACACTTCACATTTTTCATTTGCAATCTCTTTTTTACATGTGACTTGATTTGTTAATAAATAACAAATCAAAATTCTACTGACTCAATATTTAATTAACTATATAAATTATTCAAGTGCAGAAATGAAACAAAAACTTACATGTAATCAGTTCCATCAAAACATAACCTCTAACTAAAGAATGTTTGTGTCGGGCGATAACGCGCTGACTAAGTTTTGTTGCTACAAAGCTATCCGAACGGCGCACGACAATTCCCGAACAGGGCCGCCAGCGTCCGCCAAAGCGTTGCCGCGAGAAACGAAGTTAGGCGAGCGTGCACAACTTCCGAAAACAGTTTCGGTTTCGGCAAAAGTTTCGGCCAATTTTGGCCGAAACCGAAACAGCCGCCGAAACTTGATTTTTGGCCGAAACTCGGCCGAAACCGAAACCGAAACCGAACTTTCGGTCGGACACTATAATATACCAACGCTCTTGTTTTGGTTTTAAATGTATTTAGGTAGGTAGTAGGTACATATAGTTCATTGAAATGTTACATGAGCTTTGCATTTATTAGAGGACGCAATTTTATTTTTGGGACATGTGTGGGGGGTCAATAGAAGCTTAACCTCAAGTTTGTGGGGTCGCCACCCTTGTCCCCCGGCCGCCATCTTGGAAAACACTTTTTTCGCGATATCTCGGAAACTATGCGTCTTACAAAAAATTCGTAAAGACATAATTTGTAACAAATTGTTTTGCCTACAAATATGTTTATATAAATTTTTGCCCTAAATTAAAAATTAAAGAAGTTATAAGCAAAAAAGTGAGAAAATTTTTATAAAATCTTTTTCGCTCTATAACTTTTTTTTAATACATTTTACAAAAAAAATACCTCAGACCATTAAATTTTTTTTATTTCCTTCATTTAAAACGCTGTTACAGCGCTCCAAAGTTGACCGGGTTCGTCAATCCTCATGAGAATCCGGTCAAAACGAAATGTCTCAGCCACAGCCACTGCCTGGACTATCGAAGAAAAGTAGATTAGAGTAGCTAGCTAATAAGTGATTGAAAATATTATGATGTTGAAGATTACCTTATAAGCAAGATGTCCGTGGAGTAGGCCTACAAAACAGTACAAGATTTGTCTGAGGATTTTTTTGTAAAATGTATTAAAAAAAGTTATAGAGCAAAAAAGATTTTATAAAAAAATTCTCACTTTTATGCTTATAACTTCTTTAGTTTTTAATTTAGGGCAAAAAGTTATATAAACATATTTGTAGGCAAAACAATTTGCTACAAATTATATCTTTATGAATTTTTTGTAAGACGCATATTTTCTGAGATATCGCGAAAAAAGTGTTTTCCAAGATGGCGGCCGGGGGACAAGGGTAGCGACCCCACAAACTTGAGGTTAAGCTTCTATTGACCCCCCACACATGTCCCAAAAATAAAATTGCGTCCTCTAATAAATGCAATATTCGGTCCTTAAATTGTAACATTTCAATGGACTAAGTACTGTTTACTGTTTTTCTTTTGTTTTCGCACTTAATCTATATCTATACTAATAAATAAAATTGAAGTGTCTGTCTGTAATTTCGAAATAACTACCTCATATTAAGCTCATATGGTTATTTGAACGGTACCATAACCGAATCACACCTTTTTAAAATTTTTGTCTGTCTGTCTGTCTGTCTGTCTGTCTGTCTGTCTGTCTGTCTGTCTGTCTGTTTGAACGGGGTAATCTTCGGAACGGCTGAACCGATTTTGACGGGACTTTCACATACAAGTAGAGAATTAACCAGGGAGTAACATAGGCTACTTTTTAACCGACTTTCAAAAAAAGAGGAGTTGTGTTTTTCTACCTATGTACACCGATATCTCCGAGATTTCTGAACTGTAGGGGACCTGATCCCCAAAACTAATGGGATTTAGAAACTGTCGGTTATTTAAATTGATATTGGGGGTACCAATTAAAGACTTTATCGTTGATTGAACTCGAGTACATACCCAACTCCTCAACCCTGATGCTGTAAGGAATTGTATTTCGAAATCGTAAGGATCCCACAGAATTTTTCCGTTTTGGTGACGGGTTACTACAGGGCTACTTTTTGTTCTGGAAAATCAAAAGTTCCCACGGGATTTTTAAAACCTAAATCCACACGGGCGAAGCCGTGGGCATCATCTAGTTAATATTAAGTGCGTGCCCACTTTACCGAATAGATAAAGATATATGCAAATAATAAAGATATTAAATTTAGATAAACAAAGTTATTTTATGTATATAATAAGCAGTTATAAAGTCTCATTTACTAGAGATGAATGATTTTAAAACGTAACTCAAATCTCACGTCTAAGGTTGTACCGATGTACCAACATAATATGGAAAGTGGTATGTAGTGCAATTAAACTGCTGCTACTACTCTTAAACCCATACCTACTAACTCCTAATCGGTTTCTACCAAAGGGTTGGATGGAACCACATTTTCTATTGAAAAACCATAATTAAAAAAAAAAAATTTTGATTTTTCCAAAAGTCTTATTGTTTCTGAAAATATTAATTTCGATAGCACCAATAGTTACCTTCCAAGCTAGAGGCGCCAACTGGTGGTTTTTTAGGGTTCCGTAGTAAACAAGGAACCCTTATAGTTTCGCCATGTCCGTCCGTCTGTCCGTCCGTCCGTCCTCGATTAATCTCAGAGACTATTAGTGCTAGAAATCTGTAATTTGGCATGGGTATAAATATTAATCACGCCGACAAAGTGGTGAAAAAAAAAACCACGCCGGTTTTTTTTAAACAGACTCGGAAGTCGAAACGTCAAATATTAAATACCTAAATATAATCATTTCATCTATTGTTTCTATGTTAATTTTGCTATGTATGTAAGTAGGTATTATAATTATATCTATTGTTTTGCATTATTTAATAAGGCCGAGATAAAACAACAACATTTTATTGACTGATTTATTATTTAAATTTTATACTAATTAGATACTTTGTATCATTTATCTAGGCAATATCTAGGTCATTGGTTAACATGTTCCAATAAGATAATTCCTTGTACGGATAAATGATGGTCGGAGAATAAATTAGTTGTTATAATTATGTTACTATATTAGATTTTGAATACTAGCTTTTAATTAGATCGCATGGTTCGTATGTTGTTTCTGCCGGAATTATCCTACTAATATTATAAATAGCTGACCCCCGCGACTTCGTTCGCGTGTTTATAGGTTTTATATAGGATCGGATCGGATCCCATAATTCTTTTATGTACCTAAATTAAATATAGCCTGTTACTCCTTATAACATTGAAAGTTCCATTAAAATCGATCCAGCCGTTTCGGAGATTAGCTGGAACAAATAGACAGAACGAAAAACATAAATTTAAACGCACGCCAGTTTAAAATAAGCCGTACGTACAAAGATCCGGGTCCCAAGTTATTGGAACCCAATAAATGTCTGTCATTTCTAAACTAAAAAACCTATGACCTTGAAATATTTACGGGACAATACTTAAAGTACTACCTTTCTAACAAAAAAAGAATGAGTGAAATCGAACAACGCGTTAATGAATTACAGCTAAATATTTTTAATTTCATCCTCTCTCCCAAGGGAACCGTGCTGAATTTCGGTATAAAAAGTATCTTATGTCCTACCTCGGAGTATAAACTGAAATCGTACCAAGTTTCATTCGAATCCGTTCAGTAGTTTCGGCGTGATGTGCGGCCAAGATACAGACAGACAGACAGACAGACAGACAGACAAAAATGAAAAAATTGTAGTTTTGGCTTCACTATCGATTATAGAGTGCCCTCCAATAAAAATTTTCAAAATATCTTCAATGTACAGAATTGGATCTGTTACAGTTTTATTATAATACTAGCTGATCCCGCGACTTCGTTCGCGTGGATAGGTATAGGTTTTTATATAGGATCGGATCGGATCACATAATTATTAAACTGAATTTAGCCTAAGTTACTCCTTATAACATCACCTATCTGCCATTGAAAGTTGCATTAAAATCGATCCAGCCTGTTCAGAGATTAGCTGGAACAAATAGACAGGCCAACAAACATAAATTTAAACGCACGACAGTTTAAAATAAGCCGTAGGTACAAAGATCCGGGTACCAAGTTATTTGAACCCAATAAATGTCTGTCATTTCTGTACTAAAAAACCTATGACCTTGAAATATTTACGAGACAATACTTAAAGTACTACCTTTCTAACAAAAAAAGAATGAGTTAAATCGAACTGCGCGTTAATTAATTACAGCTAAATACACGTTTTAACTTTCTTCCCCTCTCCCAAGGGAACCGTGCTGAATTTCGGGATAAAAAGTATCCTATGTCCTACCTCGGAGTATAAACTCAAATCGTACCAAGTTTCATTTGAATCCATCCAGTTGTTTCGGCGTGATGCGCGGCCAAGATACAGACAGACAGACAGACAGACAGACAGACAGACAGACAAAAATGAAAAAAATTGCAGTTTTGGCTTCAGTATCGATTATAGAATGCCCTCCAATAAAAATTTTCAAAATATCTTCAATGTACAGAATTGGATCTGTTACAGTTATTTATATTATAGTAAGTTTATTATATTATAGAAGACTAGCTGACCCCCGCGACTTCGTTCGCGTGTTTATAGGTTTTATATAGGATCGGAACGGATCCCATAATTCTTTTAAGTACTTAAACTAAATGTAGCCTAAGTTACTCCTTATAACAACACCTATCTGCCACTGAAAGTTCCGTTAAAATCGATCCAGCCGTTTCTGAGATTAGTTGAAACAAATAGACAGACCAACAAACATAAATTTAAACGCACGCCAGTTTAAAATAAGCCGTACGTACAAAGATCCGGGTCCCATGTTATTTGAACCCAATAAATGTCTGTCATTTCTGAACTAACAAACCTATGACCTTGAAATATTTACGGGACAATATATAAAGTACTACCTTTCTAACAAAAAAATGAATGAAATGGAACAACGCGTTAATGAATTACAGCTAAATACACGTTTTAACTTTCATCCCCTCTCCCTAGGGAACCGTGGTGAATTTCGGGATAAAAAGTATCCTATGTCCTACCTCGGAGTGTAAACTCAAATCGTATCAAGTTTCATTTGAATCCGTTCAGTAGTTTCAGCGTGATGCGCGGCCAAGATACAGACAGACAGACAGACAGACAGACAGACAGACAGACATAGATAGATAGATAGATAGATGTGAAATTGTGGATGTTTGATTATAGAAGATAGATAGATAGATAGATAGATGTGAAATTGTGGATGTTTGGATGTTTAGATGTTTGGATGTTTGGATGTTTGGATGTTTGGATGTTTGGATGTTTGGATGTTTGTATGTTTAGATGTTCGGATGTTTGTTAATCAATCACGCCGCAACTACTGAACCGATTTGGCTGAAATTTTGAATGGAGATAGCTTATGCCCTGACTTAAAACATAGACTTTTATCCTGGAAAAATCCACAGTTCCCGCGGGATTTTGAAAAACCCGAAATCTATATTTACAGCTATAGGTAGATTACTATAGCAAACTTCCTTGAGAGTAAGTATAAAGGTTGGAAAAGGGAGTGGGAACGGGAACCGGAAATCCACGATTCACTCAGGATTTGTGAAAAATCAAAATTCACGCGGGCGAAGCCGCGAAGCGGAAGCCGCTAGTTTATACTAATTATGATTTTTAATACACTTCCACGATCCCGAACGAATTAAAATTTATAGGTACTATAGCGGTACGTGTAACTTATAGCCTCAATAGCGCAACGGTGGTCCGCCGTGGATTGAAAACCGAAAGGTCGACGATTTAAACTCCACCTGTTACACTATTGTCGTACCCACTCCTTGCACAAGCTTACCGCTTATTTGGAAAGGGGAATATTACTCATATTCGTAATAGTGGGAGATACAGTCATAGAGATTACTACCCTCATCTGTTATTTAATGCTGATAGAGATAATATGCTAGATAATTCATAGATTGATACATTGCACTTTGGTTGCCTGGCTAAATTTGGTGCCTATGATGTTAAACACAAAAAAATGTAATCAATTTTTTTCGATCTGCTTCCCTCATCTGTTATTTAAACGAATTATATGTCAAATGAAAGATTATTTTATTCCCAATCGAACCGTATTTGGTTGCCTGGTCAAAAGTGGTGCTAAATCATGGTTGTCTGGATTTTAAGATATAAAATTTTCTGTGCGAGTGTTAAAAGTGACAGAAAAGTGTTGCGCACGCAATTCCATTTGACAGACAAAGATGCAGTGAGGAAAGCTTGCACTCGGCAGGTGCTTAGTCTATACAAAGATTAAAACCATAGACTTGCTGTGCCTGTCCATTAAAGATATTTGCAAAAAAAAAATAAGTGAGAGACGTAAGGGATAAGAATAAAACGTAAAAAAGCTGTTTTTGAAAATTTTGTCTGTTTGTCTGTATGTTTGTGCATGTATTACGCAAAAACTACTGAATGGATTGAAATTAAAGTAGGCATGATTTAAGTTCATACTACATAATAGCATATAGGATACTTTTTATCCCGAAATTTAGCACAGTTCTCTTGGGAGAGGGGATGAAAGTCAAAATGTGTACTTAGCTGTAATTCATTATCGCGTAGTCCAATTTCATTCATTTTTAGGGTTCCGTACCCAAAGGGTAAAAACGGAGCCTTATTAATGTCATTCAACGTTTTAATAAATAATCAACAAATTCTTTTTTGTTGAAGTAACAAAAAATTTAAATTTAGTGGAGAAATTCGAAAAAAGGCATCCTTATTTTGTGTGATAGACAAAGATGACTTAACAGGTTGAAAATTGTTTGGAGTAAATCTCGCATTCCGTTGTAAGCAAATGTCATAAAAAAAATTCATCCACTCGAAAATGAAGTGTTTTTTGTGTGGTTTAGAGGATTCCATTAATGATTTTAACAATGAATCCTTTAAGAATTGTTTTTGAAGTTATTGTTTCGCCGAAAAAAAAAAAATTGCGCATGGTGAAGTTAGATTATGCTTGGAATCCATGAATAATGTTGGTTATCATTATAAATGTTATAAAAAAATTACCGTCCTGAACAAGAAATATAATGATGAATACAAACAATTTTGCAATAATCACGATGTGAGTACATAATAATATTATAGTTTCCTATTGAAATAAGCAAATTCATACTCTCGGCCACCATGTTCCGGAACCATTTGTCTAATATTCATGACTTACTGTGACGTAATATTTCCAGGTACCGATACTCTCAACCGATACGAAGCAACAAAAGTCATATAGCTTATCTGTAGACTCTGTAAGTATTGAGGACTGTTAATTACTTAAAATACTTCGCATATTGCATTTTTTTTAATCGAATTTATCTCTTTTAGGGGGAGCCAAGCATGTCTACAGTTGACCCTAATCTTATCGGAATGAACATTCCAGATTTTACTGTGGAGTTACCAAACGTATTAACACCATTTTAATGAAATGTTATCCGTTTTTATGGTTCTGTAGTCATTTTTGCAAAAATCTAAACCTTTGAAAATTTTTCATGTCTATATCAGTATATATCACAGACTAAATAATTCTAATTGTAGTTGACTGTACCTATCTCTATTTTGTAAATTATTTATATTTGAAACTAGCTGACCCCCACGACTTCGTTCGCGTGTTTATAGGTTTTATAATAGGATTGGATCGGATCCCATAATTCTTTTATGTACCTAAACTAAATGTAACCTAAGTTACTCCTTATAACATCACCTATCTGCCATTGAAAGTTCCGTCAAAATCGATCCAGCCGTTTCGGAGATTAGCTGGAACAAATGGACAGGCCGACAAACATAAATTTAAACGCACGCCAGTTTAAAATAAGTCGTACGTATGTACAAAGATCCGGGTCCCAAGTTATTTGAACCCAATAAATGTCTGTCATTTCTGAACTAAAAAACCTATGACCTTGAAATATTAAAGTACTTATTACAATACTTAAAGTACTACCTTTCTAACAAAAAAAGAATAAGTTAAATCGAACTACGCGTTAATGAATTAAAGCTAAATACACTTTTTAACTTTCTTCCCCTCTCCCAAGGGAACTGTGCTGAATTTCGGGATAAAAAGTATCCTATATGCTATTATGTAGTATGAACTTAAATCATGCCTAGTTTAATTTCAATCCATTCAGTAGTTTTTGCGTAATACATGCACAAATATACAGACAAACAGACAAAATTTTCAAAAATAGCTTTTTTACGTTTTATTACTTATTCCTTACGTCGCTCACTTATTTTTTTTGCAAATATCTTTAATGGACAGGCACAGCTAGTCTATGGTTTTAATCTTTGTATAGACTAAGCACCTGCCGAGTGCACGCCTGCCTCACTGCATCTTTGTCTGTCAAATGGAATTGCGCGCGCAACACTTTTCCGTCACTTTTAACACTCGCACAGAAAATTTTATATCTTAAAATCCAGACAACCATGATTTAGCACCACTTTTGACCAGGCAACCAAATACGGTTCGATTGGGAATAAAATAATCTTTCATCTGACATATAATTCGTTTAAATAACAGATGAGGGAAGCAGATCGAAAAAAATTGATTACATTTTTTTGTGTTTAACATCATAGGCACCAAATTTAGCCAGGCAACCAAAGTGCAATGTATCAATCTATGAATTATCTAGCATATTATCTCTATCAGCATTAAATAACAGATGAGGGTAGTAATCTCTATGATGGTATCTTAGACCATAATGGCTAATGTTCTTTATAAAAAAAAGTGACGTAAAATAAATGTCATTTAGTATGGAGATAAAATTGACATTTTGCCAAAAGAATTTCCATAGAGTTTTCCATGCTAAATGACAGTAACTATGTATTTAGGAAATAAATGATCTATGAAATTATAAATTGTTGCCATACCAAAATAGGCGCATGGAGAAAACGCTTTCCTTTCCTCCAAAACATACAAATAAAGGCACCTAATTAAATAATACCATACACAATAATTATATATCGTGAGATTGGAGAAAAAAATTGCATCAAACGTGATTGCGGTGTATATCAATTACATATAATTTACTTACAAAACATCACGACGTTATGTCCATATGTAATTATGTTGGCGACTCCCATGGAAACAACAAAATTACACGTACAGATAACTGATTAAGTACTAAATGGAATGATATGAAATATATGTACACTTTATGTAGGTACGATGGTGCAATGATGGTGCATATGATATGCATAATTTTTATATATATAAGATATGCAGCATCACTACATAGTATAAAATAAAGTCGCTTTCTCTGTCCCTATATCCCTATGTCCCTATTAAAACTACGCAACGGATTTTGATGCGGTTTTTTTAATAGATAGGGTAATCCAAGAGGAAGGTTTATAAGTAGAAAAATTGGACCCGGTAGGTGGCGCTAATAGCGGGCAGGACGACGTCTGCCGGGTCCGCTAGTATCTTATATATATAAAAATGATTTTTTCATATATACATATTTCCCTTGGTCACGCCATAACGCGTGAACGACTAGACCGATTTCGCTAGTTAATTTTTTTTTTTGTTGTGTTAGTTACTGTTAGGAGAAGGTTCTTATGAAAGAAAAAATTTAAAAAATTGCGAGGCATAATAAAATAAAAGTAAAAACCATTTTCCCATACAAAATGTTCATGGTAACTGTCAAATATTTAATGTTCATCCCGTCGATCTCTCTCACCGTACATATATAATTCTTCTGTACGTGTGTTTGTCATCTAACTCCTTCTAAACGGCTGGACCGATTTAGATGAAATTGTGTGTATATTTCTGGATGATTTTAAAACAATTACCGGGTAGGTACAGGTAACCTACAGGCACACGAGTAGAAATAATTTCTACTCGTGTGCTACAGGGTCTCTATAGGTGGCGGTATGTCACCGGGCAGGACGACGTCTATCGGGTCCGCTAGAGCTCGATAAATAATTATTTAATTATTATTTTGTATATTATTAATAATTATAATTATTAATAATATACAAAACTGATGCCCGCGAATGTCTGCAACTTCGCATCAAATTACAAACGCCAAACAAAGTAACAGACAGACAGACAGACAAACTCAGTATGGATGGTTTATAATAACTCCGAAATTACTTAAATAGTATTTGGTTACTTTAGACGGAAATTGATTTCCCTCATTTTCTTACGCGAGTCAAGATAAGTAGGTACCTACCAATTTTTATGTAATTTCCACTGTGGTTTGTGTAGGTTGTCTTATATAACAGTATATAAACAACGCCGGCTGCCGGGGCTTACTGCAATGTTGGATTATGTAGACAGACGTTACTTATCTAATTTATATCATGACTAGCTGATGCCAGCGACTTCGTCCGCTTGGATTCTTATAAATTTCACTTGGGGGTAGAATTTCCAAAATTCCTGAAACACATAATTCTTTATTTTTAACCGACAAGACAAACACCGATTTTCATCGATATAACTTTAAAAATCACGGACTTTCATACAAACTTTCATCTCCCATTTAACCCACCTGGGGGTAGATTTTCCAAAATTCCTTAAGCTTATAACTCTTTATTTTTAACCGAAAACCTAAATACCAATTTTCATGGATATAACTTGAAAAATGACGGACTTTCATACAAACTTTTATCCCCTGTTTAACCCCCTTTGGGATGGAATTCGCAATAATCCTTCCTTAGTGTGCGCCTACGTTATAAAAGGAAGCTACTGTGAAAATTTCAAGTTTCTAGCTTCAGTGGTTTTGGCTGTGCGTTGATTGTCAGTCAGGACAAGCTACTTTATATTATTACTAGCTTTTGCCCGCGGCTTCGCCCGCGTGAATTTCGGTTTTTTTAAATGCAAGCTTAAAAAAAGAGTAAGTGCCTACCTAGATAAGTATCTAGGTTTAAGTAAACCTTTAAGTTGGAATTAATGCCTGTACCTACCTACTAAAAATAAAAATAAACTTGGGTAGGTAGGTAGTAGGTACTACCTAGTATTATACATACTACCAGCTGTGGCGCGAGCGTTGGCCGCCCGTCGCGCGCAGCAAAACATACCTACTTATGTGCTATACCTACAGGGCGTTTTTTAACATAGGTACTTACCGATTTTGACAACTCCTTTTTTGAAAGTCGGTTAAAAAAGTAGCCTATGTTACTCCTTGGTTAATCCTCTACTGTCTGTGAAAGTCCCGTCAAAATTGGTTCAGCCGTTCCGAAGATTAGCCCGTTCAAACAGACAGACAGACAGACAAAAATTTTAAAAACGTGTGATTCGGTTATGGTACCATTCAAATAACCATATGAGCTTAATATGTGGTAGTTATTTCGAAATTACAGACAGACACTTCAATTTTATTTATTAGTATAGATAGATATAGATAGATATAGATGTAATAAACGTCATCCCTTGCGAAGTGACATTAGAAGTAGGCACCTAGCTAAGCTAATCTAAGTACCTACTAGCTAGCTCTGCAGGCCTGGGTGGGCCTTGGTTTGTTCCAGAAAGCTTCTTCCAAGTTCCACACCCCTAAAACCCTCATGTACTTACCGTTCCACTCTATCAATGTACTTGGTTACTCTAGGGCCTGATAAGTGTCGGATAGCTATTCACAACTTTTGTGTATGTCACTTTACATAAAGTAAGAAAGTGACACAACTTACGTTTATTCTATACGACACGTATCAGGTGGTGGAACAAGCCTTTAGTCTCTCCTCTTAGGTCTCTAAGGGCCTATTTCACCACCTTCTCATAAGTGTCGGATAGCTTATTCACAATTTTTATCTTTGTCACTTGACGTAAAATAAGAAAGTGACAAAACTTACGTTTAGGCTATCCGACACTTATGGTGGTGAAACAGGTCCTAAGTGTTACTCGGTATCTGCGACTATCCGGTTTGCTTTCCAACATTACGTGATAACGTCTTATAAATCGATGAACGCCGCACGCACGAAAAAGCATGACTCATTGACACGTACCGCCTAGCCGAGTGTGCAAGCGAGAGCGCGGAACAAGCGATAGAGAGGCAATGTTTTCTTATGACGCTATCACGTAAAATTATCGTCCGTGAACCGCCTTTACAGACAACCAATTTTTTTTTTGGGTGCTTTGTCAAGCTTTAAGGTGATTTGGGCTGTCTTGCTGATTATTAGATTGATTTAACTTCATTTTTTTTTTCATATAGGTATTATAGCCGCGGAGCAGTTTTATAAATCCAACGACACTTCACTTGTATTAATTTTGTATGATGAAAAATTTCATCCAATGGTTAAGGAGCTATGAAGGAGCAGATGAACATTCATACCCACATAATGTGGGTACACATACATACATACGTATGTTACATAGACTGTCAAACTTATATACATATAACCCTGCTTTTGTGCGTAGTTGGGTTATAAATATAATATACTAGCGGACCCGGCAGACGTCGTCCTGCCCGCTATTAGCGCCACCTACCGGGTCCAATTTTTCTACTTATAAACCTTCCTCTTGAATCACTCTATCTATTAAAAAAAACCGCATCAAAATCCGTTGCGTAGTTTAAAAGATTTAAGCATACATAGGGATATAGGGACAGAGAAAGCGACTTTGTTTTATACTATGTAGTGACTAGCTGATGCCAGCGACTTCGTCCGCTTGGATTCTTATAAATTTCACTTGGGGGTAGAATTTCCAAAATTCCTGAAACACATAATTCTTTATTTTTAACCGACAAGACAAACACCGATTTTCATCGATATAACTTTAAAAATCACGGACTTTCATACAAACTTTCATCTCCGATTTAACCCACCTGGGGGTAGATTTTCCAAAATTCCTTAAGCTTATAACTCTTTATTTTTAACCGAAAACCTAAATACCAATTTTCATGGATATAACTTGAAAAATGACGGACTTTCATACAAACTTTTATCCCCTGTTTAACCCCCTTTGGGATGGAATTCGCAATAATCCTTCCTTAGTGTGCGCCTACGTTATAAAAGGAAGCTACTGTGAAAATTTCAAGTTTCTAGCTTCAGTGGTTTTGGCTGTGCGTTGATTGTCAGTCAGGACAAGCTACTTTATATTATTACTAGCTTTTGCCCGCGGCTTCGCCCGCGTGAATTTCGGTTTTTTTAAATGCAAGCTTAAAAAAAGAGTAAGTGCCTACCTAGATAAGTATCTAGGTTTAAGTAAACCTTTAAGTTGGAATTAATGCCTGTACCTACCTACTAAAAATAAAAATAAACTTGGGTAGGTAGGTAGTAGGTACTACCTAGTATTATACATACTACCAGCTGTGGCGCGAGCGTTGGCCGCCCGTCGCGCGCAGCGAAACATACCTACTTATGTGCTATACCTACAGGGCGTTTTTTAACATAGGTACTTACCGATTTTGACAACTCCTTTTTTGAAAGTCGGTTAAAAAAGTAGCCTATGTTACTCCTTGGTTAATCCTCTACTGTCTGTGAAAGTCCCGTCAAAATTGGTTCAGCCGTTCCGAAGATTAGCCCGTTCAAACAGACAGACAGACAGACAAAAATTTTAAAAACGTGTGATTCGGTTATGGTACCATTCAAATAACCATATGAGCTTAATATGTGGTAGTTATTTCGAAATTACAGACAGACACTTCAATTTTATTTATTAGTATAGATAGATATAGATAGATATAGATGTAATAAACGTCATCCCTTGCGAAGTGACATTAGAAGTAGGCACCTAGCTAAGCTAATCTAAGTACCTACTAGCTAGCTCTGCAGGCCTGGGTGGGCCTTGGTTTGTTCCAGAAAGCTTCTTCCAAGTTCCACACCCCTAAAACCCTCATGTACTTACCGTTCCACTCTATCAATGTACTTGGTTACTCTAGGGCCTGATAAGTGTCGGATAGCTATTCACAACTTTTGTGTATGTCACTTTACATAAAGTAAGAAAGTGACACAACTTACGTTTATTCTATACGACACGTATCAGGTGGTGGAACAAGCCTTTAGTCTCTCCTCTTAGGTCTCTAAGGGCCTATTTCACCACCTTCTCATAAGTGTCGGATAGCTTATTCACAATTTTTATCTTTGTCACTTGACGTAAAATAAGAAAGTGACAAAACTTACGTTTAGGCTATCCGACACTTATGGTGGTGAAACAGGTCCTAAGTGTTACTCGGTATCTGCGACTATCCGGTTTGCTTTCCAACATTACGTGATAACGTCTTATAAATCGATGAACGCCGCACGCACGAAAAAGCATGACTCATTGACACGTACCGCCTAGCCGAGTGTGCAAGCGAGAGCGCGGAACAAGCGATAGAGAGGCAATGTTTTCTTATGACGCTATCACGTAAAATTATCGTCCGTAAACCGCCTTTACACACAACCATTTTTTTTGGGTGCTTTGTCAAGCTTTAAGGTGATTTGGGCTGTCTTGCTGATTATTAGATTGATTTAACTTCATTTTTTTTTTCATATAGGTATTATAGCCGCGGAGCAGTTTTATAAATCCAACGACACTTGACACTTCACTTGTATTTGTATGATGAAAAATTTCATCCAATGGTTAAGGAGCTATGACGGAGCAGATGAACATTCATACCCACATAATGTGGGTACACATACATACATACGTATGTTACTTAGACTGTCAAACTTATATACAACGTTAGTTTTACTTTGCGCAAAAACCGAAACACGTGTCAAATATTTTTACATTAAGAATACTTATACAAAATTTCAAAAAAATATAATGAAAAGTAACGAAGTTATAAACTTGTTATGTTGCGTCGTTGTCCTCGAAAAAAATGGTCACCGCAAGCCGTCGCCGCAGGGACTAGCGATCGACGCGAGTTGAATGACCGCCGCTGTGTGCCGACCGTCAGCTGATGCGCGGTAAATCATTGTGTCTAAGCTTGTAAGATTTCAAAATATTTTTGGACAAAAATATAACACTATATAAAAATGGTTGGATTCGATTTTGTTACTGATTCTGAACAAACTACTTTCAGGGTTTGCGTAAAGTAAAACTAACGTTGTATAACCCTGCTTTTGTGCGTAGTTGGGTTATAAATATAATATATAAAGCCTATGTTGGAAGGTTTACCTTGTGATTTGCCGAAAGCAGATTACCAAGTGCCAGTGTCAAGGTTTTTACTTTAAAGGTTAGTCTAATTGAGCCTCTGGTAATGAAATCGACGTTTTAGTCATGTTTAAAAATAAACAAAATATTTTTGACAAATTATACAAATAAGGAAAACTTATAAAATATCTCTAATATTTGGTTATTTTGTAGTATAATAACTTCCTTCGCGGAAAACTTAACACTTTGAACATCATTACGTTTAGAATTGTGGTGCTGTGAGATTAGGGACTTTTTACATTTATCATTCAAAATATTTTTGTAACGAACATTTTTATACTTTTAGGTAATTACTGTCCGGATTGAAATGTAGAAATAGGTATAGATCGACCAGAATCTCATGAAAAATAGGGAAATGAAATTCCAAGGTTAGCAACACTACGGCTGCCCTAGCGATAAACAAAGTAACTGTCATTTTTTGTGAAATTGACTTTTTGCATTAACAAAAGTTTTATGTTGAGTAGTTTTTTTACCACAGTTTAATATTTCAAATAACTTGAACCGTTTACTGAAATTTAAATTGCCCAAACAAAGTAACTGCTTTCACTAACCCAGAATATAAATGCAAAAACCAAGTAAACAACTAAAACACAACACAAAAATAAAGTAATTGAATGTTGATTACTTTGTTTTTATATTTAAAATGCAGTTGCTTGATTTTTCGTTTCGTGAAACGATCCCAGGTAAGGTGTTCTGAATGTAATTACTTTGTTTATCACTAGGGCAGCCGAGTTAACCTAGTGTTGCTTACTACAAAATTTAATTTCCCTATTTTTCATGAGATTCTGGTCGATCTATACTAGTGCTATGTGCAGGCTAAAAAAGCTGTGATAGCCTAGTGGTTAGGACGACCGACTTCTAATCGGAGGTCGTGGGTTCGATCCCGGGGCACGCACCTCTAACTGTTCGGAGTTATGTGCGTTTTAAGTATTTAAATATCACTTGCTTTAACGGTGAAGGAAAACATCGTGAGGAAACCTGCATGCCTGAGAGTTCTCCATAACGTTTTCAAAGGTGTGTGAAGTCTGCCAATCCGCTTGGCCAGCGTGGTAGACTATGGCCAAAACCCTTCTCACTCTGAGAGGAGACCCGTGCTCTGTAGTGAGCCGGTAATGGGTTGATCATGAGCTATGTGCAAGTGCAACTGTTCAAGTTAACGTTAATCATGCGTAAATCTGTCATTACTCATTAGGTGCATAGATGTGTCAAATTATGACGGCGTTATACACAATTAATGTTAAATTGTAATGTGAAACTCTGTTAATAAATACAATATTAATGTAAAAAATATGCAATAAAAACCTTAAGCAATAAAAACCATATTCAGAATATGCTAAACATGACTAATAATCCCCTTTCCCCTCCTATGCAACGGATGGAATTTGAACTGTCAACCTTACGGTTTTCTGCCCACGCCCTGAACGTTGAGCTATTGGGGCTATTAATCTTAATCAATTAATAAAAATTAATAATTAAAATTGTTGCCCGTGCCCCATAAACATTATTATGCTTATTTGTTCATCATCGTCATTATCGTGATCAACCCATTACCGGCCCACTACAACGCTTTTGAGAACATTATCCAAGTCTCAGGCATGCTGGTTTTCTCGCGATGTTTTCCTTCACCGTTCAAGCAAATTAATTAATTAATTAAAACGCACATAACTGCGAAAAGTTATAGGTGCGTGTTAGGATCGAACTAGGTCCCCGCGAAAAGTAGGTTGACTATCATTACTTAACTACTAGACTTATTTGTTACCATGGGCTAACATCTATTTCTCACGGTTAGCCCGAACCTCATCTAAGTATAACGAACTCGTTCGCTAGACTAGTATATTCACAAACTGAGGTTTCTAATTGCCGATTAAGCTTTCTCAGACTTTCCCATGATATGAGTGTTGAACGATAAAGTGTAATGATTATTTTCTTCATTAGTTTTATTTCTGAAAAAGCTAATATATCGAATTGTTGTAACTTTTTCACTTTCTCTTCATCACTTGCTGGTTACCATTATTTTTATTTATTTATAAAAGTACAATTATGTAAAATTAAAGTGTCGATCTCTGATTTCAATATAGCCTCGTTAATTTTACGTTACGTTAATGTAAATGACATTATAAAATAAACTTATTACCAATATTTCCAATTTCTTACTACAAATTATAGGCTATGCGTTGATAGCTGATCAGTTAATCGGTCAGTCAAGACAAGTCATTTTATATGTATAGATGTCGTAGTCTCATATTATTTGACAAGCGGACACCCGCGACTTCGTTCGCGTGGATATATATTGGTTTTTAAAAATCCCGTATGAATCATTTTGTTTTTCCTAAGCTTCTTTGAGCTCATATAATGCTAAAAACTGTTAAAAGTTCACTGGCGGATGTTTAGGTAGATCAAAATGTAAACATCCGCCAGTGAAAGTCCCATCAAAATCGATCCAGCCTTTTAGAGATTAGTCGGTAATCTTTAAATTATCTACTTTCTAACAAAGAAAGAATGAATGAAATCGGACCACGCGTTATTGAATTACAGCTAAATATTAAATACACGTTTTGACTTTCATCCCCTCTCCCTAGGGAACCGTGCTGAATTTCGTGATAAAAAGTATCCTATATGTTACTCCGTATTATGAACTTAAATTGTACCAAGTTTCGTTTCAATCCATTAAGTAGTTTTTGCGTGATGCGCAAACATACAGACAAACAGACAAACAGATAAACAGACAAATAGACAAAAATTTCAAAAATAGCTTTTTTATGTTCTATTACTTATCCCTAAGATCCCCTAGTTATTATTTTGCAAAAATCTTCAATGTACAGATACGGCAAGTCTACGATTTTATTATATGTATAGATAGATAGATGAACTTTTTCTTAAAACTACGATTAAAAATTAATATGAGTTAAGTATAGTCACCTTAGGTTAAATTAAAATGGAGCTGAATTATTTTAATTAGGTACATAAAACATGCAGGAAAACTGTTTATTTCTAAAGATGGGTCACGGTTAAGGTGATTTTTTTACCACCACAAAAGTATGTTATTCTGGGTTGAGCAACTCGGGTGCTTTAACTTTTTACCAAAATTTAACCGTACCTAGACGTACAAATACTGACGTAAACTATAAACTGATAAGTGTGTGTTGCCCCTTGCTCAGTTACGTTAGGAATTGCGGTTACGCTTCCATCCATTGTGACAACTATTGAGATAATTGTTATCATCGGAGCATTGTGAGTTACGTCTGACGATGAGATGAACTCTGTACATTAGAGACTTTTGTAACCCCCGATGTAAAAATGACGGAGTGTTATAAGTTTGACGTATCTCTGTGTGTGTGTGTGTGTGTGAATGTGTATGTGTCTGTTCCACTGTAGCGCTCAAACGAGGGAAACGATGTGAATACGGTTTTTTTTTTGTTTGAAAGGTGAATTAGTCGGGGGAGTGTTCTTAGCTATGTTTGATGAAAATCGGTTCAAGATGGCCGCCGCCACAAATTAGCGGATTACATATTTTTTCACAATTCCCTCAATATGGGTATCAAACGAAAGGGCTTGACTAGATAGAATAGCACCATGCAAATCTAAGATGGCCGCCACCACAAAATGGCAAATGTCGGGGGTTTTTAATTTTTTTAATTTATACTTGTTCTCTCTGCTTGTGCCCAAATAAAATCGACAAAGCATATCCAACCAATATGTCCACACGTTTTGGTTTATTTTAAACCCCAAATCCCAAAACCTTTGAAAACCCATGGCCCTGATTACGCACATGGACCGTATCTTTTACTTTTACAGCATAAATTAGATTTTAATTAATTTATGTATCTACCTACCTAACTACCTACCTACCTACTGTCGTGATTTATTATATTTATCGTTTTATTTTGAGTCGTAAGTTCGTATATCGTATCCGTTAACATTAAATAGCTATGTGGTGGCATGGCGTATCGCGTGGTGTTTGTTTTTGACAAGTCTTTGGTTTTTGGTGAAATGAGGCATTTTTGGAATTCACTTTTGGAGGGAAGCTTTGGGTAGAATCAGAATTGGTTCGACCGTCGATTGATAGTCGTAGCCTGGAAATAGGAACTTGTTTGTCGGTTAGAACAGTGAGTGTAAAGTGTGGTTCTGCTGCTATTCGGTGAGTCTGTTTATGTCTATACTGTTAAGTTTGATTATTGCCCTATTGAGGGGCCTGATGTTGATTAGGAGGTCGATGTCATCAGGTTAGGCTGGTGTGGTTCGGACGGCTATGAGGGGTTGGTGGAGGCCGTGCTAGGTAAGGCTCCATTCGAGTTAATTCCATGCTCTTAATGTGCCACGTGTTGGCTAGGTTAGTTCTTCCTACAAAGGTTAGTGAATTTTTCACACTACTTAAATAAATTCGGAGAATACCGGAACAGATTTAATATCCCATGTAACACGCAAGAGATGATGGAATGGTAGGAACTTTCCATTAACGTTAACAAATAGTTTAGATATCGTTATCAGAAGGAAGGCTATTTCCTCTGCTGTTTTTTTTTTTGTAATGGTGGGTGATAACGCGGCCAAAGTGCACGCGGGGATGTTCTATTGCTAAAGGCTTGGCAAAACACAACGTTCTTCGAATCTAACGCGACGCTTACTAGGGATACCATTAGCATATTCGGCTCCCATTTCTGCTTTGTTCGCGTAGAGAAATTCCCAACATAGCTATTATGCTATATCATATATATCATAGCCCGCTGAATGACTGAGATTTCTTTCTCACAAGGCTCTTGTTCAGTTCTTAAAAGGCTTTAAAGGTTCTTAAAAGTTTTGTATGGGCTCTTACACTAGTGCCCAATTGTCACTTAAGAGCTCTCTTCATGGGAGCGACAAATCGTTGGTGGGTGGAGTCTAAAACAGTGATTTCTGCATTTAAGCTTGGTTTATACACATTAAGTTGTCAAGTAGTTAACTAAATTTTAACTTAATTTTAAGTGAAATAATGCATGTAAACAGTGAATTTAGTAATAAGTTGCAAGTTAAAATTTAGTATGCAAGTAAACAAGTAGAATAGAATTTTGTCTATTTTTCGGTTAAGTAGCTGCGTCCTCCGCACCCCGCGCAACCCCCGCCGGTGACTAGAGATGCTATTTCGCGCGGGAAAGTGTTTTTTCATTGAAAATTTCATTGTTAATTTCTTCTGTGACTTCACTGAGCACTTATAAAATAAAAGAGTTTATTATTTCATGCACTTCGCTGTTCATCTCAATATGAACTTGAGAACTTTACTAAATTACTTGTCTGGTTTCGTGAAAACGATTACTTAAAATTAAGTTAAAATTTAGTTAACTACTTGACAACTTACTATGTGTAAATTAACCTTTAGAGAGCGAGACGTCTTCAGTAAAGAAGAGTACTAAAAATATATACATCAATAAATAATAAATTAATTAAATAAATAAATTTTGCTTGAGATATCATGATTTTTAGTGAAAAACGGCAAAGTAAAAAGATGCAAATCTAGGTTTGGAATTACGCCTATTTTAGCAAATATTTGACAATTTTTTACATGAACTAAAGACATTTGAAATTATTATGAAGTAACGTATGACGTATAACGTAACTAATTTCTTATTATAGTTTATTTACTCGCAAAGTTGCCTCAAAATTTGCCCAAAAATTCATTTTAGTAAAATTAGTAAAATTATATTTCAAAATAAATATAATTTTACAAATTTTTTTTTAATTTATGGCATAGATATAAATTGATATCTGTTTTAACTTTAGATCTATTGCGACAAATATTAGAATAATAGGCGTAATATGTTTGTATGGAGAAGCGCGTGAGGAGAGCAACCTTAACACTATAACGTTGGATGGAAGAGCCATAAAGGGGTAGTTAAAGAAAAAAATTGCAAAAACAAGAACTAAAATAATAAACAGGCTTTAATAGTCGCGAGTTTTAGAGACTCGATAAGGACTCAAAAATCCCATAACTTGTAAGACTCGCTCATATAGATAAATATGATAGGTATCGCTATAATAGGTAGTCCGTTGAAAATTCAAGTCTAGTCTCGAAGCAAGACTCGTGTTTTTACAACACCATCTTCAATAGTAGGTATCACGATTAAAAAAAAATACAAACAAATCCACAACAAAAGCCAATCGTTTAATCGTGAAACCCAAAGTGCAATCCAAACTCCGACTGTGCTGCAACACAAATCACAATGGCCGGTTATCACTTGCCAGTAATGGAATACGGTCCCAAAACATGAGCGCTAACTACGGGCTTCTTAAGAAGGCTCATTTAGTAACGGCTTAAGGGAATCGCTCTCGGGAACGAAGACAGACATAATAGTAGTGATGATTATAAACAGCGGCACGAAACTCGAGCGCTGACCTTCAATGCGCAGTAGTCGAAAATGAGGTATCGCGGGTGGTGAGGGGGTCGCGGGAATTGGGCGTGGGGATCGTTCATAAGCACTGATTAACTCTCGCGGATCCCTCGTAAGCGCTGATTGGCTCTCCAATCGTACTGAGTCCCGCTCACTCGTACGACGCTGCGCGCACTTGAAGGTCAGCGCTCGAGTTACGTGCCGCGGCTTATACTGGCAAGATACCACAAAAAACCGGCAAAGTGCGAGTAATCAAGTCCATTTTACTGACAGTTCTGTATATTTAATTCTAGATGACATATCACATATTATCTAAATGTCAAGTCCCTGAGACTTAAACAGTTATTTGACTTTCTTCTTATCATTGTGTGCAGACTCGTTATTGACTATAATTAGACCAACAATGCCTCGACTAATACGTTCATTATTTATCGTTGATTTCCATGAATTTCACACACATCTAAAATAAGAACAATTATTACTGTCATAAGTCTGGAATGTTCGAGAATGCAGCTCGTAGTTTACGTGCTTTTATTGTTGGCATCTATTTCCCAGTAATACACATCAATGACACTTTATATGAGCGAACCTACTTCTGACAAAGACAGCGCTATATCGGAATCGAGCGCGACAAGGACAACGTATGATAGGAACTGCTATGAGTATCTACTTATACCTACATTGCGTTCTTTGATTCTTTTAAAAATCTTTGATCGTATTCTTTGCTCCGCTTCGTTTTTTAACCCCCGACGCAAAAACGATGGGGTGTTATAAGTTTGACGTGTCTGTGTGTGTGTCTGTATGTGTGTGTGTGCCTGTCTGTTCCCCTGTAGCGCTCAAACGGGTGATCCGATTTGAACGCTGTTTTTTTTTTGTTTGAAAGGTGAATTAGTCGAGAGTGTTGTTAGTTATGTTTGATGAAAATCGATCCAAGATGGCCGCCACTACAAAATGGCAGATTATTTTTTTTTTCACAACTCCGTTAATATGGTTATCAAATGAAAGGGCTTGACTAGTAGTATAGCGCTATGCAAATCCAAGATGGCCGCAACCACAAAATGGCGAATGTCTGAAATTGTGTGACGGGGGTTTTTTAAATTTTTAATTTATACTTGTTTCGCCTTTTTTGTTGCATCTTTGAATTATTCCCCAAAGCTCTACGAAGACCAGCTTTAGGGTTCTGATCCCTCATAGTAGTAGCTGAAATAATCAGGACTTAATTTCTCATAATAGTGAGCGTAAGTACTACATATAATATTTTACCACAAAATTATCCAAGTCCAAAACCAATTTATGGAAGTAAGGTTGACCTATTATATAAATTATTGATAACTGGATAACTAAAACATGAAACTGGCTACGAGAACTAAGTAGTCCTTAGTTGTATTTAATAGTTAGGTCAGACCACCTTGTTGGCCAAGTGTTACCACCACTCGAACTTATACCACTAGATGTCAGATACCACCTCTACTACTACTACCACAGAGTACCTACAGAGGGGAAGCTTCTAGTAAGCGGCCCGCTGTAGGTACACTCACACATATGCGCATGTTTGTCACCAACTGTACCGGTTAGTGGAACGAGCGCGCGTCCGTGAACCGTTGGTGAGTGTGTTTGTGTGAGTATACCTACAGCGGGCCGCTTGTGGAAGCTTCCCCTCTGTAGATTTACTACTCGTGTGCTACTACTACCTCGATATGTGACCAATGAATTTGAGGATTCATTGTTGTAAAAGCGACTAAAGTTTCCGTTTTTTTTTTTCCAGTTCTGACTAATTGACTGTTTCATGTAGATCATAGACTTACTAAAATGTTTTTAATTTCCAGAGATAAAATATGCAGTCACGTCGAGATCCCCATACTGACACGATGCTGCTTCTGCCTGCCGCTGAGGAAGGGCCTCATAGCCTTCGCCTACGTCAATTTAGTGAGTTTTTATTTATTCCACCACTACCACCACTACAGCACTTGTAGAGGTCCGAAAGTCGTTTGTGGGAATGGGCGTAATGTTCTATAACTCGTAAATAAAAAGTACAAGGGCCTATTTCACCATTGTCTGATAAGTGTCGGATAGCCTAAACAGAATAACTTATAAGCTTCTTGGCCTAAACGTAAGTTTTCTCACCTTCTTACTTTATGTCAAGTGACAAAGACAAAATTTGTGAATAAACTATCCGACACTTATCAGAAGGTAATAAAACAAGCCGTGTAACTAGAGTCTTTTTGCCACATTCATTTATTTTCTCAATAGTTGAATGCCTCGCAGAGTACGCTCCTATGTGTGAAGACTGCCAGTGTGGCTAATTCTGTTGTACACAAATCTCTAAACTAAACTAAAATGACAGTTCTAAATCTATTGCTATCCTTTTCCGCAGTGAGCACTGTGAAAGAGATAGGAATAAATTTAGACCTGTCATTTTAGTTTAATTTAGAGAATTGTGTACAACAGAATTGGCCACAGTATCAGCTGTTAGTTATGTATGTGATACAAATAATACATAATTAATACCTAAGTCACATAGCGATACAGCAATTCTTGTTCAGTCATTAGTCTTTCACTTTCTAAATGGAAAGTGTTAGTTAGCTGTTCTTGTTAAATTCGTGAATTTTGCGAATTCTATAATTCGGTTTTTATTCGGTGTGAAATCGTAACGGTAATTTGGTCTAATGATAGAATTGTAAGTAGTGGTAATCTTATAGTTACAATCGAGTATTTCGGAGAAACTATCTTTGATAAACAAATCCATAAATTTATTGCTTTTTAACCGACTTCAAAAAAGGAGATTACAGTTCGACACGTATGTATGTAACATTTTGGAACTGCAAGATATTCACATAATGTGATAATCTGGACTTCCACACAAATATACAAAATAAAATTTCTTAAGAGTATGTTTGTGTGTAATGTATGTCTATGTCCACACACTTCTCTGAAACTATTAATCGGATTGTGATCATTATTTTTTATTGTCTTACATTTAAATCAAATTAGGGAACAGTGTAAGTTTCGTCAAAATTTCTTTATATATGGACTGTTAAGTGTTTGGTGAAGTCGGTTTAACTTTCAATCTTTTAGTTTAGATTAATAAATCATTGTTTACAGAAATCGCAATTATAGGTATTTCCTTGTCACACAAGGAAATATTATTGCATTTCTACGCTGACGCATTTGATACATTAACCTACATTGAGAAGGTGATACGTAAACAGAAATTGTAGCAAATTACACATAATTAAAATAAAAAATAGATTCATCATTATTTGCCAACAACCATTATTTACTTCCAGCAAAATCTTCTTATGTGCAGATTACATCTATTACGGTAAACTGAGTCTTAAGTCGCAACGATAAAAGCCGTATTTCTTTGGCGTTTGTTTGAGACTATTTAATTTTTTTGTAAAGATTGCAGCACTGTGGTTTTTATTTCAGTAAGTAAACATGCACGAGTTGTAAATTAAAAACATCGTAGATTTAAAATATGTTTCTAAATATTTTTGATATCTCGTCGTCATCGTCTCCAAGGATAGTTGTCCACAGCTGGACATAGAGAGACCCTCTTTCAAGTACCTATCGCCACTTAACGCGATCTTGTGCCGTTTATATCTAGTTGCTGCCAACGTCAAGCTTAAGATCGTCCTTTCCACCATGGGGAGATCTTCCAACGCTGCGTTACTTACCTATTTAAATGTTATTAAACCGTACTCAAATCGGTCCATCCGTTTGAGGTGTACCTACTAATGGTCTATGACACACACAGACAGACAAAGCGGTCTGGATTATTAAACACCCCACGTTTTTCGTCGTCCTCAACCGTTTTTCGTACGGGAATATAAAAAAGAAAGAACTGAGAGCTAGAGATCATTGGAAAGAACAAGTAGCCATTTTTCTATTATAGAACAATAAAAAATGATGTGGAAACTAGTTGATGCCCGCGACTTTGTCCGCGTGGATTTAGGTGGATTTTAAATCCTGTGGGAACTAGGTATTTGCTTTTCCAGGATAAAGGTTGCCTATGTCAATTTCCAGAACGCCAACTACCTCTGTACTAGGTACATCAAAATCGGTTTAACTGTTGGGCCGTGAATAAGCTAGCAGACAGACAGATACACAGACAGACACACCTACGCATTTAGTAGCCTCTATTAGAAATTAGAATGGACAATATACTACACAGTACCACACGAGTAGTAAATCTACAGAGGGGAAGCTTCCACAAGCGGCCCGCTGTAGGTATACTCACACAAACACACTCACCAACGGTTCACGGACGCGCGCTCGTTCCACTAACCGGTACAGTTGGTGACAAACATGCGCATATGTGTGAGTGTACCTACAGCGGGCCGCTTACTAGAAGCTTCCCCTCTGTAGGTACTCTGTGACAGTACTAACACTACACTAATTTAACTATAAGAATAGAATACCTAGGTAGGTAGGTAAGTCTACCACTTACTGTGAATTACATAATTCAAACAAGTTTAGTTTTTTATAGGAGCGGGCATTTGACCGAGAATCATCCGAGCATCTCATATTTTATTTTTAAAATGACCTTGTAAAGTTGTATTGTACTGATGATTTATACTGTTGTTTTTTTAGTGTTCCGTACTTGAAATAAATTAAACCGGCCAAGTGCGTGGCGGGCCACGCGCAGTGTAGGGTTCCGTAGTCACAATCCTCGAAAAACAGATATAACTCCTTAACCTGTGAACCCTACTTAGCCATGATAGTTTTCCTTTAAAATTGATTATATTATATACTACTGATGTGAATTTTTTCAAGTTCTTATATACTGCCATTTGGCTGATAGAGGGGGGGGGGGGACACTTGACTCTAATAAAAATTAGCACTTTAAATCATATTTTACAAACGGATCTAGAAATCGAAAAATGATGTTCCCACACCCACAGTATTTTTAAAAGACCTATTCAACGATACCCCACACTATGGGGTAGAGGAGAAAAAAAATATTCATCCCCACTTTACATGTAGGGAAGCTACCCTAAAAAAAATATTTATCAAAATTTTATTTTACCACTTTGTTGACGTGATTAATATTTATACCCATGCCAAATTACAGATTTCTAGCACTAATAGTCTCTGAGATTAACCGGGGACGGACGGACGGACGGACAGACAGACAGACAGACAGACGGACGGACGGCCATGGCGAAACTATAAGGGTTCCTTGTTTAGTACGGAACCCTAAAAACGGTACTCTAAGCTGTGAGATACATGACCATGATGAGTGACACTGTCGCTCGCAACGCAAGTAAGCAATATTAGATACGTGTCGCCTTGAATGCTCTGAATACATTTCTATACAAAATAGTGTGCAAGTCTTGTCTCCCAAATGTCGTCCAAAAGCGCGATCTGAAAAGTATATCCGCTTACCTGTCGCAGTTTAAAAAACATGGCCGCATGTGCCAGACTGTCATGGCGGATGGTAGCGAACGCGGCACGTTATTGTTTACAAAACAGAAACCAGTTTAAAATTCAAGTGCAAATCGTTATGAACAGAGCTAACAGATTACACTAACTTTTTATACCAGTTAATTCTATAATCGATTGCCCTAACACGTAAACCGTTTCCATTGCAGGTGCTAACGGTGGTGGTGACCACTCTGCTGTCGATGTACATCTCGTACGTGAGGAACGCGGAGACACCGCCCCAGGACGGCTCGGAGTACCCCCGCCTCATCGCGGACACCACCGCGCTGATACTGGAAGTCGGCATGACCATCGTCTTCATAGTGGCGTTGCATATGGTAAATATAATACGCTAGCGTGCTCTCGCCAGGCGAATCGATTAGCAAACCACGAACTAAACTAACCTAGCTTACCTCACGTAGTTTAGTAGTGGCCGTTTATGCGAACTAAGTTAAGCTAACATCTCGTACGTGAGGAACGCGGAGACACCGCCCCAGGACGGCTCGGAGTACCCCCGCCTCATCGCGGACACCACCTCGCTCATACTGGAAGTCGGCATGACCATCGTCTTCATAGTGGCGTTGCATATGGTAAATATAATACGCTAACGTGCTCTCGCTAGGCGACTCGATTAGCAGACCAGGAACTAAACTAACCTAGCTTACCTCACGTAGTTTAGTAGTGGCCGTTTATGCGAACTAAGTTAAGCTAACATCTCGTACCTGAGGAACGCGGAGACACCGCCCCAGGACGGCTCGGAGTACCCCCGCCTCATCGCGGACACCACCGCGCTGATACTGGAAGTCGGTATGACCATCGTCTTCATAGTGGCGTTGCATATGGTAAATATAACACGGTAAATATATGAACTGTTGTGTCTGTATTTGTACAACAGATACAATGCTTTGTCTCATCTACATCAGCAGTGAGGGTAGCCGTCATTTTGCCATTCAGGCGATGCACGTCGGACGGATAAGACGTGCCCTGCCCTCGGGGCTGGTGTGGTGATGAGCCAGTGAAACGGCGATACTTATAGTTAATTCCCGTATGTCGTGATGGTGATCACTACATGAACCTTGCCTGAACCAATTCGGTAACATCCTCCTGCCAGGCGAATCGATTAGCATTACATAAACTAAGCTAACCTAGCTTACCTCACGTAGCTTAGACATTAGTAGTGACCGTTTAAGCAAGCTATGACCGTCGACGACGACGAGATTTGGCACGAAAATAGCCTTGCATCCCGGAGACGTCATAGGCTTTTTATCGCGGAAAGTCGAAGGACGAAGTCACTAGCAGCTACCATTATAAAAATGAAAGTTTGTCGTATCTTTGTGTTTAATTTACTTGTTCCAATTTCCAGAAACATGTGCTGCTCATGAAGATCTACCTCTATTTCGAGATCGTGTTCTCAATCATCGGGTTCGTGTACAGCCTCGCGTTCCTCACCCGGGAGACGGCTAGCGAGCTGTTCCTGATACTTTTCCAACTGAGTAAGTTGCAATAGAAATGCAGTAAATATTACCCTAATTTTGAGTAAATTAAATCAGTGTTAGTAATGTGAGTGCAAAAGATTGTGTGCCATCAGGAACATGTAGGGAGTACCAGTCTCATAAAGTAGATTGTTGTTTTCTTACAAGTTCCATAGCTTTAGATTTATCAAGTCCAGAGGCGACGTGGACCCAGGCCCACGGCCTCGCGCTCCGGAGGGCCTCGCGTCCCTTTTTTTTTGCATTTTAAATAATCTTCTTGTGCGGGCTGAGGGCCCCGCAAAATATATCTTGCCCAAATAAAATTTAGGCCTTGCCCCGCCACTGATCAAGTCTAATAATTTTTGATGGTTTCAAGTAACGCGCGCGTAATTTATGAGTTGAATGAACTTTGTCCCATGTTTCAAATTGTCAAAATGAGGAATTCACAGAATCAGTTATTGGGCTGACTTATCTGTACATTCTTCTCACTGGGAAGTTGATAATACCTATTTAAACGCATTTATGTCAACACGGGCGAGCGTCGCGCGTCGGTTCTGTCATTTATTTTCATTGGAGGGTTTTTTAATTTTTTTTTAAATATTCATTCCAGTGGTACAAATCTACCTGGTGATCCTCATCTGGAGCTCGATTGTGAAGATGAAAAGAGACGGAACAGTCAAGTACACACGCGAGCAGGACACCGTATAGCATCGTAGCACAACACAAATTAAGTTAGTGGAGTTTAAAAAGTTAAAGGTGGAAATATAATAATATATTTTCAAAACGCGACGCGACCAGTATGCCTTGGTAAGTCGGTAGGTTAGTAAAGTTGAAAAAAGTTAAAGGTGGAAATACCTATAATATATTTTCGTAACGCGACGCGTCCAGTATGCCTTGGTAAGTCGGTAGGTTAGTCAAGTTATAAAACTTAAAGGTGAAAATAAAATATATTTTCAAAACGCGACGCGACCAGAATCGTGCCTTTGTAAGTCGTTATGCGTTAAGAGTTCAAATCAAAGAATTAAAAATTGTATAGAGTTGTAAGGGAGCGTGACCTTGAAGCGGCGCAGATGACTAGTGGTGCATCAACACACGAGTAGATAAGTACAGAGAGGAAGCTTCTACAAGCGGCCCGCTGTAGGTACACTCACACAAACACACCAACGGTTTACGGACTCCCGCTCGGTCCCCCAACCGGTTGTTGGGTGACAAACGTGCGCATATGTGTGAGTGTACCTACAGCGGGCCGCTTGTAGAAGCTTTCCCTCTGTACTTATCTACTCGTGTGGCATCAGTACGCACATAGATAGATATCAGACTTCAGCCGTATAATATAGAGAGATTTTATTTGCTGTGACGCCATCTAATTACTGTATGTGGAGACTGCCAAATTGCAGGCTAAATAAGGATATTTGATTTCTGTGATTATTAGCAGCAGTATAGTATCAGTATCGTGGCGGTATCTACATACTTTTGCGAGTTGCTTTAAAGCGGTGTTCGATTGGATTGTGTATCCTTCGTATATACTTCGTGTAGCGCCATCTAGTAAGTACCGTAAACCCGGGTAACTTGGCCCGAATTTCTTAAGTTTTTTGGTTCAATGTCGAATATTTAAAAAACTATTATTAGTTTTACTTTGTTTGTGAGCTACACTACTGTTAAATGTACTCTTCTTTTCATATAATTAAAATCTATAACAATCAAATGGAAATGTATATGATAAAAAGTTAAATTTAGAGAGCGGGCCAAAAATTGATCACTTTTTACAACTTTGCCCATTTTGGGAAAACTTATATAACTCCAGTATTTTTAACCGTAAGATCATGAAACTTAGGGATACTTTAGAAAAATAGTTTATGTAACATAGGATCTTATTACTAAACATTTAAATGTTCATATTAGCTGCCAAAATTGAGTGGGCAAAGTTGCTATAATTTTTTTGTAACTTTTCATACTAATAAAATGATAAGCTAGGGTTGTCATTTTTTATTCTTAACCAGGTTTAAGGTAACGTACGTAAGTTATTATAATTTCAAACCAAAAATATTAAAACAAATATGAAATGAAGCTTATAAAAATCTTTAATTTACTTATGAGAAATTTAATAAGTATATTTTAACTTAATACTAATAAAACATTCTAGTAAGGAATCATCAAAAAATTAAATCAAAAATATTCAGTCAGTTTGTTAAAATCACAAAAATTATTATTATTAAGGTAGGTAGGTATTAAGGAATAATGAGAAAAAACCTATGACCTTGAAATATTTACGAGATAATTTTCAAAGTACCGCCTTTCTAACAAAAAAAGAATGGATGAAATCGGACTACGCGTTAATGAATTACAGCTAAATACACCATTAGACTTTCATTCCCTCTTCCAAGGAAACCTTGCTGAATTTCGGAATAAAAAGAAAGAAAGAAAGAAACGACGAATTTCGACGTGATGCGCGGCCAAGATACAGACAGACAGACAGACAAAAAAATATATATATATATATATTTTTGGCTTCAGTATCGATTATAGTGCCCTAAAAAAAATTCAAAATATCTTCAATGTACAGAATTGGATCTGTTACAGTTTTATCATATTGTAGAAATAAAAACTTTCTCATAACAACAGAGATAGTTCCAAAATGAACTGTGATAAACAAAACGTAAACGAAAGTAACTGTTAATGTCAATTTAAATTTACTGTACAGGTGACAACCCTAAGAGCTATATTTTGGTGGGCAAAGTTATAAAATGTGCGTCCGAAACAGCAATATAACATTGCCCACCAACATATTTCTGAAACTGAGAAAGCTTCCGCGCTGATTATTCGATCTGTATCGTTTATTTGATATCAAATAACTGTAGTTTAAAAATTACTTACCTGTTGCAATTACCAAGCAAGTTACAACAAAAGTTTTTTACACTATTTTTGGCCCGCTTTTTATGCCATCAACTTTGACTGGTGCTCACTGCTAACTGAAGTGAAATTGGTAACAGTTGCTTATGCAGTTTTGCCAGAAATATACTCAATTTTGTACCACAGATTAAATAATAAACGTAAGTAAAATATCTTTCCAGATTATTCAACATTTGTAAAAAGTACTGCGTCGGGCAAAGTTAGGTTAGTTGGGCGAAGTTACCCGGTTTTACGGTACTGGATGTGGAGAACCACTAACAGCATTTCTAATAGAAATAATAAAATCTAAAAAATTGAATTAGAATTTCTATTAACTTATGTAGATTTCTGTGGTCCAAAGATATATCTTTAGAATCATAATACAAACGCCTGATGCTGCGTCTGTTTGCGTCCTTTCAAGATATTGTTTCCACCTTCTGTGTACAATATTTGATTATTGGATGTTGTTTATAAAAAACAACGCTCCTTATGTGGCGAATTGTAATGAAAAACTAATATTTTAGCAAACATTTGCTAATCAGATTATATTAATTACTTATACCTATAGGATTCTATTGCTAAGTTAGGTTAAATAGTTACCATAAACAAAGGTCTTATCAGTAGTGGGTTAGTACCAGCTGGCCCATTTCGACAACTTTGGTACATTTCGAGTATCGAAACACTATAACGAGCAAGTAATATGTTTATTGTAATGATGAGTAATGTGAGAGTAATCTGTATAATTAATCTGAGTTTGCGCACCTCCAAAACTTTACCAAAATATACTAAATATCGAAAAACTGTAATATGTATTGCAAAATGAACCAAAATATTCTTATTTTAATGTCGTAATTCAACACATCGAATATTTATTTTACAACATTTCTGCTTGGGGCGCTGACTGTAGACGAGTGCTGAATGTATTGGCGAACTCAAACCTTAGAAAGCAGGCAGTTTAATTCCATTTCACTCTGAAGTCATTGTGTTTCGATATGTATGTAGTATTTAGTAAAGTTTTAGAGGTGTACAAACTGAGACTAACCATACTGTATAGTATTTCAATACTCAAAATTTAAAATCATTGTCTAGATGTGCAAACTCGCACTAAGGATACCTACTAAAGTGTGTGTGTGTGTTTGTGTGTGTGTGTGTGTGTGTGTGTGTGTGTGTGTGTGTGTGTGTGTGTGTATCAGAATTGAGATTATCGCATATTCGAAACCCGATTTGTGTGATGTTCGAATTACGATATTTTGCGATTGATGTGATTTTACTATAGGAAATTAATATGGGAATGAATAATACTAACTACAGTGTAAACTCTATTTATCGAATAAAACTCCCTATACTAAGCACTGTATTTATAAAATAATATATCTTAATAATATTACTTACTTTGAAAAATAAGGGATTTCCTGTTCTTAATTTTCCATAGTACTTGATCTATAGTCTGATTTTTAATTCGGTGGAATTCTGACAGTTGTCATTTAAAAATAGAATGAGTTATTTGTATGAAAAACAGGGATACCTCCTGAAGTTCGATTTTACCCCAAACTAAAGTAGCTGAAGTACCTATCTGTCAGGCATTTGTCATATCTACATGAAGCAAATGATTTTTATAAACCGGTCAAATTAGACTAAAAATAGGGGTGAGGTTACAATAATTCACACCTGGCTGAAAATTGGTTGGATTGTTCAAAACACTATTATAAATGAAATGTGAAAAGTCCTCATCGATCCGACACCTGGAAAAAAATTTACTCCTGGACACGCACAGTTAACTCACACTTGGCTGAAAATTGGTAGGATTATTCGAAGCACTATTATGAATGAAATTTGAAAAGTCCTCATCGATCCGACACCTGGAAAAAAAATTACTCGGGGTCAAAGGTCACAAAAACGGGTTTTTCACGATTTTCAGCAAAACGGTAAGTTTTATCATAAAATTAGCTTTAACAAAATTGTAGATCAGATAATTATCTATAAAAAATGTTTTAATACTTTTTTTCTTAAGAGCCACCATTTTTGAGATAGGTATAACTATTCAAAAATTTAAGTGTCGAAATAAAAATGAGGGACTGGATTTCTTTTTACCCGAAATTCTGATATTTCCAATATTTTATGTGTGTAATTATGTAACTTATATGTGTAAGTTATGTGTAAGTTACACACTCACACATATAAAATATTATAAATATCAGAATTTCGGGTAAAAGGAAACCCAGTCCCTCATTTTTATTTCGAAACTTATCTTTTTGAATCATTATATCTCAAAAACGGTGGCTCTTATGAAAAAAAGTATTCAGACATTTTTTATAGATAATTATCTGATCTACAATTTTATCTATAAGTAATTTTATGATAAGACTTACCGCTTTGCTGAAAACTTCCCGTGAAAACTTTGACCCCGAGTAATTTTTTTTACAGGTATTGGATCGATGAGGACTTTTTACATTTCATTTATAATAGTGTTTCGAACAATTCTACCATTTTTCAGCCAAGTGTGAATAAACTGTGCGTGTCCAGGAGTAAATTTTTTTCCAGGTGTCGAATCGATGAGGACTTTTCACATTTCATTTATAATAGTGTTTTGAACAATCCTACCAATTTTCAGCCAGGTGTGAATTATTGTAACCTTGGAAGTCTAAATTGACTGGGCTATTATTTATATGTAAATTTTGAATTTAATATTATCTTTTTTGTGGGTACCTACTGTTTTATCTCTGGTAATATTAAGAAGAATTCCACGGAATTAAAAATCAGAGTTTGACGTCAATTTTTATTTTTGAGAATAGTAATTCAGCAAATAAAATTCAGGCGTAGGTCGCTAATATTTTGGGATTTTATTTTCATTCATAAGTGTATTTTATATTCATTGTTAATTATAACAATGTACAAACTTTAAGCCGTCGAAATATAATTTAAATAAGTTATTATAATTATAGAAAAGTTCTTGCAGCTGTTGGGATTGTCCCTTTTGTGGGGTGTCCTGCGGTATACACTATACGCTCACTTTTAATTTATTTTTAAAACTTCGTAAATGTGATACATATTTATTAAAAGCTCAAAAATATTGTATTTTAATATAATATTTAATATTATAACAGAGTAACTTATCTTCAAAGTAACCACCTATTAATTATGTGACTAACTTTAAATAGGTACATTTAAAGTTACCTACTCTGTACTTTATAAAAAAATGAAATTCACTATTATAACATTTAATTGAAATGTTATAGTTATCACAGGTAAATATATTTTTAAAGATATTTTTGTAAATATATCATATAAGTATAGTATACATAAATATAAAATTATTTTGTTATATCAGATTTAAAATGATACAAGATTATACGCCAAATAAAATATTTTTTATACATTAATAATTATTTTTTTGTTAAGCACTTTTCTCATAAGTTCTCAGGTTTAGATAACTTTTGTTCCGGGGTCTGTCTCAAAAACTAAACTAATTACTTAGTTAATAATTTCTGTACATTATGTACCATGTTATACTAACTAACACAACATAATATATTCTAAAAACATCGATTCATAGTGTAGTTTGTAAGTTATGCCGCAACAAACAAATATTTTTAATTAGTCATATTATGTACGGGACCCTAATAGAGCAATGGCCCATTCGCACTTGGTCGATTTAATTTCTTAAAAATATTAATTCATCATCATGATCAACCCATTACCGGCTCACTACAGAGCACGGGTCTCCTCTCAGAGTGAGAAGGGTTTTGGCCATAGTCTACCACGCTGGCCAAGCGGATTGGCAGACTTCACACACCTTTGAGAACGTTATGGAGAACTCTCAGGCGTGCAGGTTTCCTCACGATGTTTTCCTTCGTTTGTTAAAACGCACATAACTCCGAAAAGTTAGAGGTGCGTGCCCGGGATCGAACCCACGACCTCCGATTAGAAGTCGGTCGTCCTAACCACTAGGCTATCACAGCTTTTTTTTGGTATAATAATTTGGTAAAATATTAATTAGTTTTGCATAAAATAATGATTTCCCGACCTAATTTCGGCCATGGTGGACAATCTCAACCTAAGCAGAATCTAACCAACTGTGTATGTAAGAGATATTATAATGCATACGTGTGTGCGCATAATATACAGATGCATTCTCTATTCCTTCACTCTCATAGTCCGATAGGACACCAATACGACTCTACCGGAGAGAGATCAGGCTCAATACCGACGGCTTTACGTGGGCAAGCAAGTAGGCGGTGTTAGATACCTACCCCCGTGCCTCGGAGAGCACGTCAAGCAGTCGGTCCCGGTTATTATCACTATCATGTGACAATAGTCGTTAAAGCCCACCAACCCGCATTGGAGCAGCGTAGTGGGTCTAAGCTCTAAATCCCTCTCTCCTATGAGAGTGGAGGCCTGTGCCCAGCAGTGGGACGTTAAAAGGCTGTATTGGTGATGGTGGATGTAAGAACAAAATAACTATAATTGGTAGGTATATTAAATAACGACAGTACTATAAAATATATAATACAAAAGCCTCAGATTATAACAACTCAGGCTGAGTTATACCAGTTGTCAGGGTTCACAACATTACGCAACCGCTCCCTCTCCTCTTGACTCCTCTCTTCTAGATGCTTGAAGAAGCTGGAAACTATCATCAGCATGTAGAACCGGACCGCTGTAACAATTACATCACCATCATCATGATCAACCCATTACCGGCTCACTACAGAGCACGGGTCTCCTCTCAGAGTGAGAAGGGTTTTGGCCATAGTCTACCACGCTGGCCAAGCGGATTGGCAGACTTCACACACCTTTGAGAACGTTATGGAGAACTCTCAGGCATGCAGGCTTCCTCACGATGTTTTCCTTCACCGTTAAAGCAAGTGATATTTAAATACTTAAAACGCACATAACTCCGAAAAGTTAGAGGTGCGTGCCCGGGATCGAACCCACGACCTCCGATTAGAAGTCGGTCGTCCTAACCACTAGGCTATCACAGCTTAACAAATACCTACATAGTTACCTACATTAGGTTTTATTATTAAAAAAACTATCCCTAATGATCTAGATACATATAATAAAATCGTAGACTTGCCGTGTCTGTATACATTAAAGATTTTTGCAAAACATAACTGGGAGACGTTAGGTTATAGAACGTAAAAATGAAATGTTTGTTTTTGTTTATTTGTCTGTGTGTTTGTGAATAAACATACAGAAACTACTGAATTGATTGAAATTAAACTTAACATGATTTAGGGACCTCATCGATCTCCAATTTTTTTTATTTCATTATTCAATCAAACTTAAAGAGGGAAGCAAGTATTTATATTTGATTCGTCAAACACATACAAATAAAGGAGTTATGACCTCCCGCACAGAGGGGCAGAACACGATTTTTAGCGCCGCACCAGCGGAAAGTCTTGTGAGATTCGTCACATCCCCTAACGCAGTTAACGTGTTCATACTACGGAGTAACATATAGGATACTTTTTATCCCGAAGTTCAACACGGCTGCCTTATGAGAGGGGATGAAAGTAAAAATGTGTACCTACTTAACTGTAATTCATTAACGCGTAGTCTGATTTCATTCATTCTCTTTTGTTACAAAGGAGATAAAATTTAAAGATTATCCTGTAAATATTTCAAAGTCATCGGTTTTGTAGTTCAAAAATTACAGCCATCACAACCCTCAGTATTCCATATTACTAGGAACCCAGATTGTACAGGAACCTTTAAACGTATGGATTATTATCACCCGTGCGTTGTGTTTGTCTGTTTATCTATTTGTTACACATACTATCTGAGGATATAATTTAACATACTAAAGCACAAAAAAAAAATAAGATAACACCACTTTGACACTATGGCACTATGTCATCACTATTAGAGCTTAGAGCGGGGCCGCACTGCGAAAATTATTCGCGCGAATAAAATTCGCGCAGTTTATATTCCGCATTTTAATATATTTTTCTCGCGAATTTTAAATCGCATGTACGTGCAGCTTCATACCCATATGTCACAGAGTTTTGCGAAAAAATTCGCGCGAATAAATTTCGCAGTGCGGCCTAGGCCTAACAGGCCTATGACCAACAGGGGACGTATAGTGACTGAAGATATAAGATAACATACTCAAGCCCAAAAACTCGACGACGTAGACCAGCAGGGTGTTGTTCCCGTAGCGGTTGACGACGCTCAGCGTCGACCAGAACACGAAGATGAGCATGGAGACCAGCACTTGGAGAGACGTCCAGATTATCCACGGCTTGACAAGCTGGCCTTTTTCCTGAAAACATTTTCAACAAACTGGTTTTATGCATTTTAATTGTAAGGTACTGGGTTTTTCTGTCAAGAAATTCTCAGTGCCACCCCGGAGTTGGTGGTATTTCACCCCCATGCCTCGGAGAGCACGTGCTTAACGTGCTAACGTGCTTAACGTGCTCTCCAAGGCATGAGGATTCAACACCGCTAACTTCTTTTCTTCAACCGACCCAACAGGGATTCTGACCCAGGACCTCATCACTCACATCCGAATAAGCCAGCCACTAAACATCTTCTTCGTAAAGTGCCATCTTCTTTCGAAGGTCGGCGATCATTAAGACAACTTTTATCTTCGATGCCGCGGCTCTGAATAGTGAACGGGGTGCTTTTTCCAAACCATTGGCGTAGGGTTTTCAGCCAAGATGTTCTTCTTCTCCCCACACTTAATTTTCTTGTATCTTGCTCTGTATGACGAGTTGTAGCAGTTCGTATTTTCGGTGCCTCATTATGGACCGAGATATTCAAGCTTTCTTTTCTTTCTTTTCCACTAAACATACGAGGCAGCTATTAGGGAATACGTCATGTACATACCTTCAGAACGCCAACCAGCATGATCGTGCTAAGGAACAGCGTGACAGTGTGAGCGACGGTGACACCGACCACGACCCCGTAGGATACCACGACCTCCACGTCGTCTGGCGTCCAGTGCGTTGGCAGCACGTTCAACGCCGCCAGGCATTGCGCTAGCGCGAATATTGAGTATAGCTGAAATTGAAATTGATTTTTTAAATTTAATAATTGCGGGCAGATGAGCAAGCGGGTCAGTTGCTCGTCTGTGTTGTTCAGTCAGTCATCTAGTCTCGGTCAGTGATGTTCAGTGATTACCGCCGCCCATGAACATTTGCAGCACCGGAGGAACCATTAATGCGTTGCCGGCTTTTGAGGAAGGGGACTGTCTATTCAGCTCGCTACCGGAACGCATCGGATGCTTTGCGGCATATTACGGCTGAAGTGTGGTCGCTAGCCAGGCGGATTCGGGGTAGAATCCTACCACAAAGTGGTGATACCATTTAAATAAAGTTGTGTGGTATCAGGCACAACGACCCGTAGAGGGGACTGAGAGCGTCGTTAGCATATTGGCAGGGTGCACCGCGCACAGGTGAGGTTGACTTTGACCACATAGATGGAATTTGGGCCACTTACACCCCAGACTGAAAATGAAGTGAAATTATTGGTAACAGCAACCGGAATGGTTTTTTGGTCCCATGGCGGAGTTGGTAGTGGATTAACTTCACCATAGATTAATTATAGATTGAGCCATCGATTTCACGAAGTGAGGATTGTTCATCACGCGGTTAAAGTAAGATCACAGTCAAAGCTGCTTTTAGTCTCTTCATTGGGTATACTTACTATCAAAATCAAAGCGGACAAGACGCTGCCAAATTTCAAGGAGAGACACGCGAAGCTGGACTGCGTTGGAATATTGTCCAACGAGAGTTGAAATTCTAAAACAAAAAGTAACTACTGTTAGTGGGAATCTGGAATCTTTTGATTGCAAGAAGAATCTACAGCACCACAGTCCACAGAGAGAGCTCTACTATTTCTGATTTAAAAATAACCCTAACGTAACGACGACCTTCCTGGCGCAACGGTGAGCGCTGTGTCTTATAAGTGGTAGGTCCCGGGTTCGATTCTCGATAGAGGCAATTTATGAATTTATATTTCCTAAATTGTCTCTGGTCTGGTCTAGACGTGGCTAGTTTCCACCCTATCGTCAAAACCGTGCCGCCCAACGATTTAGCGTTACGGTACGATGCCACGTAGAAACCGATCAGGGGTATGGGTTTAATAAAAACTGCCATAAGCCTTCCAGGTTAGCCCGCTTCCTTCAGACTGCATCGTCGCTTACCATCGCGTGAGATCGCAGTTAAGAACTAACTTGAAAGATGAATAAAAATATATTTAAAAATAATAACTATGGTGGGTAAGTGAAAAATTTGCGATCAAAGAATGAATTCCCATTTAAGTATTACAATTATCTTCAATAGGTAATGTTATCATTTTATCATGAAAAAGTCAACAAACATACATTATATCTAAACACACCCATCCAAATTCCTCAAAATAAAAAAAAACTCCACTCACTCGACTTCATTGTAGCCTACTACCAAGCCCCGATGTTCCAATACAATCCCGCAGGATGATATTGTTACTCCTCGAAACGATATCCAAGGTTCAACTGTCACCGGCTAAGAAAAGTAATAAACGAGAAACCCGTCCGTGCTAACAATGGACACTGATACGTTATCAAAACAAACTCTAATCTCGGACCGTACAGTACTAGATAAAGGACACTATCGCGACGTCACCCGAATTATCGATATTTGCATATTTAAGGACATCGGCGATTCGGTAGAAGCGTTTTGTTTGTTGTTTCACGTTGTTAGCGTGTTTAAAGATAAATTAGCTATTGAATGCCAAACTAAACAATGTACCTATTTGTCTTTTCGAAGTTAAACAGTAGGGTTAGTACGAGTTTGCACATTGCGAAAACGTTCGATATCGAGTATCGAAACCTAATAGCTTCAAAGTAAAATGGACCTAAATTAGCTTGTTCTAAGGTTTGGTTTCGTCCTACATCTACAGCAGCGTTCCATGCTTGAGAAATAAAGAAAATACTGATTGTACAACTTTAAAGCAAGGGTGTTAGGTAAATTTTACTCCGACATTATAGTTTTATAATATTCGAAATCTTGAAAGTCGAAATGTACAAACTCATAATAAGGTATATAGGTCTTAAAATGCTAGAAATAACTGCACGAGGTGACGTTGATGTTCATGAAATGGAAATAAAATACAAACAATAAAACTCATCTATTTATTTGTTGAGTACCGCAGGAGATTCTATAATATAAAAACATGGTGATAAAGTAAATTGAATAGGTGGGATATTAGATCTTTAGGACATTAAATATAAAATCATTCCGCACATCATTACAAACTAGACCATACTCATGGTTCAATCAACCTAACTACTTAAATCTCAATACTCCATAAGTGCTGGTCAGATTTGCTTCATCAATGTTCATCTATGATATACCTGCATCCTCACACAATCCTATTACAACAATAAAGATAATTTTTGCACAGTACTAAATATGATATAAGTATCGTCTAGAATCTAGATGTCCACTACAAGATTATAATGATATTGAATCTTGATTATTGATTTAGACTTGACACAGAGCTTATTCTTTCGTGACCGATCCATGGTATTCTTTTGCTTGTTCGCTTGCTGAAGCTTTCCTTAATCCTCTTTCGATATTCCCTATTCATGATTCGTCATCGCCAAGTAAATCAAAACTAAGTATTTTGAAATGCCTTTGTACATGACAAAATTTCACCGTGTGTCAACAGCTTTGCAAACTAGATTTGCTGACAACAGAACCAGCTGCATTTGACTACATTTGACGCGTATCTACTGCGCGAAAAAATGTCATCATGGGCATTGAGTTTAACATTTCAATTAGCATACATATACCATAACCATCTCAGTCTTTTACACATTTTATCATCATCTTATCATTCATCGTAACCCCAAATACACAAAAAAATACATTAAACAACACAAAAAGGGCATTAGACTAGAACAACTAAAATGGGGGACCCCTAACCAAACATTACATTTACAAAATATTTACAAATACATATTTGGCAAATTATTCCATATACTAAGTATTCCAAGAAACAAAAATGGTAACTTTAATGCCCGTAATGTGAATATAAAGAATGGCCACCGTGTAGAATACCTCCTCCATATCCATAACCAATATGTGAACCACCCAAAACTGAATGGCCAATAGAACCGATGGAACCAATACTTGATGATACAACAGGAACACCAGAATATAGTCCACCTATGCCACCGATTCTACCAATTCCCCCATATCCATATCCACCAATACCAATGCCAAGGCCACCAAGACCGCCAATACCACCGACGGCAACGCCAGAACCGATCGTGCCAATAGACACAGCTTGAGTTGCCACCGGTACAGGCACAGGCACCCTTACAGGCACAGGGGCTGGCACGCTGACTGCATATGGCTGCGGTACAGGAATTCCAACTCCTAAAAAGAAAGAAAAAATATCTTGCATTGTTACAGAAAAATCGCTTTTTACATTTATGATTATTACTTAATGTGTGTCTGAACATTTAGTACTAACCAAATACCATTAGTCTACTGTGGTATCTACTCTTAGCAAGAACTTTACGCTAGGGTGCGAAGGAAAATTTGTCATGTTTCTACATGGCTAATATTCTTTAGTTCAACGGCGTAGTCTTAGCCGATAGACATCCTGAAATCCAGAGAAAGATAATGAAGTTCATTCTGATTTTCTCCTTCCAAAAACGTTTCCTTTTAAACGGAAGAATGTCTCAAAGGGCACGATTAATTCGTGTCGTTTGTATCCAGTTACTGCCAGCAACTCGCTTGGGATATCCGTCCTGGATGCACGCACCAACGCAACGTTCCAACGTACCTTAAGGGCATACTTTCGAGTACCTTGAGGCCCAACATGTATCTGTTCTGCGAGCTATGGGACTCGCCCGTTGCCACTACATCTTTGCGACAAGATGAGCTATATATTCTACATACTACACCAATCATATCTAAGCAATTAAATATCACTTGCTTTAACGGTGAAGGAAAACACCGTGAGGAAACCTGCATACCTGAGAGCTCTCTATAATGTCCTCAGGGGCGTGTGAAGTTTAAGAGGAGACACATGCCTGGTAGTGGGCCAGTAATGGGTTGATGATGATGATGATGATGATGAATCATATCAAAAGGGATACCTTGCGTTACAGTAACCGGCACAGGCTGAGACACAGGTACTGCAACTGGTCGATCAACTGGCACGGCAACAGGTCGAGAGATTATGTGAGGTACAGGTTGTGGTACGGGAACAGGGACGGGACGGGGACTGTCCACTGGTACACTGACATGCACCGGAACTGGTACCGGTCGCGGTACGCTGACAGGTACGGGCTGTGGTACGGGGATGGCCACTTGGTTGTTGTATTCGGAGTAACTGTGCCGGACTGGGATGTGACCGTAGCCTGAGGGGGATCTCTTCTTGACTTCGGCACTCGCTTGTGTGGAGATCAGGCAAACGGCCAGAAGGAGCTGTAAAATAAAATCACTACATATTAAGCCTCCTCTTCACAATCGGTGACTGTAGAGGATTCCACGCATGCACGATCGTGTGGAGGGCTTATCGCCTGTAGTCGCCGATCATCCCCGTCATAATCGTCAGAAACCGTGGCGGTCGGTGATTTGTCGGTTTTCAGGCACGCTTCAAAGGGAATTCGCGCCGCTAGCCGCTCTATAAACGATCACGGACGATGGATTTTCATTCATGAACGGATTTTCATGCGGTTTTACCAATAAACAGAATGACTCATGAGGAAAGTTTAAGTGCATTTATTATGGTTTTATTGTAAATTGGTTGAATTATGACGATAAAATTAAATCAATCCGCCTTTCATCGAAAACGCTGCCCTTTGAGATATAATAAAACAATGCATGGTGGGCACGGAAGAGAAAATTTTATCTATGATGGTGGGATAGTACCTTACAATAGCCGGTAATTACTATCCATGCTGGGGTGGGTCGCTAGTAACTTATCAAGAAATTAAATATAAAAATATACGGTCTGCTTTGTTGCCTGCATACGACTGATCCAAGAATTATTTAGAGTGCAATTTGGCGAGCTATGCTAAGAATTTCCCTGAAGGATAAAGAGTCTGTGAAAGAATCGACAAGTCAGGTATGATCATTTACATAGCCCAAACCATCAAGTATAGGAAATAGATGATTTTACAGAAACTTGATTATTATAATGAAGAGTTTTCATTGCGGTAATTTGTTGTTTCATTAGACGTGCAACGAGACATTAATTATTATCATTTAATGCATTGATAATGGGTTACTTAAATACACTTTCTATTTAGATACGTTATAATAATAAACACACAATATATTATGTAAATAAAAATAAATTAGAAACGTGAGCAAATAAAATTATCAATTCAACTGCATACGACTGACATCAAAAAATTCAATGTACCTGGTATAGGTAGTCTTGTAATAAATAAATTAACTCATCATAATAATACTCTCTTGTGTAAAAGATGGGGCTTTTGCCGAGTTGTGGGACGTTAAAGTGCTGTTATGGTGGAAAGTAAAGATTCAAAGATTTTTGCACGCAACACTGAAATACACCAATATTTAGAAATGCCGACAGTAGTTGAGGAAATCAATAAATATAAAAATAAACACCGGGAACGTCTAGTAATACATCCTAATCCACTGGCAAACAGCTTGTTAACAGCGGAGACTCTAAAGAGATTGAAACGGGCGAATGTGCTCGATAATGTGCAGACTTGAGGATAGGAGCCCTTTTAGTCTGATAAAGCCATATTATTATTTCACCAGATCTGATTATAGTCAGTCGAAAAACGGAAAAAAAAAAGATTCAAAATATTGAGTAAGTGAATTGCTCAAAAGTTGATCCACGCGTCAGGTGACTCTTAGCTGGCTCGTATTTTGTCCAAAAGCCTGGTAATACAAAGAGGCAATAGCGCCAGTGTCTTGGGCACCATGCCCATTGCCCATAAACGATCATTTACACGGTGTACTTATATTTTTTAACCCCCGACGCAAAAACGACGGGGTGTTATAAGTTTGACGTGTCTGTGTGTGTGTGTGTGTCTGTTCCCCTGTGGCGCTCAAACGGGTGGACCGATTTGAATGCGGTTTTTTTTGTTTGAAAAGTGAATTAGTCGAGAGTGTTGTTAGCTATATTTGATGAAAATCGGTCCAAGATGGCCGCCGACACAAAATGGTGGATTATATATTTTTTTCACAACTCCCTTAATATGGGTATCAAATGAAAGGGCTTGACTAGTAGAATAGCACTATTGCAAATCCAAGATGGCCGCCGCCACAAAATGGCGAATGTCGGGGGTTTTTTAAATTTTACTTGTTATAAATATTATTTTAATTACTTTTGGTTAAATATGGTAAGTGAATTTGTTTAAAAAATATCATATTTGTCGAAAACTTACAAATTGTTGTCGGCACATTTCGAGGTAGTTTCTTCACTTGCAGTCTAATGCAAGTGAGGTTTGGTTGGAAAGTGGTGCAACGCACGAAAGCACGGTATTTATATGTCACATGTGATTAAAGCATATTTCAACCCGATTCTGGGCGGAAGCTGGGCGCTTTGCGCCTCGCTCGATGGAAGAAAGCGGGAAAATTACGTGGCATCTACTTAGAGTTGTTATTACAACTGACTTGTAACTATTGACTATTGACTATTGACTACCTACGTACTGGAATGTTAACTTAATATAAAAAGAGAAAATTTAGAGCGGGGCCGCACTGCGAAATATATATTCGCGCGAATTTTTTCGCACAATTCTGTGACATATGGAAATGTATGAATGAATGTATGAATTCGCACGTGCGAATTAAAATTCGCGAAAAAATATATTAAAATACGGAAAATAAACCGCGCGAATAATATTCGCGCGAATATATTTCGCAGTCCGGCCTCGCTCTTAGTCAATGTAAAACGCACTGCGAAATTTATTCGTGCGATTTTTTTTTGCAGAATTCTGTGACATATGGAATTATATAACAAATGTATTATATAACATTTCATAATCAAAGTACTGTTTTTGTCTTAAAAATAGTAAGGCCTAGGCTGCACTGCGAAATTCATTCGCGCGAATTTTATTTGCGCGAATAATTTTCGCAGTGCGGCCCCGCTCTAAATAGTAGGTAAGGCTGTTGTTGATTAAAACTTACACTCAAATATTATAAGAATTAAATAGGTATACATATTAATGTCTTCATATTAAGAAAATGTAAGCCATGTATGCAATAATCTTAATATTAATTTATAAATAATTGTTTAATAAGGCTTAATTACTATGCTGCTTGCTCTTAGGCATGGTGTGAGTAAATATTGATAATATTATATTACATAAGTTTACCTAAGAAAATAATGTATTTAATTTAAGATTTTTGATGTAAATTTTTTCCAATAAATTATCTTATCTTATCTTATTTGCTGTGCTGCACGCACTTGCGATTTAAAATTCGCGAAAAAAAAATTAAATAAAGGGATCAATTTGGTTAGTCCGAGCTTGCGCACCTCGAAAACTTTACTAAATACTACATATCAAAACACAATGACTTCAGAGTGAAATGAACCTAAACTGGCTTATTTTAAGGTTTGTGTTCGCCAATACATTCAGCATTCGTCTACAGCCAGCGCTCCAAGCGGAAATGTTGTAAAATAAAATATATTCAAAGTACTGAATTACGATTTTAAAATTAAGTCTTTGGATTAATTTTGCATTACATACTTATTACAGTTTTTTGATATGTAGTAGGTATTTAGTAAAGTTTTCGAGGTGTACTAGCTCAGAATAACTATACTGTATGTATTTGAGTTGTCTACATCTATTTAGTCCAGGGGTCTCCATACTTTGAAGAATTAGGGCCATAATATACTGTACCTATGTAGTTGAGTTGACTACATCTATCTAGTCCAGGGGTCTCCAAACTTTGAAGCCTTAAGGCCATAATGATTTTTTCAGTATGTTTTTAGTTTTTAACCATACAGGTGGTTTCAACAGCTCCAGTAATTAGTTTTACGCCTATCACCCACCGTCAGTGAAGTCGCCTGCACATACAAAGGCATACGGCGTCTGGTCCAGATGTAAACGTAATCATCTGTAACCGTCTGTTATCTGTATCTGTAACTAATGTTAAGTAACCGAACGATCTAATAAGATACTGTTGACACCTAATTAGGTAACTAATCAGCTTTTGTTTTAATAGTAAAAACAAACTATATTTTAGAAAAAATTATACCGACTTCGGGTCCAACAATCTCAGAGAAATCAGTGTACCAATCTATCTATACATATAATAAAATCGTAGAATTGCCGTATCTGTACATTAATACAGATTTTTGCAAAATAATAACTGGGGCATGTTAGGGATAAGTAATAGAACGTAAAAAAGCTATTTTTGAAATTTTTGTCTGTTTGTCTGTTTGTCTGTGTATCTGTTTGTCTGTATGTTTGTGCGCGCATCACGCAAAAACTACAGAATGGATTGAAATGAAACGTGGCATGATTTAAGTTCATACTACGGAGTAACATATAGGATACTTTTTATCCTGAAATTCAGCACGGTTCCCTTGGGAGAGGGGATGAAAGTCAAAATGTGTACTTAGCTGTAATTAGTTAACGCGTGGTCCGATTTCATTCATTCTTTTTTTGTTAGAAAGGAAATATAGAATAATCTCTGAACGGCTGGATCGATTTTGATGGGACTTTCACTGGCAGATGTTTACATTTTGATCTACCTAAACATCCGCCAGTGAACTTTCAACAGTTTTTAGCAAGGTATGACCTCAAAGGAGCTTAGGAAAAACAAAATGATTCTCACGGGATTTTTAAAAACCAATATCCACGCGAACGAAGTCGCTGGTTTCCGCTTGTCACAAATATTAGTGACAATATATTTAGTTACGAAGTTATACGTATAAAACTTTCCTGAAAGTATGTAGACAAATTAATGTAGATTACGATAGTGTAAAAATTATCAAAATCTATTCATTCATTTTTACATTATAACAGTAGGTACATACATACATACATACGGATACAGAATCTCCTTATTTGGTTTGAAGTCGTGTATGATAGGGTGGAACAGACAGACATACAGACACGTCAAACTTATAACACCCTGTTGTTTTTGCGGTTGGGGGTTAAAAATAAATAATATTGTGTACACCGATGTCTCTTTAACTACCTACTGAGATAGCATAGCTCTTCGAAAATACCTACTAGTTATAGTATGTAAATAGAATACCTCCTACACTACTCCTATAATCTCTCTCCTATCACTCTATCTCTAATCTCTTATAATCTCCTATACTTATAAAAATACTTGCCCTGACTGACTGACTGACGCACGATCTATCAACGCAAAATCTACTGAAGTTAAAAACTTGAAATTTCGACAGTAGGTTCCTTTTATGACGTAGGCTATGTGCCTAAGTGAGGATTATTGGAAATTCCACCCCGGATTTAATTTTAGAGTGTGAAAGTTTATATGAAAATCCATCATCTTTTATGTTTTATCCATAAAAATATATACTATATAGGTATTTGTGCTCTCGGTTAAAAATCCCTACTAATGTACTGGGTATCTGGAGAACTAGCAGTAACTTTGATACGGCTGTGTTAAAAGGTTTGTCTGTCTGACGCCGGCGTAACAACGGTGCTACAAGACCTTGTGAGTACAATCAATATTTCATTCTGCTTTAGGCAATTTGTCAATCCGTGCAAGTTGCAACCCACGCAAGTATGATTCGCATTTAGTGTCGAAATTCGTCACTTTACGCAAAAAGGTATTCGCTGATAAATAAAGTTGAACGCACATTTAGCACGTACCTACGTAATACGTATACACCGTACGATCTGCAATGAATTTTCAGATTTAACTGGGTATAATTATTATAAAGTGACTGAAGTTAACGATCTTTCTATTCTATAATCATCTTTCTATTCTCGAGGTACTGATCTGAGAATGCATTAAAAGAATTTTCTTTACATAAATGTGATAAGTTAATGTGAAATTGTATGGTTTATTATATGTTTTAGAACATAAAACCAATAGTGAAGCAATTTAGTTATTTTATTTTTCTTTGTTTATTGTTAATTAATTATTGTAACATGTTGTACTTTGAAGTTACAGATATTTTACAAGTATAAATTGAAAATTTAATAAACCCTCGACATTCGCCATTTTGTGGCGGCGGCCATCTTGGATTTGCATAGAGCTATCTACTAGTCAAGCCCTTTCATTTGATACCCATATTAAGGGAGTTGTGAAAAAATATGTAATCCGCCATTTTGTATCGGCGGCCATCTTGGATCGATTTTCATCAAACATAACTAACAACACTCTCGATTAATTCACCTTTCAAACAAAAAACCACATTCAAATCGGTTTAGCCGTTTGAGCGGTAGAAGGGAACAGACAGACACACACACACACACCCACACACATAGACACGTCAAACTTATAACTTTCCGTCGTTTTTGCGTCGGGGGTTAAAAATTAAAACTACATTATTAATGTTATATTATTTGTAACCTATGTACATGTATGCAAAAATATATGAATCTGAATCTGATATTATGTCTGTGAAAATATTTTGTTTGCACCTTACATTCAATGTGGCTGTTAACGCTTAGGTACTCATCCCAATTTATTTCATTTTCCTCCTAAGTGACGCGTACGTTGCAGTCAAATGTGCGTTCACCTCAATAGTAAATATTCCTAGTTGACTTACTTACTGACTCTATGAATATTTATGAGAGCTTTCCTGTCCTAACGTCATCGGGGGATAGTTGAGATGCCGCCAAACACGTGGACCGATTGAAATAACACCGCCTTATTAGGTCTTTGGAAACGTTTGCTAACTTTTAAAACACGCAACGCAACCGACGACGTCCTCTGCACGTAACCCTTGAAGAAATGGACCATCTGATGGCATAATATCCTGTCTAGACGATACTAAATGCAACATAGATATCCATACTATTTATTTTTCAACCAAATATCTTACGCATTTCAACCTGCAGGGCGATTCAGAACACTTCGATTCGGTTTCGGTTTCGACAACTACCCTATCGATACGGTTATTCTGAACTAAAAATACATCTTATCGTACGGTAAGTAATTCAGAACACTTCGATAACGTAATTATCGATCGATTCGGTAAGTTATCGTACGATAAGAAGTATTTTCAATTCAGAATAACCGTATCGACAGAGTAGTTGTCGAAACCGAAACCGAATCGAAGTGTTCTGAATCGCCCTGCTGATTAGGAAAGGAATGTAAAACAAGCAGATTCAGCAACCCACAATTAAACCCAAAGTTTTCCCTGCCTTTTAATTTTTGGTGCCTGACCTGACCAGCTGAGAATATGACACAAAGCTGCAATTACTGGCTACCTAGCTGGAATCTTGAAACTGTTGAAAGCGGATCTTGAGAGAGCCATGCAAGGAATATCTATATTCTAAATCAGACATAGCTAAACCGGGTTGCAAAGCAGTCAGACACATAGTTCGAAGAACCGATAAATGTTGGATTCCCGAAACAATGAAACATAAGCAAGTTGCTGGGAGAATCATGACACCAATCTGTTGAAACGTCGAACAAAGACGACGATGAAATGAATAAATAATAATATAAATAAATAAATACTCACACATCGCACATTATTTCTCATATCGCTCTAAGTTGAAATGTAGTAATATAATAGAATTCAAATTTTACTAAAAATGAGAGGTGTCAAGGGAGGTCTCTTATTATTTTTTATTATGTATTATGTACAAAAAACGTTAATATTTTTCAAAGTTATCACATTAGCGCAATAAGGAACTTCGTTCCAAAAATTAACAAAAGTATACACTGTCTAAATGATCGCTTATGGGCAAAGACACTGACGCTATTTATTGCCTCTCTGTATTGACAGGCTTTGCCGTTGAGCTAAAAGTTGAAATGCATCATAATCAGACGGACGCTTATTTACAGCACTTCTAATGCCATACAAGTAAACTTAAAGGCTCTTCCTATGCCTCAACCAAATTGAGCTGTGCCAGAAAATCTATTTTAAGTATGTGGTGTAATGAATCGTTTTGTGGTTGGTTTTAAAAAACGGTCGCGTCCCATGGCGCGTCTCTGAATTTCTATCATTCAGTAAAACCAGATCACTTGGTCGGCAGCCTACATTTTCGATAAATTTCGTCAGATTGTCAATGAATGATGAATTAGTTTCAATTTTGATGACTTCTCTCTTGCAATTTAACTAAGGCTGAGATCTATGGAGAGTACTTTGACTTTGGTTAGATATTCGAATTAAAATGAGACAGGTTTAAATATCTTGATGGATTTTTTTTTTTTTTTTTTTTCTTTATTTAAGGGCTTTTATATCTATGTACATGTCAGCCCTATTATAATCTAAATATAAGTACACTAAACAAAATTCTTAACAAAATAAACAACAACATAACATAAAAAATAAAATAAAAAGAAAAGTAAGTTCTTCAAGAAATAAGACTTATGGATTTAAATAGACTTATGGCATCCTTAGATGCAGGACGGGCAAGTATATTTACAAACATGCCCGTATCAAGCCTATTTAAACCCATCAGCTCTACCATTTCATCTCTACCAGCCTGAAATCGGACACACTCCTTTAATAAATGTTCAACATCCTCAATTATTCCACATGAATCACATAGAGGTGACTCCGTAATTTTCATCAAAAATTTAAACTTATTCAAAGGCATGTGTCCGGATCTCAGTCTGTGAGCAATAATAATCAACCTCCTTTTAATATTTACATTTAAAAACCACGGTATACGAGGAGGCTGAGACTGCATAATCCTATACCAAATTCCTTTTTTCAAACATTTACGATCAAAGTGCTCTCCCCATAAATCCTGACATTTTCTTTTATAATTTGGTAAGAATTCAGTAAAATCCGGTTTAATATACATCTCTTTACCCTTTAGTGTTGCTTCTTTAGCCAGTTTATCAGCCTCCTCATTACCCCTTAAGCCAATATGCGATGGAACCCATTGCAATCTAAGTACTTTTTTGTTACTAATAAAATCCAAAATCTTTGAGAGTATAACATAAGCTATCGATACACCTCTGCGGCCAGAGGCACATCGAGCTATATGCTGTAATGCACTCTTACTATCAGTGCATATTAAGATTTTGCTATATGGCAGATTTTGTACATAATTTAGTGCTTCCGAGATTGCAATAAGTTCCAAAGACATGATTGACACATTACTATTTACCTTAAAACAATTTTCGGAATAGTCAGCTACAAGAGGATCATAAAATGCTGCACCATTACCATCTTGAACGTTTTTGGATGCATCGGTAAACACAGTGTACCATCCATGATATTTGTCTGATATTTCTTTGATTACATTGAATTTTAGGTATGTAGGATCATACAGCTTCTTGGACTCTTTCAAAGTACCCAAATTAACACATATAATATCAGTCAAGTCAATACCGCTGACCCAAGAATTCAAGTTAAACATTTCTAACGGACATGACGACGCAACATCATCCGCACTTATCTCAATCCTTGTTGTAATCAATAATGGTATCTTTTTATTAGTCCAATATCGGTTGTCACACAACTCTTTCAATTCATCCAGTAACAGGTTTGTAACATTGTTTGAAGATGATGCTGACTTTAAGTTATATTTATATGCCAAATATTTTCTTCTCAAATGTAATGGTGGTAAGCTAAGCTCACTTTCCATAACATGTATTGGAGTACTCTTGATAAAACCCCCAATAATTCGCATTGATTGATTTTGTATTTTATCTAACTTATAAACATTAGTTTTAGCACTACTATCAAAAAGAAAGCTTCCATAATCTAACCTACTTCTGATCATAGCTATATATATCCGTCGTAGGTGTGTCGGATATAGACCCCAAGACGAACCAGCCAGGTTTCTAAACAGATTTTGTAATCGCTGAACTTTTTCAACAGTCTCTTTTATGTGTTTATGCCAACGAAGAGATTTATCTAACCATATACCCAGGTACTTATATGAACTCACATAACTAATCTGATTGTGATTGATACTTAAATTTATATCTAAATTACGATTTCCTCTACTATATACACAATACTTGGATTTTGTTTCTGAAAGCTTAAGACCGAGTCTATCAAGGAGTATAATAAAAGTGTTCAAAGCTTGTTGAATTTTGTATGCACTTTCTAATATATTTTTATGAGCAGAATATAAAACGAAATCGTCAGCGTACTGACAAATTGAAATATTATTGACACTTTGACACAACTCATACGTTGCAATATTAAATAGCAATGGCGATAAAGGATCACCCTGTGCTAATCCTTTACGTGCATATCTTATTAAAATAGGATTATTATCAAATTCTTGTTTTATCTGTAAATGTCTTTCTGTTAAAAAATTCCATACATATAAGCAAATACTTTTACCCACCTTCAATTGATCCAGAATAGTAACTAATTTATCTACTAATATGTTATTATACGCATTTTCAATATCTAAATAACATGCTAAAGTAGGTATGTTCTTAGAAAAACCAATTTGAATATTTGTAACTAATCGTGCTAAGCAATCCATGGTCGATTGTCCTCGTCTAAACCCTAAAGTATACGACGATAAAATGCTATTTTTCTCGACAAACCACTCTAAGCGTTTTGCTATCATAACGTGAAATATTTTACTAAGGCAAGACATTAATGAAATTGGTCGTAACTTTGACGGTAAACCTGGCTGATTAGACTTTGGAATAACTATCACCTTGATATCACGCCATTGTTTTGGTATCGTTCCTGAACTATAAATCAAATTATAAATTTTTAACAGGCATGCTTTCGCACAATTTGGCAAATTCCATATCATTGAATATGTAATCCCATCACTGCCCGGAGCAGTATCTTTTTTCTTCAAACAATTATTCATCTCAGCTAACTTAAACGAGCTATCTAACATGTTGTTTGAAAAATTGAAAACTGGTATTGATGGAACGACATAATCAGGAGCAAGTTCACACAACAGCTCAAACTTTCGTTCTTCAGATACAGAAATTCTAGCTGTTTTAAATCCTTTCATCCATTTCATTCGGCACCACATGCTCGATGAGGTAGTTGCTTCATCGATGTTGTCACAAAATTCATGCCAGTCTTGTGTACGTGCTTTGTAAATTGCTGACCGTGCCTCTGAATGTTTTTTCTCCAATACATTTAAATTATTTGGTGTAGGATTTTTTCTAAATTCACGGAGTGCTAATCTACGCTGAGCCACTTTATGAGACAGTGAAGGATTCCAATAAGATCTTGGAATAAATTTATCAGTCGGATTTTGTGGTACTTTAACCATCGGAATACTCACATTTGCTGCCCTATAAATTAAGTCTACTAAACTATCATAAAGTACCTGTGGATTTTCCTCATTTTCTACATTCTGAAATTGATTTTCAATATAATCTTTATACTTTTGCCAATTTGCGTGTTTAATATTACGTTTTTTAGAAAATTTTATCTCATCACGATAGTTAAAACGCATCTTAATACACAAATGGTCACTTCCTAAATTTTCATTCATTACCTTCCAGTCGAGTTTTACAGCAATATTTGATGAGACGAATGTTACATCAGGTGAGCTTTTCTGTAAATAATTATTAACCAATCTTATTCGAGTGTTCTCACCATTGTTAAGTGACATAAAGCCAGCATCTAAAGCGACATCATAAATTTGCGTACCCCGATTATCAGACCTATTGGACCAACTCGAGTGATGTGCATTGAAGTCACCTGCTATTATAGTGTTGTTCGTAAATGCCGAAAAAATATGTTCCCAGTCACTAACTACCGTGCGAACCGAAGAAGGACAATAAATAGATACCACATTTTTAATATCATTACAATTTAAAAGTTTTAAGCTAACTATTTCTATACCATTATTACGTGAATTTACATGATATTCTTGTACCAATATCGACCTATGAACTACTATAGCGACACCTCCATAAGAGTCGTTTCTATCTTTTCGAAATATATTATAACTATTTACATTTAATACAGATTCAGCCTCAAGCCACGTTTCCGAAATTACTGCAATGTGAATTTTTTCTTGTATCAATAACAATTCAAATTCCTTCAATTTAGGTCTTAAACTTTGTGCATTCCATTGTAATAAATTCAAAGTACGAACTTTATTTTTCTTACTATCCATAATTAAATTTTGAAAGAAGCCATGTACAAATGTCATTATCTCTAAACAAAACCGGAATGTACTTCATAATCTCCTCAATAATAAAACCAATAAATACTTTAATCTTTTCATCTAAAGTACAGTCAGACAAATATATTTCCTTCAATTTTTGAATAAATTTCATCAAACTTATGCTACCTTTCTTTCTGTCGAACTTTTTCTTCCCGTTACTTTTGTTTTCATCATCACGCTCATCCATAGACATACCTGTATCACTTTCTTCTCTAAGGATATCACCCCTGCTTTCTCTTTTCATATTACTCTTGTTTCGTTTCTTAATCTTTTTATTTCGTTTTACACGCTGCTTCGTATCCGTTATATCTTTTTCTTGTTGACTCTCTTCATCTGTGGATTCTTGCTTTTCTGTATTGATATCAGGCTGATTCAATAATACGTCTTTGTATGATCTTCCGAGACTTTGATTTTCAGTTACAGTTTCAGTAGTAGTAACATTTTCTTTCGATTGCTCATTATCAGTCTTCTTCATTTCATTCTCACTAAGATAAATTGACAAAGCTTTTTTATATGTGTAATTTAAATCTCGCATTATTATTCTTATGCTTTTCTCTTTCAAAAAAACCGGACAAGATTTATCTAGGGCCATATGGTTTCCTTTGCAATTAACACACTTATATACGGCTATTTCACAATTTGAATGGTATTCTGTACATTTTGGGCAAACTATTTTCCTGCTTGGACAGAACCGGACATTATGCCCAAATTTCCAACATCCATTACATTGAGTAACTGGATACATATAGGGCATCACTTTAAACCTACATCCATATCCACGTACATAAGCCGGTAAGACCGATGCTCTGAAACCGATACGAATTGTCTCACTTTCAACCCATTTTCCTGTGCTTGTCGTACGTTTTAATCTTCGTACAGACACTATTTCAAAGTCGCTTTCTAAATTTTCTTTAATCTCTTCGTCGCTTATATCTAAATCTACATCTCTTATTATGCCATACGATACATTTATATCGTTCAAAAGCTGACATTTAAGCCCCATATCTACAATTGTTTTACATTCTATCAATTTCTGTGCACTTTCTTTGTCTTTAAATTCAACAATCACCTTATACGGACTTTTATATTGAATGTTAGTGATATTCAAAATATTTTCTGATCGTAATAATTTAGCAAATTTAAATTGTTTGGGTAAAACTTCGTTACCTGTGACGGTCACAATTATCTTTTCGTCTTGTGTAGGTAAGTTTTCCTCTTCATTTCCAGCCGAACTCAAGCCACTAATTGATTTCCTAGAAATCTTCGCCGACCGTTTACTACGTACCGTCGTAAAACCATCTTCCTCTAAAATATCGTCTGAACTAGATCGCAATCGTTTTTCCCGTACCACTTCCTCTTGATGTATCAAAGGTTGCACTTCCACCATCCTACTATCCTCCTCAATAATATCACTACCACTCGAATCAAAAAAAGTCTTAGTAAGATTATTAACACTCATTTTATATTTTTACATAAATGTAAACGCGGGTATGCACTGAAAATTATCGCTCGACGCGGTGACGAACAGTACGCTAGTATACAAAGCGAGCGCTCGACTTGCCGTCTCGCGCGCAACTCATCTTGATGGATATTAATTTACATTTTTAATACAAGTATTAATACTTACAAGTACATTCTTTATTGGAGAGATTCTTTCTTCCAATGTGTCATCAAAACTTGATATACGCTAGGGATTAAAAAACTCACGAATAAAAAAAAAAAAATTAAAATTCATGATGCAAGGAGGTGTAAGAATCTCAGGCATCCTGGGTACATAAGAGGATGAAACTTGTTTCTGTAACGTAAGGTGTGAAAAGCCTACACCATAAAAACATTCTACAAGTTTATTGCGCAATTGGGTACAAATAAATTGTATCATTTCACGTAACAGAACATGTAGGTAACCTAAATTATAACCAACATGGAAGTCACTTCTAACAGTAATAGACGCTGCGAGAAAAAAGGTGAGCCGGGAAATGTTTCAGCCTTATTAGCGAACACACAGACCGACATTCCTCCGCAGACGTGACGTAATATGTCGGCGGAAAAGGAGGGGCCTATAATAGATCAAGAAGTTTTACAGGGAAAAAGTTTTGATTTTTGATAATTTAGATTCCAAATCTATCCACACTTATCTTACTATGCTATCAAAGATCGAATCGAAATTTTTTAGGTGTTCCCAGTTCTTTTCGAAACCGAGTAAGGTTTTTTACATGTGTTCTAGTTGTGAATATGAAATCTTATGGTAGTGATTTGCCGATAGCCGCATCATATCTTAGGCGTAGTCGTGACCTTAGCCTGCCACCAGAGCTTTAAGTAGATGATAAGGTTCATTATATCAGGACTTGCAAGGCTTTAGCGGACCCTGGAGAAATGTGCACCCAAATCAGTGGCCTGCAATTCATAAAGCCAGAAAAGCTTTGCTTACTCTGAGAGAAAAAAGGAGCAATAGAAATTTTAATAATACCGATAGCGTATCCTTGCCTTCAAATCTTGTACACGCCATTGACCCAAATAGTCCACGAAACTAACGGCCTGTTTCACCACCTTCTGATAATTGTTGGATAGCCTAAACGTAAGTTTTGTCACTTTCTTATTTATGTCAAGTGACAAAGACAAAAGTTGTAGATAGCTATCTAATACATATCAGAAGGTGGTGAAACAGGCACTAAGAATCTTAGTGCCTGTTTCACAACCTTCTAATAAGTGTCAGATAGCTTATTCATAACTTTTGTCTTTGTCACTTGACGTAAGTAAGAAAGTGACAAAACTTACGTTTACGCTATCTGACACTTATCAGAAGGTGTTGAAGGCACTATCTTCGATGCCGCCGCTCGGATCAATGATCTCGTGTTCGGAGATTCTTGAGCCAGGAAGTACTTCATCTGCCAGGTTTTCGGTGACCTTGAAATCTTGCTTTGTATTATTTGCTGCAATAATCGGTACTTTTCGTGACGCATGATATGCCCAAGATATTGCAGCTTCCTACATTATGACCTACAATTAAAAACTATTTATCAACCCCCGATGCAAAAACGATGGAGTCTGTGTGTGTGTGTGTGTGTGTATGTGTCTGTCAGTACTCAGTCTTATTGCCTCTTATCTCAGTGATCGCATACAGAGAGTATGTATCAATGATGTTAAGTCGTCCGGATCAGCCTCAGTAATGGGTGTTCCCCAAGGCTCTATTCTGGGTCCATTCATGTTTCTGGTTTATATTAATGATTTACCACATTTTGTCAAAAATGCTTGCGATATTGTACTATTTGCTGACGACACGTCTTTGATTTTTAAAGTCGATAGGACTAAGGACAATTTTGACGATGTAAATAATACATTATCTCAAGTTTCACACTGGTTTACTACAAACAATCTACTTTTGAATGCAAAAAAAACCAAGTGTGTCGAGTTTCTATTGCCCAATACAAGGGTTACTAGCAAAAATTTAAAGATAAGTGGTGAGCCATTGAAAACTGAGGACACAACTGTGTTCTTGGGAATAACCCTAGATGCAAAGCTTCAATGGGGCACCCATATAGCAACACTTGCTGGCAAGCTCAGCTCTGCTGCTTACGCTGTTAGGAAGATTCGACAGATAACAGATATAGAAACTGCAAAAATTGTTTATTTTGCATATTTCCATAGTATTATGTCGTATGGACTCATACTATGGGGTAAAGCGGCTGATATTGAAAAAATTTTCGTTTTACAAAAAAGGGCAATTCGCGCAATTTATAATTTAAAACCGCGGGATTCCCTTCGAGAGAAATTTAAAGAAATAGGTATTCTTACGGTAGCTTCTCAATATATCTATAACAATATAATTTTTGTTAGGCAAAACATTCACAGTTACATTAAAAAGTGCGAATTACACGACAGGCAATTAAGAAATAGAAATAGGCTCGTGATTCCTCAGTTACGCCTCAAAAGGGTCCAAAGGTCATTTGTGGGAATGGGCGTAATGTTCTATAATAAAATTCCACAAGCAATCTTAGACTTGCCTTTACACAAGTTTAAGAACTCTATTAAAAATATGCTCATAAAAAAAGCATATTATACAATTGAAGATTATATAAATGATAAAAAAGCATGGAGCAATTTCTCAATGTCTTAAACCGAGTATTTGATTATTGGTGTTCAATTCGATGCTTTGATCATGGGTAGCCTAAGTATGTCACGCTCTCTTTAAACATTTCTGTGGTGGTGTCGTGTGGTGCGGGTTGTTACGTTCCCTCGAATATGGTTGAGCGAAGCAATGGCTGGATCATGCGTCATGCTCGTGAACGGGTGCCACCGTCGGAAATGGGGCTACTTTTGTCTGCCCTTCTTCACATGTGTAGAATTGTAAGCACCATTCCGAACCTGTGGTAGATTCATTTGTCGATTCGTAAACGCTTCCGAAAGTTTATCTGAATAAAATTATGATTACTTATATAAATGATAAAAAGGCGTGGATTTGACTCGTTCCAGCAATACGCGAGACGGCAATTCAATCATGTACTTACCATAAAATTGTTATATTGATATTGTAAATTTGGAAAAGAGCAACCGCCGAGTTTCTTGCTGGTTCTTCTCGGTTGGAACGGCATTCCGAACCAGTGGTAGATTCATCTGACTATTCAAAAGCACTTGTAAAAGTTTATTTGAATAAAAAACTTTTCTATTCTATTCTATTCTGTCTGTTCCCCCGTAGCGCTCAAACGGGTGAACCGATTTGAATGCAGTTTTTTTGTTTGAAAGTTGAATTAGTCGGGAGTGTTCTTAGTTATGTTTGATGAAAATCGGTCCAAGATGGCCGCCGCCACAAAATGGTGGATTACATATTTTTTTACAACTCCCTCAATATGGATATGAAATGGGCTTGACTAGTAGAATAGCACTATATAAATCCAAGATGGCCGCCACCACAAAATAATAATCGGGATTTTTTTTTTAATTTATAGTACTAGTCCGAATTACAGTCCGCCCTTGAATAGTTGAGGCTGCATCATTATACATCTACATTTTTACCGCTAGCGCTATGTTCATTCACAAAGCGCATCAAATGTTGTAACCAACACGGGCCACAGTACAGCTGATAAGTTGGTAATCGTGAACGGATTATGTCATAGGCACTCATAGGTGTCTAGGTTTTGTATGTATGAGAGCGTGCTAAACACTGTTGCTGTTTACATTGACATTGCTACTGATTCTGTAGAAAACAATGTTATACTTATACAATATACCTATATCTTATTTTTTACGCGACTACGGCAAAGCCAAAAGGAAGGGTTATGATTTTAGCAGTCTATGTATGTATGTATGTATGTACCTATGTATGTATCTTTGTGGCCGATTTTTGTATGAGATTCTGTGTGTACCTACCACCGTAGCGCCTAAACTACTGAACCGATTTTGATAAATGAGGTGTCTCTTGATTCCGGGTTGATTCCAGTCCGGGTGACATAGGCTACATTTTATTTTCGAAAAACATCGAAAAGTGACCTTCACACGGCTTTCAAGATTCTAAAATTAGATACGGATAGACATAACAGATGGCGGCACTAGCTGCTTGCCCCGCGCTTTTGCCCACTAAATTATTATTAAAAACTAGAGAATGCCCGCGGCTTCGCCCGCGTGAATTTCGGTTTTTCACAAATCCCGAGGGAATCGTGGATTTCCGGTTCCCGTTCCCGCTCCTTTTTCTAACCTTTATACCTACTTTCAAGGAAGTTTTCTATAGTAATCTATGTACCTATAGCTGTAGCTAGAGATTTCAGTTTTTTCAAAATCCCGTGGGAACTGTGGATTTTTCCGAGATAAAAAGTAGCCTATGTTTTAAGTTAGAGCATAGTCTATCTCCATTCAAAATTTCAGCCAAATCGGTTCAGTAGTTGCGGCGTGATTGAGTAACAAACATCCACACTTTCACATTTATTATATTAAGTAGTAGGATTTTATCCAGCGTAGTCGGGTTTTAGTTTACGAACTTTACTTGGATAACTTACGAAGTAAAAAATTTCTTGCTTGCTTAGCGGCTGAAAGGGGTAGTTTGTTCGATTGACTGATAATACTTCCTTTGACGATAATAGCCTTCGTGGGGTTTGACAATTTTCCTCCATGTGATTCTGTTTTTTACTTCTTTCTCCCACGAGGCAAAATTTACAATTTGATCCACACAATCCATCAATAATTTGGATTTTCATTCAGCCTCTTTTGCTTTTATTCTATTACTTTTCAGCGTCTTCACTACGTGTCCTAACCATCGCAGAGGTAGAAATTTAAAATGTCTAACTATCGTTTCCTCTTTAATCAGATGAACTGTAAATACTTACATCGGGCAAGGTTGTTATGATATCATAATATTATTATAATGGTATCGAAATATTTCAATAGACCTTTTAACACCTATGATCTGAATGTTGAATTGAAGCAAGCGTTCAAAGCAAGCGTTACTTTGCGGATTTCCATGATATACAAACAAAATTACTTTTGACGTGGTGAATTTGTGTGGTGTTGTGCCTACAAAGTCACTGTTAGCGGATTATATCAAAGTAATTTTGTCTTTCATTGTACAAGTCACGGCAAATAAGTCGAGCGGTAACCTTCAATGCGCAGAAGTCGAAAATGAGGTATCTCGGGGCGTGAGGGGGTCGCGGGGAGGGCGTGGGGATCGTTCGTAAGCACTGATTAGCTCTTGCGGATCCCTTGTATAAGCGCTGATTGGCTCTCCAATCGTATTGTGTCCCGCTCACTCGTACGACGCTGCGCGCACTTGAACGTCACCGCTCGACTTACGTGCCGGGGTTTATGCCTATAATCGAAGTAAAGTCGCCGTGTAACACGATTCGTTCACATCTTCGCACGGTTCTTTGCGGCCGTACTGTGTTTAAACTACAAAGAGATTCCCATATTAACATTCAATACGTCAACCCCCATTGTGCCGGTTTGCCAACAAAGCCGATCGTTTTTATTACGATTAAGCTTTGAGTGTATTGTCGTGTGATGTAATGACATTCTTAGGACTTTATTGTGTTTCCACTGGTGCGAAGGGATATTAATTACCTGTGCCTATATTATTTTCATTAAACAATACTGGCTTTTGCTTGACTATTAAGAGTTCCGTATTCAAAGGGTACAAGTATAAATTAAACATTTAAAAAACCCCCAACATTCGCCATTTTGTGGTGGCGGCCATCTTGGATTTGCATAGTGCTATTCTACTAGTCAAGCCCTTTAATTTGATACCCATTTTGAGGGCGTTGTGATAAAATATGTAATCCGCCATTTTATACGGCGGCCATCTTGGACCGATTTTCATCAAACATATTTAACAACATGCTCGACTAATTCACCTTTCAAACAAAAAAACCGCATTCAAATCGGTCCACCCGTTTGAGCGCCACAGGGGAACAGACAGACACACACACACACACACGCACACGCACACGCACACGCACACGCACACGCACACGCACACGCACACGCACACGCACACGCACACGCACACGCACTCGCACTCGCACTCGCACTCGCACTCGCTCGCGCTCGCGCACGCACGCACGCACGCACGCACGCACGCACGCACACACACACACACACACACACAGACACGTCAAACTTATAACACCCCGTCGTTTTTGCGTCGGGGGTTAAAAACGGAGCTCCATTCATGTCATTCTGCTATCTGAAACTGAATATTGAATTAGAAACTCAATTTATCTTTCAGGTTGCATTGTCTAGTACTCATTGAGTACAGTATAAAATATAGTATATTAATCTATCTACAAAAACCAAGATTAAAAAAGTATATTAGCCATTCTGTACATGACTAATAATCCCCTTTCCCCACCAAATAAGCGTTGTGCTAGGAGTGAGTACGACAATAGTGCTATTGAGGCTATATAAAATTGAAAATTTAAAAAACCCCCGACATTCGCCATTTTGTGGCGGCGGCCATCTTGAATTTGCAATAGTGCTATTCTACTAGTCAAGCCCTTTCATTTGATACCCATATCAAAGGGAAAAAATATGTTAAATTGTGATAAGTAATATGATAAGTTGTGAAAAAATATGTCATCCGCCATTTTGTAGCGGCGGCCATCTTGGACCGATTTTCATCAAACATAGCTAACAACACTCTCGACTAATTCACCTTTCAAACAAAAAAAACCGCACTCACTCAGATCGGTCCACCCGTTTGAGCGCCACAGGGGAACAGACAGACACACACACACACACACACACACACACACACACACACAGACACGTCAAACTTATAACACCCCGTCGTTTTTGCGTCGGGGGTTAAAAATCGGGGGCCGTCAAAATTTTAGAACATTTAAGTAAAGTTAATAATAAGTATGGCTGTTCGTTTTAGATCAAATTAGGTCAACCATAATAATAACTGGTTATCTCTTACAGTATCACAAACTACCTTGATTTTCCCACTTTCTAATATCAGCTCTGAATTAATAGCTCTTGAATCTTGATGGAGCCATGCACGTTATTATGTCATCGCATTAGCGGCGCAATCCATGAGTCAGAATTAATCTAGAACAAGTGGGGGGACCGGCTGAGGCATGTTACCATTGCAAAGGGGAGGGAGAGTAAGTGATATGTGTTTGTTGTTACAAACAACAACTAAGTTGCTACGGTAACTGAGCTTGTGATTTGACGATCCCCTTCCTGACGCAGTGGTGAGCGCTGTGGTCTTATAAATGGTAGGTCCAGGGTTCGACCGCCGGCAGGAGCAATTTGGAAATAACTTCTAAATTGACTCCAGTCTGGTCTGGTGGAAGGCTTCGGCCGTGGCTACTATACACCCCACCGGGAAAGAATTGCCGCCAAGCGATTAAGCGTTCCTGTACGACGCCACGTAAGAACCGATTAGGGTTTGATAAATAAGAGATACAGTTCGTAAACTAAAACCCAACGCTAAGTGCCTGTTTCACCACCTTCTGATATGTATTAGATAGCTATCTACAACTTTTGTCTTTGTCACTTGACATAAAGTAAGAAAGCTCAGATTAAGTATCAAGCTCTCTTTGTCTTAAGAAAGTGACAAAACTTACGTTTAGGCTATCCAACACTTATCAGAAGGTGGTGAAACAGGCCGTAGGTAATTTAATTTAATATAAGATAATAATTTAGTGTGCAGAGAGCGCGGGGCAAGCAGCTAGTGGCGCCATCTATTATGTCTATCCGAAACTAAATAATATTTTATTTTAGCCGCTCGGACGTCGCTTCTCTATTTTTTTCGTATATAAAACGTAGCCTTTGTCACTCGGACTATAACAATGAATCAATTGACACCTCATTCATCAAAATCGGCCCCGTAGTTTAGACGCTACTGTGTATGGCCGATTACTGTGTGTGTAATCGGCTACAAACATACATACGGCCTGTTTCACCACCTTCTGATAAGTGTTGGATAGCCTAAACGTAAGTTTTGTCACTTTCTTACTTTATGTCAAGTGACAAAGACAAAAGTTGTAGATAGCTATCTAATACGTATCAGAAGGTGGTGAAACAGGCACATAGACTGCTAAAATCATAACCCTACCTTTTGGCTTTGCGTGAATTCTTAGTAAACAGTGATGATCACCGATCTAGTTACTCTATATATTAACCTTTTACCATTAAATTATGTTCTATACAGAACCCGACGCTGTATGACATTAAAGTTGTTATGTATGAACCTACTTACGGGTTCACTTATATGATTGAGAGATAAAAAATTAGAGGAAAACCTGAATTGAATTCATGAAGGGTTATCTAAGTGCCCATAATAGTGGACCTAGAGAAAAAATATCTAGAAGCATTTTAATCTGTGGTTATGTCACATTTATAACCGGTCTTTACGAAAGTGGTCTGAGGACCTCTAAGGGTATGTTGTTATTATGAGGTGGCAAGGTAAGGTTACACTTTTAAAATTACGTTAGACACCCAAAAAATGGGCAAAAAAATGAGTGCAGCCCACAACTCAGTAATTTATAGGTCCATATAAAGCCTCCTCTACATGTCTGCAGACGCGTCCGCGGACGTCATCTGCGGATGCGTCCGCGGACGTATAGAGGGGTAATTTGTGCATCTGTTGTAGGTATTTAACGTCCGCAGACGCGTCCGCCTCGATAGCCGGGCCACCTGATGTAAAGTGGTTACCGCCGCGCATTAACATCTGAGTGCTTAGTCTAAGATCGGAGCACTCGAAAACGATCTCGAAAACTATTGATCGATTTCAGAGTAAAATAGACCTAAAATGGCTTGTATTAAGGTTTGAGTTCGCCAATACATTCAGCATTCGAACACAACGAGCGCCCCAAGCAGAAATGTTGTAAAATACATATTCGAACTATGGAATTACGACTTTAAAATACGAGTGTTTGAGTTCATTTTGCTCAATTCACTAGTGATTCGATCAATAGTTTTCGAGTTCGTTTTCGAGTGCTCCGATCTTAGACTAAGCACACTGCAGCACCAGAGGCTGCCTGCCTATGCGTTGCCGGCTTTTCTTTTCTTGAGGAAATTTATCCGCCCCTTGAATAGATGCATATCCTAGTATCGAGGGAACGCAGCTGGTGGAAACTGGTCCCTGCATAATCATTATTTGTGCACCTATACAGTACAGGGTAGGTATAAGAGGACTGCTACCGAAAACTAAGCGCTATTATTATACTAACTAAACACAATCCAATATATATACTAATAAATAAAATTGAAGTGTCTGTCTGTAATATCGAAATAACTACCTCATATCAAGCTCATATGGTTATTTGAACGCTACCATAACCGAATCACACGTTTTTAAAATTTTTGTCTGTCTGTCTGTCTGTCTGTCTGTCTGTCTGTCTGTCTGTCTGTCTGTTTGAACGGGCTAATCCCACAGGATCCCACAGGATCCCACAGGATTTTTCCGTTTTAGGGACGGGTTTCTACAGATAAGCTACTTTTTGTTCTGGAAAATCAAAAGTTCCCACGGGATTTTTAAAAACCTAAATCCACACGGGCGAAGCCGTGGGCATCATCTAGTCAATAATAATTTTTCTTATACCTGTAGTATTAGTGGTTTAGTATTTTTTAACCCCCGACGCAAAAACGACGGGTGTTATAAGTTTGACGTGTCTGTGTGTGTGTGTGTGTGTGTGTCTGTCTTTTCCCCTGTGGCGCTCAAACGGGTGGACCGATTTGAATGCGGTTTTTTTGTTTGAAAGGTGAATTAGTCGAAAGTGTTGTTAGCTATGTTTGATGAAAATCGGTCCAAGATGGCCGCCGCTACAAAATGACGGATTACATATTTTTTCACAACTTACTTAATATGGGTATCAAATGAAAGGGCTTGACTAGTAGAATAGCACTATTGCAAATCCAAGATTGCCGCCGCCACAAAATGGCGAATGTCGGGGGTTTTTTAAATTTTAATTTATACTTATTATACTTATTATCAAACCGGCAATCTATAGAGTGCAAAACGCGGTGACTACTTTGATTTAATTCACCTACATCGATGTATTTACCAAACATTCGATGCCAACAGCTGATTGCATTATAATGCAACTACAACTTTAAAAAAATATATGATTTTTTTTTTCGCATTTTTTGTGGTATGTTATACGTAATCATAACTATGTCTGCGTTTCCGATAGCGGTCCCTTTACATCCGCTACAGACTCTGTGGTTGGCATGTTTATGTCTAATTAGATACCCACCTATAATTTACCAAACTATAATTTCTGACTTCTGTTATGAAACAATTTCTTTGAATGCAAACGGAATAATTTGTTCAGTCTATGAAGCAATGGTGTCTTGCCTACGTACTTGTTATTTAGCACAATAATTATTATTTGCAACTAATTTGCATATTGACTTACCTATCTGTAACGATTGGGTTCATAAATTATACACCGTTCGAAAGGACCGCTGTTCTGATTTTCCCACAATACTGATCTAGATAACCCCATGTTTCAACATACCAAATGTCATATAAACCATAACATATACAATTAATTTTCAACCTTAAATAGTCTAAAATTGAATGGATTGTTGTTTGCAAATTGTAAGGGTACATAAAGTGTTTACCTAATGTCACATAGACTGTAACGATTAAAATTAAATTTCAACCTTAATGTACTTACAGTAGTGTTTATAGTTGATTGTTTGTCAACGGATTCATGGCTCCAAAGAGCTTTTCGATGGTCCACATCGATGATATCCAAAGTGGTCTACATTGACCCCCAGGGGTCGTCGACGACCTACAAGGAATCCATGTGAGCGAAAAAAAGAATTAGGGGTCTGTCACTGTGAGATATGAACGGGGGTCCACTATTGGCGATCCCATTTAAGAAGTCAAAATAATTAATTATCTTTCCATTAATGGAATACCTAACCCATGTACACAAAGATGATTTGTTGCTTAGTTTTACATGAAAAAAGACCAACGACGATTTGTTCTAAATTATCTGCTAGTTATTGTAGGTTTTGTGTACGTGTTTGGCGCATCAGGTTGTTGAAATCCAATCCTGACAAAACTCCCAAAATCAAACTAAAGATATATATATAAATATATACTTGTACCTATATAAAAAAAGTTGATGACTTTTCAAAAATACAATATTAGCTAAGCAGGGGGTTTACCCAAAACCGAAAAACATGGCGAGTGGTATACGAGACAAAAAGTTTGGGAGCCTCTGGTCTACACTTTACAGCAGAGGTTCCCAAACTTTTTTTTCTCATGGACCACTTTCAAAATTTTCTAGTTCCGGTGGACCCCCTGCAGCCACATTTCTACCATATTCCCAAAACTCGAAAAAAAAATATGAAGATTAGATCTTACTATGGAAAGCGTCCATCGACCAATTGCAACTATCCATAAATTACGTCGCACATTAAGGGGGAGGGGGGACGAATTGTGACATTGTGTGACAAGGGGGTGGAAGAGGTCATACATTGTTTGATGTCACATTTCAAAATCTAATATTTTTAAAGTAGGTACTATTAAAACATGAAATAAGAAATTTTAAAGCAAAATTTTGTTGAAAGAAAAATTGCAGAATATGTGACGTCACACCATTGTCTCACAAATGTGACCAGCTGTGACAAGGACGGGGGTAAAGTTAAGCACTGAATATGGAATATACAAGTAAAAACTTGCATATTCCATAGCTTTTTAAAATATTATCTGCCTACATTGCAAGGTGAAGTCAAGCCAATATTTTAGTTCTTCACTATCAAAACCAGATAAAAAAATTTCGTGGACCCCCGCTTACGACTCGTGAACCCCCATTTTCTTGTCACGCCAACGTAGACCCCCTTCGAGTCTCCCGTGGACCCTTAGGGGTCCACCTGGACCACTTTGGGAACTACTGCTTTACAGTATACTTTCCACATAGATCGTACTCCAAGGACTGTTAGTCGGCATCTGGAATCTGAGTGTCCTTTCTAGGTAGATGAAGTTAGATTGTTGCGTCCCGTTGCCTACCCGTTGCTCATATCGTCTGAGTTTATTAGTATAATATTTAAAGTCACTTTCTTACAAAAGGTGTGTAAGTATAAACTTAAACATTATCAATACTCATAAACATTTGCAATACTTATCGCTGATAAAGTGGTAACAGTCCATCTATCACGATTAGGGCCTGCGCAGGTGAGGGACTGTCATTCGCGGAGGACAGAATACCACATCCAGTTACTACTACGCAGTCGTCCTATAGTTACTAGCTACTAGTCCATATAACAATAATTAATAATGTCCTCCTGACCGAATTTCGGCCACGGCGGCCAATCTCAACCGAGGCAGAGACTAGCCATCTGCGCAGGAGATATTATAGTGCACAAGTGTGTGCGCATACACAGGTGCACTCTCTATTCCCTCACTCTCATAGTCCGATGGGACGCCAATGCGACACGACCGGAGAGAGATTAGGCGCAGGACCGACGGCTTTACGTGCTCTCCGAGGCACGGGGGTGTATCTAACACCGCCAACTTCCAACTCCGGGCTGGCACTGAGAATTTCTTGATAGAAAAACACAATACCTCATTTTTTTTTTGGCCCGACCCGGGAATCGAACCCGTGAACCACAGTCGAACGAGCTAGACCAACGACTAGTCCATAATAGTAGTCATAGAGAAGGGATACACACCTTTATAATCTATACTAATAAATAAAATTGAAGTGTCTGTCTGTAATATCGAAATAACTACCTCATATTAAGCTCATATGGTTATTTGAACGCTACCATAACCGAATCACACGTTTTTAAAATTTTTGTCTGTCTGTCTGTCTGTCTGTCTGTCTGTCTGTCTGTCTGTCTGTCTGTCTGTTTGAACGGGCTAATCTTCGGAACGGCTGAACCGATTTTGACGGGACCTTCACATACAAGTAGAGAATTAACCAGGGAGTAACATAGGCTACTTTTTTAACCGACTTTCAAAAAAGGAGGAGTTGTGTTTTTCTACCTATGTACACCGATATCTCCGAGATTTCTGAGCCGATTTGCGTATTTTTTTTTTTAATCGATAGAGAAACATTCCGACCCTGTTCTATAAAAAATTTGGATTCCAACTCCTCAATCCTGATGCTGCAGGGGACCTAATCCCCAAAACTAATGGGTTTTAGAAACTTTCGGTTATTTAAATTGATATTGGGGATACCAATTATGAATTAAAGACTTTATCGTTGAATGAACTCGAGTAGGTACATATCCAACTCCTCAACCCTGATGCTGTAAGGAATTGTATTCTGAAATCGTGGGGATCCCACGGGATTTTTCCGTTTTGGGGACGGGTTTCTACAGATAAGCTACTTTTTGTTCTGGAAAATCAAAAGTTCCCACGGGATTTTTAAAAACCTAAATCCACACGGGCAAAGCCGTGGGCATCATCTAGTCTATAATATAATAAAACTGTAACAGATCCAATTCTGTACATTGAAGATATTTTGAAAATTTCTTTTAGAGGGCACTCTATAATCGATACTGAAGCCAAAACTGTAATTTTTTTCATTTTTGTCTGTCTGTCTGTCTGTCTGTCTGTCTGTCTGTCTGTATCTTGGCCGCGCATCACGCCGAAACTACTGAATGGATTCGAATGAAACTTGGTACGATATGAGTTTATACTTCGAGGTAGGACATAGGATACTTTTTATCCCGAAATTCAACACGGTTCCCTTGGAAAAGGGGATAAAAGTTAAAACGTGTATTTAGCTCTAATTCAATAACGGGTACTTTGATTTAACTCATTCTTTTTTTGTTAGAAAGGTAGTACTTTAAGTATTATCCCGTAAATATTTCAAGGTCATAGGTTTTTTAGTTCAGAAATGACAAACATTTATTTGGTTCAAATAACTTGGGACGCGGATCTTTGAACGTACGGCTTATTTTAAACTGGTGTGCATTTAGAGTTATGTTTGTCGATCTGTCTATTTGTTCCAGCTAATTTCCGAAACGGCTGGATCGATTTTGATGGAACTTTCAATGGCAGATAGGTGATGTTATATGGAATAACTTAGGCTACATTTAGTTTAGGTACATAAAATAATTATGAGATCCGATCCGATCCTATATAAACCTATAAACACGCGAACGAAGTCGCGGGGGTCAGCTAGTTATAAATACATTGTTATATTTTTGACCGACAACCAATAGACTCTCTCGTATGCGCAGGCTCTTATCTATACTAATAAATAAAATTGAAGTGTCTGTCTGTAATATCGAAATAACTACCTCATATTAAGCTCATATGGTTATTTGAACGGTACCTTAACCGAATCACACGTTTTTAAAATTTTTGTCTGTCTGTCTGTCTGTCTGTCTGTCTGTCTGTCTGTTTGAACGGGCTAATCTTCGGAACGGCTGAACCGATTTTGACGGGACTTTCACATACAAGTAGAGAATTAACCAGGGAGTAACATAGGCTACTTTTTTAACCGACTTTCAAAAAAGGAGGAGTTGTGTTTTTCTACCTATGTACACCGATATCTCCGAGATATCTGAACCGATTTGCGTAGTTTTTTTTTTAATCGATAGAAAAACACTGCGACACTGTCCTACAAAAAACTTGGATTCCAACTCCTCAATCCTGATGCTGTAGGGGAATTGATCCCCAAAACTAATGGGATTTAGGAACTGTCGGTTATTTAAATTGATATTGGGGGTACCAATTAAAGACTTCATCGTTGAATGAACTCGAGTAGGTACATATTCAACTCCTCAACCCTGATGCTGTAAGGAATTGCATTCCGAAATCGTGGGGATCCCACGGAATTTTTCCGTTTTGGTGACGGGTTACTACAGATAGGCTACTTTTTGTTCTGGAAAATCAAAAGTTCCCACGGGATTTTTAAAAACCTAAATCCACACGGGCGAAGCCGTGGGCATCATCTAGTTATAATATAATTATAATTATAACGTGTCTACCATAAAAATATTTAAGGCGTGACGTCACGTAATGAGAGGCGAACGACATTAAAGTTTCGTTCAACTATTTCGACAGCATATACAACCGGCTCGTTGGTCTAGGGGTATGATTTTCGCTTAGGGTGCGAGAGGTCCCGGGTTCAAATCCCGGACGAGCCCAAACACTTTTTTCATTTTTTTCTAAATTTTCATTTATTCACAATTCTATACATTTAGGAAAATGTATTAATTTATTATCTATATTCTATACATACTCGTATAAAAAGAAAATTTATTCACTAACTCGCTCATCAACGCCCACGCCAAGTACGTACCTACTTGGATCTAGAAAGCTGAAATGTTGCAGAGATATCTCCTTAATAATAATTTAGACAAGGAATAGATCCGGATTTCTTCCAAGTTCCCACGGGATAAAGAATTTCTAATTCAACGTATCCGAACGGTTTATGAGCACATTATAAGGAGCAGTCATTTCCAATTAAGTAGAGATTTCAATGTTATTCATTTGTACCTAATACCTATAATCCATTGAAATGTTACAATTTAAGGACCGAATATTGCATTTCTTAGAGGACGCAATTTTATTTTTGGGACATGTGTGGGGGGTCAATAGAAGCTTAACCTCAAGTTTGTGGGGTCGCCACCCTTGTCCCCCGGCCGCCATCTTGGAAAACACTTTTTTCGCGATAAGTATCTCGGAAACTATGCGTCTTACAAAAAATTCGTGAAGACATAATTTGTAGCAAATTGTTTTGCCTACAAATATGTTTATATAATTTTTTGCCCTAAATTAAAAATTAAAGAAGTTATAAGCAAAAAAGTGAGAAAATTTTTATAAAATCTTTTTTGACACATGTCCCAAAAATAAAATTGCGTCCTCTAATAAATGCAAAGCTCATGTAACATTTCAATGGACTACTATGTAAGTAAAGATATTACTCTTAGATTCTATTATACATAGATAGACATTTGACGTACGGGACGTTGGTACGCCTTAGTTGCGATACTGCATACCTATCAATTGTGCTAGCTAAGTAACGTCGAGCCAAGTTGGTAACTGGACGGGTGACCGTCTTTGAAGATCTTCCGTGCCTTGGAGAGCACGTTGCGCTATCGAATCTTAGTAAGAATACTGTACTCTTAAAAACGTACTCTGACTGTCCTCAGACATAATCGGAAATAAAATATTATGCTTCTGACATTTAGAGCGGGGCCGCACTGCGAAAATTATTCGCGCGGTTTATATTTCGCATTTTAAATATATTTTTCTCACGAATTTTAAATCGCATGTGCGTGCAGCTTCATACATTCCCATATGTCACAGAATTTTGCGAAAAAATTCGCGCGGTTTATATTCCGCATTTTAATATATTTTTCTCGCGAATTTTAAATTGCATGTGCGTGCAGCTTCCTACAATTCCATGTCACAGAATTTTGCGAAAAAATTCGCACGAATAAATTTCGCAGTGCGGCCTAGGCCTTATTATATCTGTGCCAATATAAACTAGTACCTAGTGGTTAGCATATTCGAACGCAGATCATTAGGTCCCGGGTTCGATTCCCGGGTCGGGCAAATAATTGTTAGGTATTGGGTTTTTCTGTCAATAAATTATTATCAGCACCAGCCCGGAGTTGAAAGCGCGGTGTTTCACCCCCATGCCCAACAATGTGCCCAACAATGGGATGTTAAAAGGCTGTAGTGGTGGTGGTGCCAATTTAACTCTGTCTTACGTTTGAGCAATCTCACAAGTAGGTATAAGATTTATAGATAGCCTTAGATGAGTCATGATTGATTCGTAATGTGGAAAGATCTGGGAACCCATCGCATTGTTGTCCTAAGAAAACTGTATGAGTACCGGAAAAGGGTCACCGATCCTGAGCAATTAGATTCTCAGAGTGAGAGAGAAAAAGATATTATAGATTGAGACAAACGCCTCCCGAGTTTGCTATCCAAACGGTCATGAATCCGATCGCCGCACGGGTCAGCTTACGAAATGTTTTGAATCGTGTGCAATATGGCCCGGTTGTACTCCTTTTAACACAATTCGCAGCCAGGAAACGATTGTTGGGCGTAGCATAGGTATGTATCTATTCAGATAGGTATTTCACCTAAAACTGTTGTAGCCACGGTGCTAATACGGTGTTTTGTAATATGGCCCAATTTCAACAAATGCTGTGTATAGGAGGAGTGTTAATGAATATTTCGTAGACCTACGAGTATCTAGGGCGGTGTTGGCAATACGTCCAGGTCAAGGGTTTTTGTAGCCAGTTGGGTTGATTTTGGATGACTTTTAGTGCTCATCCAGACGTTGGCCAACATGCTGGCCCATCATATGGCCCAATACGTTGGCCCAACGTGTAGAGCGGGAGTTTGTGCTATTTGGGTAGGTATTGGAATGATGGCCCGCAAGTTGGCGCAAGATCCATTTCGTGTCGGTACATCAAAGGGTTTGGGACAGAGTTTGGCCGCACCATCCACACGTTGGACTTTGGAGGCAAGTTCAGTTTGCTACGAGCTCTCAGAGTGATCGCACGCATGCACGTCTTTAAAATTTTATATTCACGCGTCGTAACTAGTATAATGTCCACAAAATGGCAGTGACAATGACCAATGAAGAAACTTTTTGCTTTATAGAGCCCTACTAAGCCGAAAATTGTTTGTGGAACCCAAGAAATAAAATCACAAAAATAAAAAAATACAATTTTCGTATACACATTCACGTAGTTGCGGTATGCTGTGAATAATTAAACCGCAGCAGCTGTTAACGACTCAATATTCAATTTAGTAAATACGTCCGCACATTGGCCCTAACCGGAGCATACTGAACGACCTTCCAACGTGTGGACGCGAACACAAACTCCTCGCCCAATACCTTCCATCATTTCCGCCATCATGTTGGCCAACGTGTAGAGGCGCCTTGAAACACCTGATTATTTATTTTGTACCAGCTTCATAATATTAGGCCCCCTTGATAATTTATATATTCGTCACTGCGAGCGATTTGCTCTTATTTATTGAGAAGTTCCATCCTCCACCTCCGAAGATATTCATCAGATCATCACCCAATTTAAATGGGACCAACTTGACGACACATTTATTTAAAAAATAAAATAAAAAAAAATTGAAATCGGATCAGATTTGATGGAGTTATGGAGTAACATAACCAAAAAAAAAAATACGCGTTGAATTGAGAACCTCTTCCTTTTTTGAAGTCGGTTAAAAAAGTGATTTCAATATGGCGTGAAAGATGTTTTTTTTTTTGAAGTTTATATTATATTCTATAGGAAGAACTATGTGAATCTAGGTCTAATCAAGTATATGGGTGAGGCCGCCAATTTTGCCACTTTTTGCACAGCTGTTAATAATCGTTCCATAACGTAAAAAGTTTATCCTTTAAACCAGCTAGGGTATTTTTATGTGGTAGAATTGTGTTTAAGGTAAAAAGTATTTTTATAAAATAGCTGTAACTAGAGCCATTTTTTTTAAATGAATTTTAATGTGTAGATGACATCGAACTTTCATACAAAAATATTTTGTCCCCAAAATATGTTACGAAAACAATCAACAATATGACGGATATTTTTCGAATTTAGACTCATGGTGTTAAACATAAGGAAAAGAACGATAGTGAGCTACGTAATGCAATATATCAATATGTTTAAACAGCGTACAATTATTTTTTATCGTAGTTTTAATACTTGTCTCCAGTTTTTTGACCTTCATGTTACTTTTTTTGTTATTAATATTGTGAATAAAGTACTGCTTCAAATCATAAATGCGTAATTGGATAATGAGGCGGGCAACACCAAGCAGTGAAGTCTATAGTTAAAAACAAAAAAGATGCCATATTGTTTCCTTGGATTGTGTCACAAGTTGGTCACGAGTGCAGTTTGTGAATTTTGTCAGCTGAAGTAAAAAATTTAATTTGTGTTTTTCCAAGGTAAATAGAGATTTGTTTATATTAATAATATTTTTAATTTATGCATCAACTATTATATTAACTCAGAAAATATGTTTTAGCACGAACATCTATTAGTTTTCGAAATTATCGCCTAATTACTTCAACAAAATCTCAATTTTATGATACGTTATGTTACTTTTATGTTGGTCGTATGTAACCGGTAACATGAGTTTTTATGTTACGTATCATAAGCATCTATAAGGGCTTATGCACAAGGGCAAAATAACATAGCAGATAAAATTATTTGAATTAAATAAATAAAAGAGTGATTCCAAAATTTTTATTTTTTACCTGACTACGGCAAAGCCACGGGTTATAATTTTAGCAGTTTATGTATGTTCCTATATATGGCCGCCGCTACAAAATGACGAGTTACATATTTTTTCACAACTCCCTTAATATGGGTATCAAATGAAAGGGCTTGACTAGTAGAATAGCATTATGCAAATCCAAGATGGCCGCCGCCACAAATGGCAAATGTCGGGGGTTTTTTAAATTTTTAATTTATACTTGTGATGAATGAGGTATTTATTGATTCGTTGTTATGGTTCGGGTGACATATGCTACATTTTATTTACCTATGAAAAAAATCGAGAAGTGACCTTCGCGCGGCTTTCTAGATTATTAAATTAGTTTCGGTAGGATACAATTACTGTATTCTTCGGCATTCTTTATTGGATTCAAGCTAAATTAGGCAAGGCGATGTAATCATAAAGTTTAAATTAAATTAATGTTTTCTTCTGTGATCTCCTCAATCATTGGTTTTGTGATAATTGATGAATTATTTTAACGGCGTTTTCGCATTTGTACAAGAAAGAATAAATCAATGGCTTATCAGCTGTACTTTATTTTATTCTGAGACAAGTTAGCCCTTGACTGCGGTCTTATTTGAGTTTGGTAAGTGATGATGCAGTCTAAGATGGAAACGTGCTAACTTGGAAAGGTTATGGCAGCTTTGTTTATTTAACCCTTCATACCTGTAATTGCCTATATAAATGTGAAAGTAACTCTGTCTGTCTGTATATTTGTTACTTCATTATCGTTTAAGCGCACCTTGCATAAAGTTAGCTTGCATGCTAGAGATAGAAATATGCTTATTTTCATTTTGTTTACTATAATTTTATTTTTTTAGATGCCAATGACATCGGCCGAAAAACACAGAAAATATAGAGAAAGGCTGAAAATTAATAATCCAGAAAAATATGAAGAAATGAAAAAGAAGGTTGCGGAAAATTAAATTGATTAGAAGTTATTTCGCATTATTTTCTTTAAATAGTAATTTTATGTTAGAATTATATTTTCTTATTAAATATACGATTTCCAAGGGACCGGTCTTTTTATTTTTGCATAAAATCACTATATTTAATTGCATCAAAAGTGACTGGCAGAGATAGAATATTTTAAAACGGTTTCTAAAACTGTCCATAACTAATGTCATCACTCATTACTTTAAAATATGTGTTTTTTTTATTCAAAATCACTCTTCCCTTTTAGTGTCATTGATGGACAAGCATACAGGGTATAAGGAGACCGTTTCGGAAAACTTAGCGCTATTATTAAATACTACCTCAACACAATCCAATACCAATAACCATTTACCTTATAGCGTAGGTATCGCGCGCAACGGTAGGTATCTAACGCACGCTGGAGGTCAAGGTAACGCAACATTCGTTGACCTTCAGCGTCAGTCGATTTTATTTGAATTACGTAACGAACTTTAAAAAATACAGAATGTTTTTTTGCAAAATTACAGACCCCCTAAATTTTTATTGCACAAAAATAAAAAAAACGTTAAAAAAATCGATTTTTAAAAAAATGCATTTTTTTAAATCGATTTTTTAACGTTTTTTATAGTGATCATCAGTACTATCACCTATCTTCGAGTGTTCTTTTGATACCCTGTAAAAAGAAACAAACATACATAATTCTCCACATTTATTAAATTGTTGTCAAATAAAGTTCTAATAAATACCTCGTTATGGTCTCAGCTTTACTATGAATTTATGTTACTTTCATGTTACTTTATGTTATCGCAATATAAAAGTATCTATGTTACTGTATGTTACAAAGTGGAAAAATTGGCGGCCTCACCCATATGCGAATGGACACCGATTTAATAGAGCATAAATGTTATGTATGTAATGTTATGTACGAGTATGTAATGTTATGTACCTAGTATAAATTGGTTTCCGAGATATTGAAAGACAATCTCCCTTTTCCTTGTTTTCCTCATTGCTGAAGGTCCTATAGTTTTCTTAGGCTAGAACCATCCGCATACAACTTTTAGGTTTAACGAGTATTATCATACATCAGTATATAATATGATAGTATATAATATGATCATACATATTATAAAATAACAGGGATCAACAGCCTAACGTGCTCTCCGAGGCACTGAGGAAACTAACCCCATAATATTCCGACCTCCAAAGTAAGGTCACCCATCCAGCTTGTTTCAATGTTGCTTACCCAGCGCAATCGACTAATACACACACGGGTCACACACGTCCCTCAAAGATACCCCAAGATTCCCCAGTATATTATGTACAGGAGTTTTTAAAAACGTGGAATTGTCAAAAATGCCTGCAATCAAATAAAACTGCTGCGTTGAGAATTCGCATCCCCTCAAGTCTCAAGATTCCCTAATATTTGTTGTACAGGAGTTTTTAAAACATCCAACTTTTAAAAATGTCTGCAACTCCCTAATATTTGCTGTAGGTACAGTTTTTAAAAACGTCCATTTGTCAAAAATCCCTACAACCAAGTAAAACTGCTGCGTTGAGAGTTCACATCCTTAAGCCTCAAGATTCCCTAATATTTTTTGTAACTCCCTCAAGCCTCGAGATTCCCTAATTATATTTTGTTGTACAGGAGTTTTTAAAAACATCCAATTGTCAAAAATGCCTGCAACCAAGTAAAACTACTGCGTTGAGAGTTCGCATTGCTAATAATTATTACGCTCGGCCACCTCGGCATCAGGCCCTGCGAGTGGGGTGTTGTTTTGGCGGCTTATATATAACCTTAGTGGAGGTTTGTTGCACCAGCAGTGTTGTTGACGGTGCAGTGTTGGTACAGTGCAGTGTTACATACATAATGAAGGCTTTTGTAAGTGCTCTCCCATTAATTAGTAACACTCCTATTAATTAGTCATACAAAAATAAAGTAAAATAGGTTTATTTACGAAATAGGTCAAAGGGTTTATGTTTACAAATATACGCAAAAATATTCCTATTATGTGATTGCGGTATTTATAAAAATAACCTAATTTACGTATTTTACTACAAGTATACCTACCTAGTTAGAAATAGATTTTACAAAATAGGTCAAAGGGTCTATGATATGTATACGCAAATAGTAGTTTATGAAACGGTTGCATAATAGAGGTTATTAAAACACGAGTGTTAGTTTAAAAAACGAGCCGCAGGCGAGTTTTTTAATAGTATTACACGAGTGTTTTAATAACTAATTATGTAGAGTTTCATACACTACTTTATCTAAACTCATATCTTAAAATCCAAACCATAAAATCTTGGTAATATTTGTCGTGAGTTTTCTTTGATTTTGCTGGCAAAAGATTGTTGGTCGGTGGTCAGGTGGAGTTAAATTCTCTTCAGTATCACTGCTAGACATTTTTCCGCACAATAAAAACCATGTCTTGTAAAGTTTTGAGTAACAAATAAAAAATTTAAATATTATAACTAGCGTATGGCGCCAAAATTCAGTTGTTACCACAGAGATTCTTCTTCTTTTTCGGTTTGTCCCTTTCGGGACAGGCCAAGATCGTTGACCATACAGCCTGGGTTACCATAGAGAAATTAATAGTAGTAGAGGAGTCCTAATGTCCTATAGAAATTAGTGGATCGGAAAATAGCTCAAGCTTATCAAAAATTTAATTTTTAGTAGTTATTTTTAGTAGTTACTTAATTTTAAGTAAACTTAATTTTTAGTAGTTACTCTTCTGCAATTTAACACAATTCACAATGTTTAACGCGTTTGTACAGTTACACACATCTACTGTAAGGAGGTCGCACGAATTTCCCGCCATGGCTCAAAAATACCAGAACCCAGTTCGCCTGTACTATAATGTAGAAAAAATTATTTTATAACATTACTTTGCAATAATTTCCTAACAAAGTAGTGTTATAATGAATTTTTTTAATTTTTTTTTTAAATATTATAGATGTATGTGAATAAAGTAGTCCAATATATGACACATTTTGATTTCATATTCGGGATTTTAAGATATGAGAGTAGATAAAATATATTATTTCATAGTGCTATTTATAGATAGATTATTTACATATCCTACACTTGCTAGCGAAATGAATTTTTAATTAGACGAAAAAATAAATCGAAAGATGCTGCGTTTTTTTTTTCATAGAAAATGATGCAAAGATACACAATATATTGATTTCAAACAGTTTGTTTTGTACAGGCTTACAAAATAAACGAATATTTTTCTTTATCTTTTCACACAAATTATATTAATCTGAATTTCTTATCAAATCAATAAAAGAAAGAAAATTGCTGAAAATCGAAGCTTTTGTCATACAATTTTTCAAAAGCTTTATAATGTCGTTACCAAAGAGTTGTCGAACTGACAACTCTTTTTTTTTAGATTGGATAAGAAATTCAGGCTATATAATATAATTCCAATACAATTTTATGTTAGTGCGAGTTTTATACTCGTTAGTAGATTTCAAGTATCTAAACACTGAAATTTTAAAAAAGTGGATATATTATCTTGCTTGTTTGTCAAACACAAGTTTGTTCATACTAAGTACAGCCAGCGCACCAACCGAAAACTTTGGCAAATTAATATCCGTAGTACTGAATGCACGACATTCAAACAAGGAGCTTTAGGTTTGTTTTACTTTGACGTTATTGTATTTTAATGTTACAAGTCTATCAACATTGTCGAAATGTGTAATCTGTACTAAGTATACCTACTGAGAGCTGTCCTCAAAAAACTTACAAATATTTGAGTCCGTGTAATTTTAAGACTACTTATTTCTACCGAAATCTGGCAAAATACATAGGTACACAGATAATAATTAATGTTAACGCGTGTCTACAAAACGTTAACTTTGATTGGTATTAAAATTAGAGCTAAGCTTCGTGTGTATGGGGCGCTCGAGAGAGACAGTAACAAAGCAAACATGCAAAATTATTTTAAAAATATTAAAGGACATCACCGCAACTTAGAAGCAACGAGTAACATGATCAATCGACGATCTTATTGTATCACTAGAATCCTCTAGTGATACAATAAGATTTCGCCCGCGATTTCGTCCCCGTGGATTTAGGTTTTTAAAAATCCCGCAGGAAAATAGCTTTTTACTTATCCCTAACATCCCCCAGTTTTTATTTTGTGAAAATCTTTAATGTACAGATACGGCAAGTCTACGATTTTATTATAACTATGTATAGTTTTCTTCTTATTTCGTTTTTGGTGTCCAAAAGAGTGTGTTCTAAGCTATTCCATCGATATAAAAAAGCCTTTAATTTTCGATCACACAATAAAGAAAGCTACAGATTTTGGGTAGTCATTTGCTAGTCGCGTCCGGTTACTTAATAGACATTATGAAATGTAATGTTTTAAATGTTTTTTAACTGAGTGGGCATCTTGTTATTGTGACCGAAGCCTGTAGTAAAATAATGCAATCGGAAGAACGGAACTTCATTACCTATTCGTATCATCCGCAAGCGAAAACAAAAATAAATAAAAACCAGCCAAGTGCGAGTCGGACTCGCGCACGAAGAGTTCCGTACTATTAAAACAGTAAAAAAATCACGTTTGTTGTATGGTTGTACCCTTAAATATTTGTTTTATTTTAATTTAATTATTTATTACACCCTTTATATTAGCTTCACCTGTATGTATGTTTGTAACCAACTTCTTTGAACGCGATTTTGACCCACTTTTTTTTAAAGTGAATATATTATTACTAAATATTTTGTGAGTATTTCAAGCGTCTACCTGTTGCCGCTATCAATATCGAACAAAAACGAACACAAAAAATCACGTTTGTTGTACGGGAGCCCCCAAATATTTAATTTATTCTGTATTTGTTGTTATAGCGGCATTATCTGTGAAAATTTCAACTGTCTAACTATCACAGTTCATGAGCCTGGTGACAGACGGACGGACAGACATACAGATAGACAGACAGACGGACATCGGAGTCCCACCCTTTGGGTACGGAACCCTAAAAAACATAACAACAATCACATATTAATCATTCATAAACCCACTTATTATGATCATCATAATCTATTTAATATTCTAGCCATGGACGAAATTTCGTTTTCGTTCGCGCCCTTAGCGCATGACAATCGAGGAGCGGTGAAGTCATCGCACGTAACTAGTAAAAGTGATGTCGATTGTCCGTTTCGTGGTGAGTGGTGACTGCGGACATGTCCGTACATATCGATTCAGTTTTGGCAATGTTGATTTATTCGGACGTTGGCCTGAGGAGACAAATTGAGTTACGTAAAGAAATACACGTTGATTATTTATTATTTTATTCATCTACAAGCTAGCCCTTGATTGCGAAATCCGCCGCTTTAGGCTGATTGTTGTCTATATCAACCACTCTATCAGAAAAAATGCATTTTTCAAAAGAAAGGCAGGAAAACTTTTCAAAAAAATTTCAAAAGTACGAAGTACGAAAGTAGGAAGGAAAGCAGCTAATCAATCAAACGACTTAGTACAACGATGAGCCGCTTATTTATTCCTTGAGCCTGTTACCTTTCAGATATCAATCCTGTTCGTGACTGCGTCGGTTCTGGCGGCGCCCGAGCCGAGCAAGGACGCGCCCGAGGGCGGCAAGGTGATCCAGAAGCGAAGCGGCCTGGTCGGCCACTACGGGGGAGCGGTGCTGGGCCACGGCGGCGGCTTGGGCCATCTGGGCGGCGGTATCATCAGCGGGGGATACGGTTACGCCGGCGGATATGGCGGCATAGGTATGTATTAGGCTTTATTAATTACTAGATGATGCCCACGGCTTCGCCCGTGTGGATTTAGGTTTTTAAAAAATCCCTTGGGAACTTTTGATTTTCCAGAACAAAAAGTAGCTTATCTCAAGAAACCCGTCCCCAAAACGGAAAAATCCCGTGGGATCCCCACGATTTCGGAATACAATTCCTTACAGCATCAGGGATGAGGAGTTGGATATGTACCTACTCGATTTCATTCAACGATAAAGTCTTTAATTGGTACCCCCAATATCAATTTAAATAACCGAAAGTTTCTAAAACCCATTAGTTTTGGGGATTAGGTCCCATACAGCATCAGGATTGAGGAGTTGGAATCCAATTTTTTTATAGAACAGGGTCGCAATGTTTCTCTATCGATTAAAAAAAAATTACGCAAATCGGTTCAGAAATCTCGGAGATATCGGTGTACATAGGTAGAAAAACACAACTCCTCCTTTTTTGAAAGTCGGTTAAAAAAGTAGCCTATGTTACTTCCTGGTTAATTCTCTACTTGTATGTGAAGGTCCCGTCAAAATCGGTTCAGCCGTTCCGAAGATTAGCCCGTTCAAACAGACAGACAGACAGACAGACAGACAGACAGACAGACAGACAAAAATTTTAAAAACGTGTGATTCGGTTATGGTAGCGTTCAAATAACCATATGAGCTTAATATGAGGTAGTTATTTCGATATTACAGACAGACACTTCAATTTTATTTATTAGTATAGATTAATTACAAGCGGATACCCGCAGCTTCGTCCGCGTGGATATTGATTTTTAAAAATCCCGTGGGATCTCTTTGTTTTTTATGAGCTCCTTTGAGCTCATACCTTGCTACAAACTGTTAAAAGTGGCGCAACAAAATGTGTACATCTGTAAATGTCATCAAAATCCATCCAAATCCATCCATCCCATCAAAATCGATCCGGCCTTTCAGAGATTAGCCGGCAATCTTTAAAGTATCGCCTTTCTAACAAAAAAAGAATGAATGAAATCTGGTCCACGCGTTAGTGAATTATACAGCTAAATTACACATATTGATTTTCATCCCCTCTCCCAAGGGAACCGTGCTGAATTTCGGGATAAAAAGTATCCTATATGTTACTCCGTAGTATGAACGTAAATCATGTCAAGTTACATTTCAATCTATTCAGTAGTTTTTGCGTGATGCGCGCACAAACATACAGACAAACAGACAAATCAAAAATAGCCTTTTTACGTTCACCGAGTTCATCAAGTGAGTGATATTGCTTTGCTTAAAACGCACATAACTCCGAAAAGATAGACGTGTGTGCCGGGATCAAAATAGTCTATTACCACCGCTAGTCCGACAGTAACCTAGACTGCATTACTCCTCCCCAATTTAATATTTTTTGAGAAGTTTAATACCCATTTCCTGAATCTATGTTGTCTCTGATCAACCCATTACCGGCTCACTACAGAGCACGGGTCTCCTCTCAGAGTGAGAAGGGTTTTGGCCATAGTCTACCACGCTGGCCAAGCGGATTGGCAGACTTCACACACCTTTGAGAACGTTATGGAGAACTCTCAGGCGTGCAGGTTTCCTCACGATGTTTTCCTTCACCGTTAAAGCAAGTGATATTTAAATACTTAAAACGCACATCACTCCGAAAAGTTAGAGGTGCGTGCCCAGGATCGAACCCACGACCTCCGATTAGAAGTCGGTCGTCCTAACCACTAGGCTATCACAGCTTTTTTTTTATGTTGTCTATGTTCCAAATAAAATCCATTGGCCTGTTGTTCAGGAGGATTTGGCGGTGGACTGGCGCTGTCGTCAGGCGCTGTCGGGGTCGGCGGCATCGGCGGAGTCGGCACGCTGGTGGGCGCCGACGTGCACACCACTGTGACCAAGCACATCGGCGTGCCCGTGCCCGCGCCGTACCCCGTCGCCGTCGACAGGCCCGTGCCCGTACCGTACAAGGTAAAGTGTTTTAACGTTGGCACGCTGGTGGGCGCCGACGTGCACACCACGGTGACCAAGCACATCGGCGTGCCCGTGCCCGCGCCGTACCCCGTCGCCGTCGACAGGCCCGTGCCCGTACCGTACAAGGTAAAGTGTTTTTAACCCCTGACGCAAAAACGACGGGTGTGTGTGAGTGTCTGTCTGTTCCACCGTAACGCTCAAACGGGTGAACCGATTTTTTGTTTAAAAGATGGAATTCTTCGGGGGTGCTCTTATCTATGAATATTTGATGAAAATCGATCCAACATGGCCGTCGCCACAAAATGGATTACATATTTTTTCACAACTCCCTCAATATGGGTATCAAATGAATGGGCTTGACTAGAAGAATAGCACTATCCAAATAGAACTGCCACCACAAATGTCGGGGTTTTTTTAAATTTTTAATTTATAAATGTGACAATATTGTATTCGCAAGCTGATGCTCGCGTGAATTTAAGTTTCTTTAAAAATTTCATGGTAACTCCTTCATATTTCCGGGATAAAAGTAGCTTCGAAAACTCCTTTATATTTCTCCACCTGCTTTAGAAAGTCCCATTAAAATCGGTTTAACCGTTCCAAGGAATCAGAAAGCCACAGACAACAGTTTTAAAAACCTGATGAATATCAATCGAGTCCCAAAAACTTGATACCGCCATAGATAAATTACGACATGTATATAAATATACACTATGAACACATACAAGCGATACCAGCATATTCTGTGGAAATCCTTACAAGAGACCTATATCCAACGGTAGAAGCCATCGAGCGGTCATAATGACGACGACGAAGATGACGAATCATTTTTTAGTTTAGTTTAGTTTCCGCCCTTCATTAAGTCTACGAGTAATAAGACTATAAATAAATAAATAAATAAATAAATACTCACACATACACACACGGTCGTCTGTTCCTAAAGTAGGCAACTTAATGCCTGTGTTATAGGTAACAGCCGACTGATAGACATATTTACATATAAATACATATTATATATTTTAATAAAGGTATACATACATACATATTATAAATACACCCAGACTCGGGGCGGGAATCGAACCCGTGACCCCGGAGCGGAAGGCAGGGTCACTGCCAACCGCGCCAACGGGTCTGTCAGCGATTTTCAGAGACTTTTAGCAAGCTACGGCTTTTTACCAGCAACATGCCAGAAAGTTGCTGGATTTTTTTTTTTGCTGGATTTCTTTCAAGATCAGCTCAAAATATGACATTATAACAGTTACTGAGTTTTGGATCTTGTATTGAGGTTTGTTTTGAATACCAAAAGATTTTGACTTAGTGTGGATGAAAATATAATATTGTTTTGTTCGTTCAATTACTGGCTATCTCTTGCAAAGATTTTTACAAGACACAGTGGCGGGATTTGCTGAAGCTACATTTTGCCGGTGAAGAGTCGCTATTCGACCTTCGTAAGACAATTTTCTTTGGTTGATCTTCTGTTTATTCGTGTTTCTAATATATCAAATACGGTTCTCAAGGTAAATAATAATTGAATTATGCAATTATATTACAGGTGGCAGTCCCATACCCAGTGGACCGACCGTACGCCGTGCCAGTCCCGAGGCCGTACCCAGTGGCGGTTGAGAAACACGTCGCCGTGCCAGTCGACAGGCCCGTGCCAGTGCCAGTCCCTCACGCAGTGCCAGTCCCAATTGTTAAGCAGGTATGTTTAGTGTCAATAGACCTGTCCTAATATATTATCTGTATGGAAGATCATATCTAGGTATAAGTCATAAAACTAAAGGACGCTAGGGTATAGGAGTTTTTTTTTTTTCAAAATTTCCGCCCTTGCTAAGTAATGAACGCATTTCTTACTGGTACCTATAGGTACTAGTTTTTAACTTTATTCACCTCGCCCCAAATACCTACCTATGAAAATGAAAAGTGATGCATAAGAATAAGAGACCACATTCCCTACTCAGCCCTAATTCATGTTAAACAACTTTCTTACTCTCAGCAGTAATCACTTTATCAATGTATTTTCCTTTCAGGTTGGCGTACCCGTGCCAGCGCCCTACCCAGTACCCGTAGCAAGACCAGTTGCCGTACCAGTTGCTCAACCAGTCCCAGTTTCAGTTGGAGTCGTGAGGTCGGTGGTCGGCCCTGGACTTTCATCGGGTATCATCGGTGGTGGATACCTCGGTGGTGGAATCCACGGGGGTGGAATCCACGGTGGTGGAATCTACGGTGGTGGAATCCACGGGGGACACATCCACTCCAAAATCTGGTAGACGATTGAATAGGACAAGGTATTGGATGATATTATGATTAATATGTACGATTTTGTATTAAGATTTTACGCAAATTCCAAACGACTACGAAAAAGGCGGGGTTCTCATCAGTACCAAACTTTTTCATTTTCTTTAAATTTTCATGAGAAACATGAATTGACAACATTTTTTATGTGTTAAAAAATCATCGAATATTTTGGAAAATATTATGTATTTTTTGGATAGCGTTTGCGTAAAGCTTAATATAGTCACGTCATGATTGGTGTCTTGTGATTTAGTGTAAGTTAGTTTTAGTGTGCGTGTATCGTTGTATTTGGAGCCGAAGTCTTAGGGAAGGGAAGGGGGGATGTGCAATCCAGTATAGAGGCTATCTGTATCTATTATACAATAGGATTCTGAGAAAAACTTTTATTTATACAACGTTAGTTTTACTTTGCGCAAAAACCGAAACACGTGTCAAATATTTTTACATTAAGAATATTTATACAAAATTTCAAAAAAATATAATGTAAAGTAACGAAGTTATAAGCTTGTTATGTTGCGTCATTGTCCTCGAAAAAAATGGTCACCGCAAGCCGTTGCCGCAGCGACGTGCGATCGACGCGAGTTAAATGACCGCCGCTGTGTGCCGACCCTCAGCAGATGCGCGGTAAACCATTGTGTCTAAGCTTGTAGGATTTCAAAATATTTTTGGACAAAAATATAACACTATAGAAAAATGATTGGATTCAATTTTGTTACTGTTTTTGAACAAACTACTTTCAGGTTTTGCGTAAAGTAAAACTAACGTTGTATATTTGTGTAATGTGACTTTAAAAGCCATTATGAGTAGGTATAGCTTGAAAACCAAAAAAATGAAAATTATATGAAAAAATATCGAAAAGTTTTGGAAAAGTACATATATATATATATTTTTTTTCAATTTATAATTTGCAAAAGCTGAAAAGCGAATAAGACTATTGTTTTTCAAAAATAGAATCGATTGAGTTGTAAATGTGCAAACTTCGTTTTTGTACAAAGAAATAATTACAATTTTCAATTATTAATCACAATATTAATTAAAATTTTATTACAAAAGTTTTGTAAATTTTTTATACTTACCTACATATAATTACCTACATATAATGATTCATTCATTTGATCTCCTCAAAGTTTAATAGCCATACAGAGGCAAGGCTTCAAATGTATGTACCTGGTTTTTTTACTTTTGTATATACTATTTCCTGATCTAAGTAGTTTGTAAGTTTTGATAAATCGAGTTTATTTCGTCCGCAGTCGACTAAAAACTATTAATAAGGGTACCTTAATTTTCTAATAAAATGTACTTATGAATTAATCTCTACCTTTTATTTATTCGATACCTTAATGTTTTCTTCGTAATCGTATTGTAGTGCACAAGCGGTGCGTAAGTGGTAATTGCCTAGTGGTTAAGATTTTGTCCTCCCTTTCGAGGGAAACCTAGTTCGATACCCGGTACGCACTAACTTTTCAGAGTTATGTGCAAAAGCAATAAAGATTATATTTACATAGAGATCGTGAAATGATCTCGATTTGTTTAAGCAATGAATTATCAGTTGCTTTAACGGTGAAGGAAAATATCGTGATGGTCTGCACGCTTAAGAGTTCTCCATAGTGACATTGACATTCACGAATCTCGAGAGCGGTTGAATTTTATTCTATTTTGAAGAAAATGATGCAAATATATTATAACAAAACAATATAATCAGCCGATTTCCACAAGCCGAAGTAATAAAAATCGTCTATGAAGATTGAGGGGAAACATTATACTTACATATAACCTTTTATTCTTCCTATCAACTAATCTACAGAATGTAATAGGTTCCGACGACGCTCGAGTAAATCTACATTTAGCATCATCGACTCTCCTATCAATATACCTCTATTGTTTTAATTTACGTTAAGGCCGCTCTCTTCACGCGCTTCTCCATACAAACGTATTACGCCTATTATTCTAATATTTGTCGCAATAGGTCTAAAGTTAAGCCAGATATCAATTTATATCTCCATTATCTATGCCATAAATTAAAAATATTAGTAAAATTATATTTATTTTGAAATGTTGAAAAAGTTATGACGCTTGAAAAATCACTATTTTTGGGCAAATTTTGGGGCAACTTCGTGCGTAAATAAACTACCTATATAAGAAACTAGAAATTAATTGAAAAACGACCGAAGTCTTATCATAGGTTACTTCATAGTAATTACAATTGTCTTTAGTTCATGTAAAAATTGGCAAATATTTGCTAAAATAGGCAAAATACCAAAACTTGATTTGCATCTTTTTACTTTGCCGTTTTTCACTAAAAATCATGATATCTCAAGCAAAATTTATTTATTTAATTAATTTATTATTTATTTATGTATATATTTTTAGTACTCTTCTTTACTGAAGACGTCTCGCTCTCTAAATGCAGAAATCACTGTTTTAGACTCCACTCACCAACGATTTGTCGATGTCATGGAGAGGGCTCTTAATATGAACACACGCACTTACATTATTTTTTTCTCTTTAGGTCATCTTTATCTCAAATGAAAAATTCCTGTAAGGGAACACTTTGATGTAAATATAAACTCTAAGTTTGTGTTTACATAAACATTTAATATGAACCGTAAAAGCCAATATGACAGTAAACCAGTTACCTAAACACACAGCAAGTTTCAATTGCCGGAACACAGTGTTATGACTATTATGGCAACAAACTGGATCAACTGTGACGTACGATCGACATCCTCGTTCAGGAAAGTTGCTTTTATATGGCTCAGGAGTTGCTTGTGCAATACTGATTTATTTTCTTTTATAACACACCTAGATAAGTCTACTGCCCTAAATCCATAAGTGTATCTATCTAATACCTTTAAACGAGCAATTCTTGTATATATGTATCTATAATATAATAAAATATAATAAAACTGTAACAGATCCAATTCTGTACATTGAAGATATTTTGAATTTTTTTATTGGAGGGCACTCTATAATCGATACTGAAGCCAAAAATGCAATTTTTTTCATTTTTGTCTGTCTGTCTGTCTTTCTGTCTGTCTGTCTGTCTGTCTTTCTGTCTGTCTGTCTGTCTGTCTGTCTGTCTGTATCTTGGCCGCGCATCACGCCGAAACTACTGAATGGATTCGAATGAAACTTGGTACGATTTGAGTTTATACTCCGAGGTAGGACATAGGATACTTTTTATCCCGAAATTCAGCACGGTTCCCTTGGGAGAGGGGATGAAAGTTAAAACGTGTATTTAGCTGTAATTCACTAATGCGTTGTTCGATTTCACTCATTATTTTTTGATCGGATCCGATCCGATCCTATATAAAAACCTATATCTACGCGAACGAAGTTGCGGGGTTCAGCTAGTATAAATATATAATCTGAATCTCGGAAACGGCTCCAACGATTTTCATGAAATTTAGTATGCAGGGGGTTTCGGGGGCGATAAATCGATCTAGCTAGGTTAAATTTTTAGAAAACGTCGTTTATCCGTGTTTTCAGGCAATGAAAAACTGCTACAAGATCATTAGAATACGAAGGTAAACGCCACCATCTACAAGGTTAGGAAAGCTAGGTCATCTACTAGGTCTAGCTCAGGTAGGAAATCGGGCGGTCTCGTCTCTCGAAACCAGAAGATGCCGGTTCGGTGTCCAGATGATTATTTTTGATTGATTGATTTTCCCCTTTTTTTTTCAAGTTCCTTCTTTTGTGAGAATTTCATCAGTAAATAATTCGTATCTAAATATAATTTCCAAAAAACAAGATTTACCAAAAAAAACCGGGCAAAGTTCGGTCATCCAGGTCAACACATAGAAAACCTAAAGCTGAATAAAAAACTCAGCGGGCGTGGAATGAGCTATGCTCGGAGTTTCCCTCCAGGATTAAATCACAATGAATGGATTCATAGGAAAATCAGAATTGCCGACATAGCTCATCGAGTCGCGAAGCTCAAATGCAAAATGCTCAATGAATTCTCGTAGGAAACGATGTGTTAGAAGACTAGGTCGGACGGTCTCAAGCGGATCATTAACACTCCACAGGAACCTATGTCCAACAGTGGATTAAGTAGATTAAAAACAAGTAGTTATAATACTTTATTGCACACAAAAAAAAAACAATTGAATAATTTTTTTAAAGAATATTAGCTATGATAAACATGACTAATTTTTCCCCTTTCCTAAGTGAAAACTTGTGCTAGGAGTGGGTACGACAATAGTGCAGTAACGAGTAGGGTGTGAACCGTGGACATCACGTCTTCGATTCGCGCCTGACGACCATTGCGCTATTGAGACTTAGGCTAAAGCGGCCTCATCACTTGTAGCGATCTTTCATCGCTAAAGTAAAGGTGAGAGGAGCAGAATAAAAAGCTCCAACATTAAATAAAATTTAAAAACAAATATTGTGATCGTGTGACCTACATTTAAACCATCCATATTAAATTTAATACGGTCTTCAACCCACATAATAGCGCCACTAAACCCTCGATCACGTTCACGTAACTCAGGTTAAACTATTAACCAGTAGGGACCTACTTATAGACATGGGTTCCGTGTTAGACGCCCAGTTCACGTCCGATGCGATTACGCAATGTGTCTTTACTACTGACCACTGTGATTACTAGCTGGGTAAGGTATACCAATGACATGATTACCATGGATTAGGTACCAATGAAGATACGTCAGTGGAGTGACCGGACGTTCGGTCTTGACAACGCGCATAGGTATACATCACGCAATAAGCACTATACCTGAATAATTTTTGTTTGAGCACCTCCCACCTATTTTCGATTCCCTTGCAGTGTTCCTCACCCGTCTTCGAAATCCTCAATCATTAGCTCTCTGACTGACATACGAAACCATCAGTAAAAAAAATGTCTTTATTGCGCTGTGATCTAGCTGGGCGTATACCTTACGAGTGACATGATTACCAGGGATTACCAATGAAGATACGTCAGTGGAGTGACGTTCAGTCTTGACTCTTGACACCGCGCATATATATCACGCAATAAGCACTGTACCAATTGAGATAAAACTTTTGCATTAAATAAATGTAGCTATATAATAAGTAAGTATAGCGAACTAGCTGAAGACTGCGGCTTTGTTCCAAGATTTTTATCTTGGAATTTTCATTCTACTGTGTCCACCTCCAGGATGCAAGATATCTCTGTGCCAAAATTCGTCAACATTCGTTGAAGCGGTTGAGCCATAAAAAGGTACTGTAGAGACTGACAGATAGACAGAGCTATTTTCATATTTAGGTATAGTATTAGCATGGATAACATTTTGATCTCTAATTGGAATAGTTTAGCAGAAGTGCTTGTAGTTGTTATAGCTGAAGCTGTGATAGCCTAGTGGTTAGGACGCCCGACTTCTAATTGGAGGTCGTGGGTTCGATCCCGGGGCACGCACCACTAACTTTTCGGAGTTATGTGCGTTTTAAAGTATTTAAATATCACTTGCTTTAACGGTGAAGGAAAACATCGTGAGGAAACCTGCATGCCTGAGAGTTCTCCATAACGTTCTCAAAGGTGTGTGAAGTCTGCCAATCCGCTTGGCCAGCGTGGTAGACTATGGCCAAAACCCTTCTCACTCTGAGAGGAGACCTGTGCTCTGTAGTGAGCCGGTAATGGGTTGATCATGATGATGATGATGATGCTTGTAGTTTGATCGAAATCCGTTCTATAGGACCAACAAGAAGTTGCAATCACAAAATTCAGCTTAATTGTATACTCGTAGATTAGCCAAGTATTAGCTGATGCAAAAATGACTATTAAGTGAAGCATACCTTACCTAGAACACGTGTTTGAACGTTTGGCGTGCTTGGACACGCCAAACGTTCAAACACGCCTAGAAGAAAAGCTATAATAGTTATTCCATATTCCAAATCATTCTTAACCAGTAATCTATTTACACTTTGTTCACGCACAAGACGATCAGAAATACCTAGTAGGTCTTCTTCTTGTTCCGTCTTATATATAAGACGAGAAGCGGTCGCCCTTATAAAATACCCAGGGGTATACCCCTGGGTCTTTTATAAGGGCGACCGCTGCTACAGCTCTCTACAGATGACTTAAGGATCACGTACATATCCAACGGTGAAAGAATTTTTGAAATCGGTCCAGTAGTTTCCGAGATTAGCGCGTTCAAACAAACAAACTCTTCCGCTTTATCATATTAGTATAGATGTAACAGTTTGAATTAACTCAACTCACAATAGCTATACAGATTACAGATAGCTCAACAGATTTTAATGGCCACTGTGACCTCAAATGGCTTAGTTACACGGGAAAAGGGGGATTTAGTTGACATGATAAACATGCCTAATATAATTAAAACAAAAACACGCACGACTGCCTCGTTGGTCTGGTAGTAGCATAATCGACTGCAGATCACGAGGTCCCTATTCACAACTATATACTACACAATAGTCCTTAAACCGCCAACCCCCATTTGATCAATGTGGTGGGTTTAAACTCTAAACACCTTTCTTCTACGAGAGAGGAGTCCTGTGCCCAGCTGTGGGACGTAAAAAAGCTATAATGATGGGTGGGTTTTTTACTTGTGGCGCCGCCGATTTTTCAATTCTTTGGTGAGCTTTACCACAACCAACAGAACATTTGTATGAACGCACTGAACCTCGCGCCAGCCTGAGGTTTGTAATAGTTTTATCACGGAAACCTAGATGTCGCTTGTCAGCTCGTGAAGATCTTTCATAAGGATTCCGTGGTCAAAGATGGAAACCTTTCCTTGAAGGAGAGGCGAGAGCTTTTGATGGTAAGTATAATTATGATTTATTAGGAGAGAAAAGTGCTAAATAGGATAAATATTAAATAGGATGCATGGAGATAGTAAGTACCTAGTCAAATACAGACCGCAGACGACATAAGTGGGAGGTTCTGGATTCGATTCCCGGCAGGGGCGATTTGGAGTTGTACTTCAGCCGTGGCTGGTTACTACATTACTTACCGGCAAAGCTGTGCCGCCAAGCGATTTAGCGTTCCGGTATGATACCGTGTAAAAACCGATCATGGGTGTGCTTCCCTCTTCCAAGTTAGCCCGCTTCCATCTTGGACTGCATCGTCACTTACCATCAGGTGAAATTGCAGACTGCAGTCAATTGCTAACTTGTAGTTGAATAAAAAATCTATTATAAGTAAGGTAGGTAGGTATAAATAAAAAATATCATGACGTGATAGCAAGTAACAATAGCTGTATAACAATATTTTAACGCTGTAAATTTTAAAGCGTTAAAATATTTTTTGACATGAAATTATAGGCTAGGTACATGGAAATTATACAATTACATATTTCATGACTCAACCTATTTAAAGTCAACCGATGTTATGAATCTGGCTATTATTTATCACAGCGCCGTATTGGGGTTAATTGAAAGCATATGAGCGGCACTAGGATTCATTAATGGGGGTTTTTCGTTTATTCATACCTCCTTAACACGTGTTTGGGAAAAATACATATTATGTATAATATGTATTTTTCCCAAACACGTAAACAGGCGATAATATAACCAATAGGTGGTTATATTATCGCCTGAGGAATCTTTCCTTTTCATCAACTGATAATTAGCAACTAAAACTTCCATCGAAACGCTCCGGGCCGGAAGCATTTCATAGCTGTCTGTGGAATCGAGACATCGAGGAATCGAACTTGGGACCTCCAATTGGTGGATTGGGAATAAAACCACAGCGCTCGCGCTCGTCATTGCACCAGAGAGGTCGTGAATACCATAATTAATAAATAATTTCGAATACTACGATTAATAAAATAAAAAAAATAATAATTTCTACGCACAGTATAATGAATAAGCGAAACGCATGAGCACGACTTTGCCGGTAGGGTGGTATTAATTGTTATCTAGTAAGTATTAGCTGTTAGCTAGTAAAAAAAATCCCAAACTGAAACAACTGAATTCATGGATTAATTTTGCATCGAATAAATTAGTATACTTAATATTTTCGAATAAATGAGTATAATAGAATAGTATATTTTATTAGAAATAAAATATACTTATACTCATAGTATTGTCAAATTGACCCAACCAGGAATCGAACCCCAACTTCACTCATTTATATAGCACGAACCACTACGCAGGAAGATCGTCAAATTTCATTCCGGGGGGTCGTGACCCACTCGTACCTATTTACTAAGTCCGTCCTCGGCTGAATATCTACATCTAGATCTAGATCATTATCTAGCGCCTGTGACCGGCCTCCGATAGTGCGACCGACACGTTACCATCGCGTTACCATTGCCGTCGGTCGATACACATGCATCTTTAATATGTATCGATTGCCCTATACAGTAGGGTTATGCTGAGTTTACACCTCGATAACGCTACACTATTTCGCGATTTCGAATATCGAAAAACTACAATATCAGAGCAAAATGGACCTAAAGTAACTTATTTTAAAATCAATATTCAGTATTTTCAAATTTTTTGACGTGATAACATCTTATAAATCGATGAACGCCGGCCGCACGCATTAAAAAGGATGACTCATTGTCACGTACCGCCTAGCCGAGCGTGCAAGTGAGAGCGCGGAACAAGCGATTGAGAGGCAATGTTAGCCGAAGCGTGTAAGCGAGAGCACGGAACAAGCAATAGAGAGGCAATGTTTTCTTATGACGTTATCACGTAAAATTATCGTCCGTAAATCGACTTTACAGACAACCAATTTTTTTACTAAGCAAAATTTCCGCTGGCTGTAGATGTATGGAAATCAAATCTTAAAACAAGCAAGTTTAGGTCTATTTTACTTTGAAGTTATTGTGTTTCGATACTCGAATTCGATAAACGTGACTGCAATGTGCAGACTCCGCATAACCCCACTGCTCGCATTTATATTATCTTTTTACAAGTTCGAGGAAAAATATATAGGACTTTGACATATCGGAGAGGGGTTATTGCGTTAACTTAGCGATCATCACTAAATGAAAGCCACCGAATCAGTTCGATATACATTGCTGCTTTACTATGTGAAATAAAAATAACATTTCACAGCAAACCTTCAATGGATACAAAATACATGTCAAATAAGCTCAGTGGCTTTCATGTGTTAATAGCCACTGAGTTAGAGAATAGGAAGTCTGATCTCTTAGAATGCCTAGAAGGCTAGAAGGCTGAATTCGATCATAGTTCCAGCAAGGCCTGATCAAAAGCAAGTCATAGTCAACCGGACATATTATGTCCGCATAGCATAGTCATAGTCATAGCACGGGCATAGTCTTTTGTTACGACAAACGTCAAGAGCCCCTATTCTCCAAAAATTTTGCCTAACTATAATTATCTCTAACTCAGTGGCTATTAACAAGTATAAATTAAAAATTTTAAAAACCCCCGACATTCGCCATTTTGTGGTGGCGACCATCTTGAATTTGCAATAGTGCTATTCTACTAGTCAAGCCCTTTCATTTGATACCCATATTAAGGGAGTTGTGAAAAAATATGTAGTCCGCCATTTTGTAGCGGCAGCCATCTTGGACCGATTTTCATGAAACATAGCTAACAACACTCTCGACTAATTCACCTTTCAAACAAAAAAAAACCGCATTCATATCGGTCCACCCGTTTGTCCACACACACACACAGACACGTCAAACTTATAACACCCCGTCGTTTTTGCGTCGGGGGTTAAAAAATGAAAGCTTTTAAAAAATAAATATTTGAAGTAAAATTTTATTTTTATTTCACACAGTAAAGCAGCAATGTATGTACATATATCGAAAATGTATCAGATATTATATTCCAATTTGGAAAACCTTTGGTATAATATGTGCCATGTTCAGTTTACTACTGTTCAGAACTAATCTATGCCTCCGTATATAAGCGATCGCAGGCTCGCAAAAAATCATCTAGATTATGCGTGTTTTGCTATCTAGGTGAACCTCTCAGCTTTTTGCCTGCCTTAAATATACATACCGTCACCACTCACCAGATTTGTATACGGCAAAAAGTAACACGGGCTCTGCGTTCGGGGCAGAAGCTATAGGTGTGTAACATTCATATTGGTCAAAGTACCGGACCACTGGGTCCAATATTAAATAATCAAAATGCACGTGTAACGTGACCACCACCGCCACTACAGCCCTTGAACATTCCACTGCTGGGTACAGGCCTCCTCTGTTACAAGAAAGATAAATTTAGAGCTTAACCTGCCACGCTACTCCAATGTGGGTTGGCGTATTTTAGTAATACGACAATGATAATAATCGGGACCGAAGTCTCATATTCTCCGAGACACACTTCATCAATTCTTCTTTCTTGACAGAAAAAACCCAATACCTAAGAATTTTTGGCCCAATCCAGAAACCGAATCCAGAACCTCGTGATCCGTAGTCGAACATACTAACCGCTAGATCAAGAAGTAGTTATATTTTCATTCTGTTTTTTGAGAGTGATGCATAATCCATTAACATATTATGAACATACTTAATTGATTAATTATATTGAATCAATTAAGCGTCAATTATGTAAAATAGTTGAACTGTTCTATTACATCTGACGATAATGAATCATATTTGCCTACCTATCTACCTATCTACTTATCTTTGCCTTGCGTTTTTTTTAATGTTATGTCTTGTTTAACTTTCTCCCCACATAGATAACTTTTTGTGTGATGTCTATGACGACTCGTAGGCGTGCTGGTTGACGGTATGCGCGCCTATCCGGCAGGGCCCTGAGTGATCTCGATTAGATAGATGATATCAGATAACCTACTTATTAGAATTACAAATATAGAAATAATCTCTCGCATCTATGGTGATATGACTTTTTCATCAAAAAAATCCACTCCTTTATATGAAAAACTAGAGCATTTGATATGGACCATTATCCGTATATAGTTCATAATATACATAACTATTCAAAGTTAAGTACATATTTACATACATACATATATACATAATAACATATATACTTATTACATATAATATATTACATACATACATAATAACTATAACTTATAACTAATATTATAAATGCGAAAATAACTCTGTCTGTCTGTCTGTCTGTCTGTCTGTCTGTTTGTCACTCTTTCGCGCCAAAACTACTGAACCGATTTAAATGAAAGTTGGTACACAGATACACTAGAGCCTAAGAAAGGACATAGACTACTTTTTAATGCGAAAAAAATGGTTGTAAGTGGTTGAAAAGGGGGTTGAAATGTTGTATGGAAGTATCGTCATTTTTAAAGCTACAAGCTTGGAATTTATTTTTTAGGCTATTGATTAGATATAAATAAAAATGACATTTAAAGTTTGTGTGTGTATATGTGTATGTGTGTGTGTGTGTGAATGTGAAAATACCGAAATCTATGTAGGTATAGCTATAACAGCTATATAGGTAGATTACTATAGCAAACTTCCTTGAAAGTAGGTATACAGGTTGGAAAACGGAGCGGGAACGGGAACCAGAAATCCAGTGGCGTAGCGTACCTTGGCGGGGCCCCGTATAAAAATTTGTTTGGGGGCCCTTATGAAGGGTAAGGATTTCTCACAAAAGAAAAAAAAATTTGCATAAAATTAAAAGCAATATTTATTCATCATAATTGTTTATCTGTCACTTTTTCTAAAATTTTTACAAACGTTTCAAATTAAATATATACTCTCCTTGCCTTTTTTTCGGCAAACTGATTTATTAAATCATTTATAGCTAATGATGACTTTAGTTTTTCTAAAGATTCTGCCTCTATGGATAACTTTTTGGACATTTTTTTACTTTTGTCATTTCTGAAATAAACAAAAATTTGGGGAGTTTTTGTTAATTTTTGCTTACGCACGTCGGGGGCCCCCGTGGCTTGGGGGCCCCGTATAATTGATACGGCATATACGGCGGTAGCTACGCCCCTGCAGAAATCCACGCGGGCGAAGCCGCGTCCAGAAGCTAGTATAATATATATTATATATTGACATATTTAGACGATAACTCTAGTTTGCAACCAATTACAAGTGTAAATTGAAAATTTTAAAAACCCCCGACATTCGCCATTTTGTGGCGGCGGCCATCTTGTATTTGCAATAATGCTATTCTACTAGTCAAGCCCTTTCATTTGATACCCATATTGAGGGATTTGTGAAAAAATATGTAATCCGCCATATTGTAGCGGCGGCCATCTTGGATCGATTTTCATCAAACATAGCTCTAAGAACACACTCGACTTATTTACCTTTCAAACAAAAAAAACGCATTCAAATTGGTTCACCCGTTTGAGCGCTACAGGGAAACAGACACATACACACAAACACACACACACACACACACACACACACACACACAGAGACGTCAAACTTATAACACAAATAACGAAAATGTTTAAGTTGTTTATAAGTTACAAGCTATCGGCGCAGTATGGGCACACCCCCGACACTGCTACTTTCAAGGACAATGCTATAGTTAAACTTAGCTGGATAAGGATGACGCTACAAGTAATACTGCTAGGGGTACTTCTAGTTCTAATTTCTAAGACGGCGGGCGACCATTGATGTGATTTGAGCGTCGTGATGCGTCATGGATTGAGATTACTGTTGCTTCTCTTTAAAGTTAGTATTTTGTGAAATAAGATGATCGCTCTCATCGATCGAGATTATATATTCATATTCATATATATTTATGTATATTTATGGTATCGATTGAATATTTTGAAAGAGCCCAATCGGTTAGTTGGAGAAGCACTTTCATTAGATACCTACTAGCTTCTGCCCGCGGCTTCGCTCGAGTGAATTACGGTTTTTCACATATCCCGAGGGAATCGTGGATTTCCGGTTCCCGTTCCCGCTCCCTTTTCCAACCTTTATACCTACTTTCAAGGAAGTATGCTATAGTAACCTATAGCTATAGATTTCGGTTTTATTAAAATCCCGAGGGAACTGTGGATTTTTCCAGGATAAAAAGTGCTATAGCCTATGTGTTAAGTCTAAGTGTTAAGGTATAATCTATCTCCATTCAAAATTTCAGCCAAATCGGTTTAGTAGTTGCGGCGTTAAAGAGTAATAAACACACACACACACACACACACACAAACTTTCGCCTTAATGATATATTAGTGTGACTACAAACTTTTTGCAATGTTTTCTTTTTGCAAAAACCAGTATAAACCAGTGTCCAAGTTAGTGTTGTTACGAATACTCGCATCCGCATCCGCAAATGCGGAATATTCGCATTAATTCAGACATCTGCATCCGCATTCACATCCGCATCAATCAATGCGGAGTTTTTACGGATGCAGATTCACATCAACAAGTAACAACACGTAAAGAAAGTGGGCGGAGTCATAGTGGCACGTTCTTCACGTTTGTTTTGGTGATTGCTAACTTCATTCGGGACGCGCAGGAAGGCGCGTAACAAGATCTTACAGGTTTTGTTTGTTGTGTTTTTTCTCAGTGTCAATAAATTATAGAGTGAGTGTTTATTGTGTGTGTAGTACACAGACACACAGTGTGTACTTCATAGTTTATTTTATTGCGTGTTTAATGAACTTGAAGCTTTAAATTCTGTTGTGTCATAAGTAAAACAAACTTGTGTGATTTTATTCTAGAAATATGATTACATACAAAAAAGTTAATTTTAAATTGATTTACATTTATTTATGCACTTAAAATTTAAATAATTGTATTTTTTAATCCCAAAATCCGCATCCGCATCCGCATCAAATCCGCATCCGCATCAAATCCGCATCCGCGGATGTGAACTTCTAATAATCCGCATCCGCATCTGCATCCGCGGATGTCTAAATATTTGCATCTGTAACAACCCTGGTCCAAGTACACTGGTTTATACTGGTTTTTAGGGTTCCGTATTATTTAAAGTGTTTTGATTTTCAAAATCTATCAATGTTGTCGTACAAAATCGTTCTAAGAGCATAGAACATAGACTCTGAAATCGCAAAATTACTTTCGCAAAAGTACGTAGTTACCTACCGAAGTAATGCTTTCTATAAAAGATTAAAACAGAAAGACTGTTCTATTCATAGATACGTTTAAGCGCAGACAACATCCGTTCAGTCTATGGTTTCTATTTATGATGAGGAATTTTGCAAAAGTTTTGCGAAACCCTCCACAACGTATTAACCGCGAAACGGACGACATAAATTGAGTTAACGAGAGCAAACGGCAGTTGCCAAACTGCATTTATGTGAAAATATATCAACATTTCCACGGAATTAACTTGCCTTATCGGCGCAGTTATATTTCTGCCCGCAACTTCTGGACATCTGTTTTGGTAGTCTCAATTAAAATCACTTTAATTTCTTGTGAACGTATAGTGAAAATAAAATTCGTTATTTTTAATCGATTTCTAACCAGTTATAATTTCTAAAAGATTGAAAGTTGAAAGAAGATGTTAGTTCAGTTGAAAACTACTGAACCGATAATGATGAAACTTGCTTAAGGAAAAATTCCTTAAGTTGAAATAAATTTAAGCCAATAAAAAAAGAATGGTTACAATCCAATCAATAGTTTCAAAGAAATCCTAATTGATAAATCCTTTTTTTTAAGTCAGGTAAAAAGAGGAGCCGTTCTCAGTTCGGCACATATTTTTTTAACGTATATATAGATACACCGATTTCACCGAGGTTTCTGAACCGATTAGCGTGATTTTTTAACCGACATTAATTTTGGAGTGAAGTCGTCAGCGGCTAAAAACCGGGTTTTACCCAACCCGGGAATCAAACCCAGCTAACCTCATGATGCGTAGTCGAGCATGCCAACCATTGCTTAAACAAACGAGACAGTTACTATTATAATATTTACTTTCTGTTTTTTATTTCAGTCGGTCGGAGTCACTTCGAATGGCTTGACCGTGAATGCCCAGTTTTAATTTAAAATAATAAATCCGTGGACATATTCCGGTGCTACTGATTTATTAATTAAGACATTATCTTTTTATTAAAACATGATTTTAATTATGGTAAGCACATAATTATGTATCATTCATAATTAAAACTCCAAATGGTAAGAATATGCAGGGGCAACATTTTACATTCACTTCTTACGCTATGGAATTTGTATAGCTGGAATCGTTAGAGACGCCTTCTTGTATATTAGATATTATTAATATTTTAATACAAGCGGAAACCCGCGACGTTCGCGTGGATATTGGTTTTTAAACATCCCGTGGGAATAATTTTGTCTTTCCTAAGCTCCTTTTAGCTCATACCTTGCTAAAAACTGTTAAAAGTTCACTGGCGGATGTTTAGGTAGATCAAGATGTAAACATCCGCCAGTGAAAGTCCCAACAAAATCGATCCAGCCTTTTAAGAGATTAGCCAGTAATCTTTAAAGTATTTTCTTTCTAACAAAAAAAGAATGAATGAAATCGGACCATGCGTTAATGAAATACAGCTAAGTACACATTTTGACTTTCATCCCCTCTCCCCAGGGAACCGTGCTGAATTTCAGGATAAAAAGTATCCTATATGTTACTCCGTAGTATGAATTTAGATCATGCCAAGTTTCATTTCAATCCATTCAGTAAGTAGTTTTTGCGTGATGCGCGCACAAACATACAGACAAAGAGACAAACAGATAAACAGACAAACAGACAATCAGATAAACAGACAAACAGACAAAAATTTCAAAAATAGCTTTTTTACTTTCTATTACTTATCCCTAACATCCCTCAGTTATTATTTTGCAAAAATCTTTAATGTACAGATACGGCAAGTCTACGATTTTATTATATATGTATAGATGTATAGATAGATAGAAGATAGAAGATAGAAGATAGAAGATAGAAGATATAGATATAGATAGATAGAAGATTGCATGAAATCGTAAGTAATCATTACGCAAGAGTTCATTCACATATTAACGTTTTCTGGAGCTAGATTGACTGCCTCGTTGGTCTATTCGACTGCAGATTACGAGGTCCCGGGTTCAATTCCCGGGTCGGGCAAATAATTGTTAGGTAGGGTTTTTTTTGTCACGAAATTCTCAGTGCCAGCCCGGAGTTTGGTAGTTGGCGGTGTTTCACCCCCGTTCCTCAGAGAGCACGTTAAGCAGTCGGTCCCGGTTATTATCACTATCATGTGCCTATAGTCGTTAAAGCCCGTCAACTCGCATTGGAGCAGTGTGGCGGGTCTAAGCTCTAAATCCATCTTTACTATGAGAGAGGAGGCCTGTGCCCAGCAGTGGGACATTAAATGGCTCTAGTGGTGGTGGTGGTGGAGCTAGATTTGAGGTTCCATTCCATTCCACTTCATAAGCCTGCAGTCGTCCACTGCTGGACCTTGGTCGGCTGGTCGCGCCACCTAACACGGTCCTCCACTTTCCTTATCTACCCGTTTCCCGCCACCTTTAAAAGTCGGCATGCTTAAAGATCTAATAGTTTAAACTTTAAAGTACGCAGTTAAACTTTTCCTAACAAAAAGCTAATCTATATGTACCAAGAATTCATAGACTTCATGATAGGCATGTAGGAGGTATTTTTCTAATAAATTTATGGCTTGACACAGAATGCCTCGACATAATCCTTGTGAAAAAATCCACGCAATGTTAATACTGGTACAAATATAAATACGATCGCGGACCACACCTTTTTTATTTAATAAAAAAACAATTAGTGCTTAAATAACATTTAATCGATAACGCAGCTAAGGCGTAATCCACACTGCGAACTAAAGTTTAGGTCACGTAGGTACGTGATCTACTCGTCTCTATAGACTCTATCGACTCTATAGTTTGTTGCAAGCTAAGCTAAGTAGGTTAGCTTAGCTTGCAACAAACTATGAGAGCTAAACGAAGCTAGACGTGCTAGCTATACTCTCTTTTTATTTTTATACTAGATGATGCCCACGGCTTCGCCCGTGTGGTTTGTAAAAATCTCGTGGGAACTTTGATTTTCCAGAACAAAAAGTAGCCTATCTGTAGTAAGTAGTAACCCGTCCACAAAACGGAAAAATTCCGTGAGATCCTTACGATTTCGGAATGCAATTTCTTACAGCATCAGGGTTGAGGAGTTGGACATGTACCTACTTCGAGGTCATTCAACAATAAAGTCTTTAATTGGTATCCCCAATATCAATTTAAATAACCGACAGTGCCTAAATCCCATTAGTGTTGGGGATCAGATCCCAGATTGAGGAGTTGGAATCCAAATTTTTTGTAGGACAGTGTCGCAATGTTTTTCTATCAATTAAAAAAAAAATACGCAAATCGGTTCAGAAATCTCGGAGATATCGGTGTACATAGGTAGAAAAACACAACTCCTCCTTTTTTGAAAGTCGGTTAAAAAAGTAGCCTATGTTACTCCCTGGTTAATTCTCTACTTGTATGTGAAAGTCCCGTCAAAATCGGTTCAGCCGTTCCAAAGATTAGCCCGTTCAAACAGACAGACAGACAGACAGACAGACAGACAGACAGACAGACAAAAATTTTAAAAACGTGTGATTCGGTTATAGTATCGTTCAAATAACCATATGAGCTTAATATGAGGTAGTTATTTCGATATTACAGACAGACACTTCAATTTTATTTATTAGTATAGAAGTATAGATTAGATTTTTAATTCCGTAGAATTCTGACATTTCTTGATGTTACCAGAGATAAAACAGTTCTCACAAAAAATATAATAAATTCAAAACTTACATATAGGTAAAAAATATCAATTGCCTCATGTAGGTATATAACAAATGCCTGACAGATAGATATTTCAGGTACTTGAGTTTGGGGTAAAATCGAAATTCAGATGGTAACCCTGTTCCATTCTATTTTTAAATGACAACTGTCAGAATTCCACCGAATTAAAATGAGACTATAGCTAGAAGATAATATGGAGTATCAGACCCAAAATTAACAGATAAGTATATTTAACAGATAAACAATAACCTTAGCTGAAATTATTCCATTAGCTAGTGCATACATATTTCTGTGAATTACTACATCATGTACTTATGCACTTTACACGAATTAAACACACCTTTTATTATATACAAGCGGACATCCGCGACTTCGTTCGCGTGGAAATTGATTTTAAAAATCCCGTGAGAATCATTTTGTTTTTCCTAAGCTCTTTTGAGCTCATACCTTGCTAAAATCTGTTAAAAGTTCACTGGCGGATGTTTATGTAGCTCAAAATGTAAACATCCGCCGGTGAAAGTCCCATCAAAATCGGTCCAGCCTTTCTGACATTAGCCAGAAATCTTTAAAGTATTTCCTTTCTAACAAAAAAAGAATGAATGAAATCGAACCACCCGTTAACGAATTACAGCTAAGTACACATTTTGACTTTCATCCCCTCTCCCAAGGGAACCGTGCTGAATTTCAGGATAAAAAGTATCCTATATGTTACTCCATAGTATGAACTTAAATCGTGCCAAGTTTCATTTCAATCCATTGAGTAGTTTTTACGTGATGCGCGCACAAACATACAGACAAACAGATAAACAGACAAACAGACAAACAGACAAAAATTTCAAAAATAGCTTTTTTACGTTCTATTACTTATCCCTAACATCACCCAGTTATTATTTTGCAAAAATCTTCAATGTACAGATACGGCAATTCTACGATTTTATAATATGTATAGATATAGAAGATAAGATACTTATAGAATATAGATAGATAGTTCTCTGCACTTTTCCATTCAAAAGAAATTTCCAAAGCTAAGCACAATTCCTCTCAATCCATTATTCATTAAATTACGGCTACTTACATATATAGCTATGAAGTGAATTTCATACCATTTCACGACGAGTTTTATTTTGCAACAGTATGAAATTTCATACGGGCGGGTGCTCAATTAAAAAGTCGTCCACACTGAGTTATCTACGAATCGCTGTTTGGCACCGCCTTTGACTAAATCTAGAACATGTATTATTGATTAGATTGGGAAAATAAGGGATATTGAGTAAAAGTTTCACGTAAACGATAAATTATAAATTAAAAAAACTATTGACATTCGCCATTTTGTGGCGGCGGCCATCTTGGATTTGCATAGTGCTATTCTACAAGATATTAGTCAAGCGCTTTCATTTGATACCAATACTGAGGGAGTTGTGAAAAAATATGTAATCCGCCATTTGGTTTCGGCGGCCATCTTGATCCGATTTTCATCAAACACAGCTAAGAACACTCCCGACTATTTCCCCTTTCAAACAAGAAAAAACCGCATTCAAATCGGTTCACTCGTTTGAGAGCTACGGGGGACCAGACACACACACACACACACAGACACATCAAACTATCAAACTTATAACACCCCGTCGATTTTGCGTCGGGGGTTAAAAATCAAAAATACCCGAGGGAGGTTTTTAAACCTAAATCCATCCAGACAGGCAATAGTAATAAGTATTATAAATGGGTGTTTAATTTCTGGGATAAAAATTATCCTCTGTCCGTCCAAAATCAAACAGTTTAAATGGTTCAGCGTATGAGCCTAAAGGTAACAGACTTACTCGTATGTCTGTCTGTTACTTTTTCTGCCGTCCGCTGTTTGTTTCGTCATGGAAACGGGCACAGGATATTTTTTATCCCGGAAAAAGTTCCTAGGGAAAAACCTAAATCTACGCAGGTGGTATCTAATGATTTTATCGTACTCTGTTCCCTTAGCACACGCATTACCGTACCGTGGCATAAAAGTGGCCTAAAAGAAATTTAAATTTATTACAGCAAATATTCGTCCATACTTATTTCAAGTGTCAATTTGTAAGTGCCATATTATCAATTATAAAATCGCTCCGACCCAGTAAATATGTATTCTCTATATGGACTACGCAGTATCCGCCCTAGCATACAGATCTAAATACTATGCGCACACATAATACTTTCATTAGGAATGTTTTCAAATATATAAACGCACCTGGAACGGTGATGTATTTGTTTATATCAATAATATGGTGTAAGTTAAAGTCATCATTTTTGGGTAGTATATAATCCTACGCCTATAAATTTCCTTTCATAAAACAAAATATTCGAAAGTACCTAGCACCAAAAATATTGAATTGCACACTAAATGCGTACACCAAAAATATTTGAAAGTAGCACCAAAAATATTGAATAGCACACTAACTAAATCAAATTTTACATACTGTTTAATGGATTAAGCAAAACTCTTTATTTGAGTGATTATTTATTATTTAATAGTAAATCTAATAATAGTAAATCATTAAATAGATGTTAATGCAGTAAATGGAGCCCCGCGAAGCAGGGTGGTATAAAAAGAAACAACAACGACTTCTAGTCTAACCTATCCGAGTCGGGATGCGCAAGTCCCGAGCTCACTTCGCTCGCTCTTGGACCCTAAGTAAGAAATTCCGTTGTAAGACTGTATAATTTAATGTGCAAGTCAGTATATTTGTTATACGTTATGTATTTTAGAGGTGCAATTAAAAATCTATACTAATATAATAAAGCGGAAGAGTTTGTTTGTTTGAACGCGCTAATCTCAGGAACTACTGGACCGATTTCAAAAATTCTTTCACCGTTGGATATGTACGTGATCCTTGAGTGCTATAGGCTATATATGTACCACTGGCGAAGCCGGGGCGGACCGCTAATATCCTATAATTTTTTACTTCTGCTCCTCAAAGTTGTGGATTGTGTGCGCGAGCTCAAAGCCACGTTTCAAAATTACGTCGACCTAGGATGACTGAGCCAGCCTGCGAGTCCGCGCTGAAATTCCAAGTTAGTATATAAGGTGCGTAGGCGCGGTGTTTGTCAGACTACATTTTTACCTCGGTAGCAGCGGTCAACATGCGTTCCCTAGTAAGTACATCAAAGTATTTATCGATACGACTACTTAATTAATTAACTAGAAAAAAAAAATTGAATTCTAAATCTTTAAGAAAAAAAAAAATATTTAAAAAAATATTTTGTAACAAGGGATGAGATTTAACATTTGAATCGTTGCGATGATTTGTTACTTTCTTTGCTCGTCTTGGGAGAAACATGATGATAAAAAAAAAGTTTTGTAAAGAAAAGTCCACTTTTATGCAGAAGATTATACAGATCCAAATAACTGAATGATTGAAAGGTGTCTTGAAAAGAAAAGTTTTATGCAGAAATTGACAACCTATAGTACTTTTGGACACCAAAAAAATTATCGAGAAGAACCGATAGACAGATAGATTGGGGTCCCAAGGTGCTGAAATGGTTACATAACACCGGAGAACGTAGTGTTGGCTGATTGCCCAGTAGGTACACCGACGAGATCAGTCGAGTCGCAGGGAACCGCATCGTGGCGTGGCGTGTGGGAAAGACCTATAGTCCAGCGGTGGACATCTATCGTTTGACCACGACGACGACGAAAAGAAGATTCTAACTTTGGCAAATATTAATTATTATTTAAAAAGTTTTAAAGCCAGTTACTTAGCTAAAATGTATCGTAACATACCATCAACGCCCATATTCGAGGCCTAAGACCACATGAGTAGATAACTACAACCGCTCATTCATCAGAATCCAACATAGAAGGTCAATTGGCATTAAGACAAGTAAAGAGAACGGCCGATCAAAATAAATATTATGCTGGTGTGTACATAATTGTTTCAACGTGAACCTAAAAAAAAATTGTTTTCTAAACTTTCAGATATTATTTGCCCTCCTGTCGGTGGCTGCGGCCAAACCCAAGCCTGGTTATCTGGGAGGTCTGGGAGGATGGGATGGAGGGGTAAGTTACTTCTGATTGTTGTGCTATACAGTAGGCGAAGTCCTCATGGATCCACACAGTGGGTAGTGCCGGACTCTAACCGCCTAGAACCCTTTGGGGAAGGCTTAATTTAAATGGATACTTATGATCATGAATTCGTTGAACTGTGCGTGAATTATATGAGTGAGCGTATAATATGACATAGATATAACATGACGAACAAAAATAATTTTGCAACTGTCCAATAACGAAATCTCTTCTGATCTGATTTAATTTATCAATAACTAGCGGACCCGGCAGACGTCGTCCTGCCCGCTATTAGTGCCACCTACCGGGTCCAATTTTTCTACTTATAAACCTTCCTTTTGAATCACTCTATCTATTAAAAAAAACCGCATCAAAATCCGTTGCGTAGTTTTAAAGATTTAAGCATACATAGGGACATAGGGATATAGGGACAGAAAAAGCGACTTTGTTTTATACTATGTAGTGATTTGGACAAAACACAATGTAATTGAATCATTCAGGCAAAACACTCCAAAAAACTTTGGAAACAACCTACACTGGGTTCAAACCAATCAAAATAATACTGACCATTCCATTAATCTTCCTTACAGCTCAGCCTTGGCCATGCTCCAATCTCATACGCACAGCCCGCCCTCACTGTAGCGCATGCCCCCGTGATCCAAGCTGCCCCAGTAGTCCACGCCGCCCCTGTGGTCCAGGCTGCCCCTGTCATCGCGGCCAAAGCGGCCACTAGCTATTCATCCTTCCAGCGAGTAAGTACAAAGAGATAGTGCTCACTGTGCACATGCCCCCGTGATCCAAGCTGCCCCAGTGGTCCACGCTGCCCCTGTGGTCTAAGCTGCCCCTGTCATCGCGGCCAAAGCGGCCACTAGCTACTCATCCTTCCAGCGAGTAAGTACAAACATGTTGTGCGCACTGTAGCGCATTGCCCCGTGATCCAAGCTGACCCAGTAGTCCACGCCGCCCCTGTGGCAAGCTGCCCCTGACATCGTGGCCAAAGCGGCCACTAGCTACTCATCCTTCCAGCGAGTAAGTACAAACATGTTGTGCTCACTGGGGCACATGCCCCCATGATCCAAACTGCCCTTGTAGTGCACGCTGGCCATGTGGCAAGCTGCCCCTGACACCGTGGCCAAAGCGGCCACTAGCTACTCATCCTTCCAGCGAGTAAGTATAAAGAGGTAGTGCTCACTGTAAGGCATACCCCCGTGATCCAAGCTGCCCCAGTAGTCCACGCTGCCCCTGTGGTCCAAGCTGCCCCTGTCATCGCAACCAAAGCGGCCACTAGCTATTCATCCTTCCAGCGAGTAAGTACAAAGAGATAGTGCTCACTGTGGCACATGCCCCCGTGATCCAAGCTGCCCCAGTGGTCCACGCCGCCCCTGTGGTTCACCTCAAGATCTCAACGTCTATCGGTTGTTTGAACTATGAACGCCAACAAACTTATTTTATGGTATTCGTTCGGTCAACGTGTTTTATGTACTAAAATTAAAAGTGCGCCTGTTTCACACTATTTGTTCGGTCCACAGGTTATCCATCCAGCAGTAGCGCATCAAGTAGTGGCCCAGCCCGTGGTCCACGCCGCCCCAGCCGTGGTCGCCCAGCCCGTGGTCGCCCAGCCCGTGGTCCATGCGGCCCCACTGGCCCTGTCGCATGCCCCCATCGCCTCCTACGGCTCCTACGGCTCTATCGGCTCCATCGGCTCCATCGGTCATGGCTGGGGTCACGGCTGGTAGGCTAATGTATGCTAAATGTAAATAAATGTTCACGTCAGTTCGTCGGTAGCGCGTTGAGATCATGCCCAGAATGTCGGGGTGGTGCAAATACAATAAATAAATATTTATATCAGTATTTTTATATTATGTGTGTTTTCATTTTGTGTTAAGAAAATACTAAGGGCCTGTTTCACCACCTTCTGATAGATTTGTCACTTTCTTACTTTATGTCAAGTGACAAAGATAAAAGTTGTAGATATGTAGCTATCCGATACTTATCAGAAGGTGGTGAAACAGACCCTTAATCATTTATTTTTATCACCGAATTTTTATACAAAATGAAGGTAGAAAACAAGTAATTGTCAGCAAAAACCCATAATATTGAATTAAACCAACAGTGTTCATCGTTCGTTCGTTCGTTCGTTTCAACCAATGGACGTCCACTGCTGGACATAGGTCTCTTGCAAGGATCGCCACAGCACACGATCTTGTGCCGCCTGATTCCAGCGGCTACCAGCGACTCGCTTGAGATCGTCTGTCCACAGAGTGGGGGGTCTACCTACGCTTCGTTTACTGGTGCGAGGTCGCCATTCAAGCACTTTGGGACCCCAACGTCCATCGGTTCGTCGAACAATGTGCCCCGCCTATTGCCGCTTCAGCTTCGCGACTCGATGAGCTATGTCGGTGACTCTGGTTCTCCTGCGGATCTCCTCATTTCTGATTTGATCCCGCAGGGATACTCCGAGCATAGCTCTCTCCATCGCCCGCTGAGTGACCCTGAGCTTTCTTATAAGGCCCATTGTTAGCGACCATGTGTTCATATCTTTGTGTTCATATCTACAACTTTTGTCTCTGTCACTTGACATAAAGTAAGAAAGTGACAAAACTTACGTTTAGGCTATCCAACACTTATCAGAAGGTGGTGAAACAGGCCGTAAATCATTTATTTGCCCAAATTTTTATACAATGTGAAGGTAGAACAGTGTGCAAGCAGGTTTCTATAATGCAGGTTTTCTATCAAGAAATTCACAATGGCAGGCCAAAGTTGACGATTATAAAGCACATAAAGCTGTCGGTCCTGCACTTAATATCTCTCCAAACATACGTCCCATCGAATTACGTAAGTGAGGGAATAGAGAAGAGCAGATCAGATCAGATAAGGTGCCGATAAAAATTCCCTTGATTAGAAGAAAAACAAGACGTGTAGTAATAATTCACTTTGCAACCCCATAATCTAAGCAAAATGCCCCTTTTGTTTGCCTCGACATCACGCAAAGGAAACCATTTTATCATAAACGTTAAAAGCAAGAAACAAAAGTTCAGGACTTTTAGAAACTTTGAATTTAAAATTGTTATACTAACACGCGATGGGGGAAGGAAAATATTATTATGTCAAAATAATTTTAGAATTCTGAATCACACAGAAAATTGATAAGGCGCAGAAATTATAAGAAATGTAAATGGTGTTTAAAACTTTAAAAATGTTGCTTAAGTATAATTATTCCTTTGTACAAAAATCTATTAAACTACACTAAAGGCCTGTTTCACCACCTGATAAGTATCGGATAGTTATCTACAACTTTAGTTTTTATCACTTGACATGAATTAAGAAAGTAACAAAACTTACGTTTAAGCACGACATTGAAAGAAAGAATTAGTTAATCAATTGATATCGGAATCATGACCGATTTTGAATGCGACTGCCTAGCGCAACTAATTCCACCTCATCATTAACTGAATTTGTCCTACTTTTGTCCTAAATAAAATTTTCATAGGCCTCGAAAATCAACAAGGAACATAATTGACGCTTTTTCAATATAATCGACATGTTTGTAATGTGTCAACAAAATGTAGCTAGACGAGACATATAATTGACCTATTCAAACAACTATACAGAAAATCAAAATTGTCTTTCTGTGTTTTTGAAATAACTACCTGTTATTGATATAATATTTTAATTATTTTAACGATAGTATAGCCCAAACAGACGTTTTAAAATTTTTTTGCCTGTCTGTCTGTTTGAACAAGCTTATCTTCGTAATGGCTGAATTCGTTTTGATAGGATTTTTACAGACAGGTAGAGGATTATACAATGAGTAACATAGACTACGATTTATTCCGGAAATATTCCCGGAATATCCCGGTTCCTGCGTAAAAAAACTGTTGATATTAGGGTCAACAAGTGGGTTCGTATATTTTCATGGTCCAAACGTTGAACCGATATTGATGAAATTTGGCACAGAGATAGCTTGTATCTGGATACACCTTGTATAAGGTTACCTAATTAAAGAATTTCTAGAGACTTTTAGAAAAACCTAAATCCACGCGGATGAAGTCGTGAGCATCAGGCTAGTAGAAGATAATAAGTATATTCACATAGGGAAACAATCGATTTCCATAGTGAAGTTACCACCAGTAAATTTTTATTTATTGCGATAATAATTATTAATTGATCAATATTTAAAAAGAAAGGAAGACGTAAATAAACTTTCTTTATATTTTTTACTTTAAAGGTCTTTCTTTTGACACAGGTCCATTCAGGAAATTCACAGATATAGCTCATTCATCACACTGTATAGTATACAGATTATTTCGTAGATTTCCTAAACATCCACCACTTCTACGGCGCTTTAATCCCACATCCAGCATCCCGCAGGCACAGGACTCCTCTCTTATAAGAGAGAGGGATTTAGAGCTTATACCCACCACGCTGCTATAATGCTGGTTGGCGGGCTTTAATTACATCACATTATAGTAATAATAACCGGAACCGACAACTTGATGTGCTCTCCGAGGCACACAGCCAAGAACCAACTCCGGGCTGGCATGGAGAATTTCTTCACAGAAAAACCCAATAGGTACCTAACAATTTTTTTGTCCGACGTTCCGGGATCTTGTGGTCTGCAGTCGTACATTCTAGCCGCTAGACCACCAAGGCTGTTGCATAACAAGGTTATATCAAATTCAGAAGCATTATCTGTTATCAGTTTTATGCAACATCACGTGAATCGCATGCGACGTTCACATAAATACGTCATAAATCGCAGTAAATATCGTTGTTGAATCGATACCGGGGCACAGCACTAGCGATCGCGTGCACGACCACGACCACGGCCGCACATCCGACTGTCCTGTAAACTCACTCTGCTTCATGGTGACCATTAATTTGGTTTAAGTTAGGAAGTCAATTAAAATTAAGTTAAATTTAAGTTATTCATATTTCTTAACTGAAAGTTTACAATGTCTACGAAAGTAACGGCTCAGTTTTTTCTATTTTACTGACCATTTACGTGCAAATTTTTGTTAGGTATACAGTAACAAAGATAGTTTAGGTTATTATTAGTTAAATGACTAACAAAACTCGACTGTCGACTGATTTCCAAATATTATATTTTACTTCACTTTTGTTGCTCATAGACGACAAATCTTCAAATATTACAAATGTAAACTCAAATATTACAAACAAACAATGTAGATAAACAGCGGTAAAAGGTTCTAAAACCAACATTGTAATGTCCCAATAACCGACGTCTTATTTACAGTTAAGTTCGGAATATATTTAGCTGATGCACATGCCTTCGTACGCATGCATTTAGGTTTATTAACAGTATTACCCTTATTCGCCTCTTTAGGAATGGAATCTCAAAATATCTCTCTATACTCTTCTAGGATACTCAATGAATATTTCAAGGCCACCCATTTAAGCTGTGAGTTGGTCACTCTACTAATCAGTTGCAGTAATATTTTTTAAGTATAAAAGATAAATTTGCATTTAGAAAAAATAATTACTGAGTTCATGCCGGCTTTTCTCATTAGAATCTTCTTTCTGATCCGTAGTAGAGTCTTGACTTATCATTAGAACCAAAATAAATACCATGAATAATAAATTTTAATGTTTTATTTAAGTTTAAATGTGGTCACCCTACAACAAGCAGGCACACTTCAGTGAACCACAGCAGGTTTTCAGTGACTCGAATGCCTTGAAACTAAACGCACTGAATTTGCTTCTAATACACTTATACTCCAAAATGACGTGCTTAACAAATTTTTATCGCTTAAATTTAAAAAAAAAATACCTAAATAAATAATTACGGTGGTTAAATATATTAACAGAAATCCAAATATTATATATCTACAATAATAAAATGTTACAAATGTAATTTTAAACTTTTCCTATGATAAGAAGATAATAAGATTTTAGTGTAAGATTTGGGGTTTTAGAGTTTTAAAATGAATGCGTGGTCAGGTGAAGAACATGATATTATGGGACCAACAGTCACAAGTAAGTTTTCGATGAAAAATGAATGAACTTTTATTTTGTTAAAAATTACTGTGTTAACAAAATTGCTCGCGAAATAAATGGTCGGGGCCACATAGCACAAATAACCGATAGAAATAGACGTCCCGAGCTATGTCCCGAGGTAGTTGAAAGGAGATCTCCTGTGCCAGGAAACCTAATGAGGACGATCTCTAGAAAGTCACTGGTAGTCGCTAGACGCAAGATCTTTCAAAATTCAAGTAAACTTTATTCAAAACTGGTACACCTGTACACTTTTTGAAAGTTAATTTAACAAGTACATAGAAGTGAGGTAGGTAATGGTGATAATTATACATACGGGAAATCACACTAATATTATAAAGGCGAAAGTTTGTGTATGTGTGTGTGTGTGTGTGTATGTTTGTAACTCTTTAACGCCGCAACTAGTGAACCGATTTGTCTGAAATTTTGAATGGAGATAGATTATGCCCTGTCTTAGCATATTATAGTTCATATATTATAGTTCATAGCATAGTATAGTTTCTCTTTATCCTGGAAAACCACGGAATTTTGAAAAAACTGAAATCTATAGCTACAGCTATAGGTAGATTACTATAGCAAACTTCCTTGAAAGTAGGTATAAAAGTTGGAAAAGGGAGCGGGAACGGGAAACGGAAATTGTCGATTCCCTCGGGATTTGTAAAAAATCGAAATTCACGCGGGCGAAGCCGCGGGCAAAAGCTAGTTTAAACTAAAACTACGAGGGTTCCAAATGCGTCCTGGTCTGAGAAGAGGCCTATGTCCGGCAGTGGACCTCTACCGGGTGAGATGAAGGACTATGAATGTGAGGGAATAGACAATCAGAGTTTACCTGTGTTCATATTAATTGTATTAGGTAGAAAAGTTTTTCATAAATCGATTCAGTGTTACGAAAGGTCAGTAACCTGCGGCTAGCTGCTAATTTATTAGTGCCAGTAGGTGGTTTGCTGCAAAGCGATAACAATCTCAACTCGTCTGAACCTAGTTTTCATGAAGTTCTACGGAATAAAAGCTTTGTTCACTATAGAATTGCTTCCTATGAAAGTAGGTATCTATTGTGATATGAAAGTTTCTATTTTAGTCAATTTTTGTAGTAAGACTTTTCTGTACAGATATTAGCTTTTAGAGCGCAGTTATTAGGTTAGTTTTTAGGTACATTTTTTTTAAATTATTTATTTAAGTATTCGCATTAAGATACATTATTCACATGGATTCTTATTTTACCTTTGTCCGCTTGTATAGATGCTGCACATTCCTCCAAAACTTACGGATATTTATATGGATACTAGCGGACCCGGCGTTGTCCTGCCCGGTGACATACCGACATCAACGACACCTACTGGGTCCAGTTGTGTTTTCGAACTATCCAGGAACCCATTGAAATATACACAAAATTTCATCGAAATCGGTCCAGCCGTTTAGGAGTTAAGTGACAAACACACAGAACAATTAAATATACCTATTAAGATAGCAAAGACCTTTGACCCTTAGCATTTATTTAGAAATTCCTATCAAGAAAGCTGTGTTTTTTGAATCTCGCCATCATTTTCAAGGAACAACCAGTCCGAAAACTGCACCCCCTCCTCTAAAGAACGGCAACGATATGAGAGAGTCTGGTTATTTGGTGGCCGTTGGCTCGAGGACAGCAAGGTTAGTGCGTTTGTTGGTGGGTTTTTAACCCCGACGCAAAAACGACTAGGTGTTTTAAGTTTGACGTGTCTGTGTTTGTGTGTCTGTCTGTTCCACCGTAGCGCTCAAACGGGTGACCCGATTTGAACCCGATTTTTTTTGTTGAAAGGTGAATTAGTCGGGAGTGTTCTTAGCTATGTTTGATGAAAATCGGTCCAAGATGACCGCCGCCACAAAATGGCGGATTACCTACATATTTTTTCACAACTCCCTCAATATGGGTATCAAATGAAAGGGCTTGACTAGTAGAATAGCACTATGCAAATCCACGATGGCCGCCACCACAAAATGGCGAATGTCAGGGGTTTTTGAAATTTTGTCTTTTGAAAAATTGACTTTCTGTTTGTTTCTAGCTTTTCTCCAGAACGGCTGAAGCGATTTTCACAGGCACGTAGACAATATTTTATGCTAGGAGTAACTTAGGATACTTTTCGGCCATTAATATTTAGAATTCATGAGTAAAAAATAAATTTTATCGATATTAGGGACACAGCCTAGCCACTGAACAAATCTTGATGTTTGAATCAGAGATAGCTTGCGCTCCGAAGTTTGCGTTTTCATCAATTTTAATCAAAGAGCATTTTAAGAATTCAAAATTTTATTGTTGTATGTTATTAAAAATAATTTTTATAAAAACATTATTTTTTATTATTCTAGGTTTCGAAGAAAACACAAGAATAAATTTTTATTAATATTTTTGACAGTGTTAATACTGATGTTGTTGTGTTTAGCAATCACCATGACTGTATTATGTAAGTATCTTGCAACACTTGCACTAAGCACCTGGCACGACACACTTGCACTAAACACTGACACTAAACACTGACACTAAACACTGGCACTAAATACTATCACTAAACACTGGCACTGAACACTGACACTAAACACTGGCACTAAATACTATCACTAAACACTGGCACTGAACACTGACAGTAAACACTGGCACTAAATACTATCACTAAACACTGGCACTGAACACTGACACTAAACACTGACACTAAACACTGGCACTATATACTTGCACTAAAGACTGGCACTATATACTTGTACTAAACACTAACACTAAATACATGCACTTAACACTAGCACTAAACAGTCGCACAAAACACTTGCACAAAGCACTAGCATTAAACACTGTCGAATTAATAACCTATTTTTCAAAGTCGCTTAATAAAATGTAACGTGAATTTGTAGATGTGAAACAAAAGCGCAACAAGCCCATAAGAATATGCCACACCAAAGAGTGCCTCAGATCGGCCGCCAACTTGGCACTGTCCATGGACACCAGTGCCAGTCCCTGCCAGGACTTCTATCGGGTAACATTAATGTAGGATTTGAGGTACGAGACCTCGAATGCTCTACGTAGTATGTACATTTCTATACAAAGCAGTACCCCAAGACGAGTCGCGTGTCGCGGTCGCGTGTCGCGGTCGCGTACCTCAAAGTGTACCTTTAGCAGATTAGAAGCTAAAGAGCTTAACTCTTATCTTAGCTAGCTCTGAGTTCTGCCAAAATTTACCGCCACCCGACTTAATGCCCAATGAATTTCCCGTTAATATATGGCCACTACAATAGCAGCATTTGATTTAAGCTAAAAAATCTTTGTAGCGGCCACATCCACGGGATATGCCATTGTATCTACATAGCGATAATCGCTTTAATGCGTAAATCTGCCATTGAAACTCTTTGATCTGCCATAATTTACCGCCACCCAACTAAATGCCCAATGGCATATCCCTTTAATGTGGCCGCGGCATTAGGGGCATTTTATCTTGAGAGCACCCTTTACAAAGTTTGAATCTTTCTTTCAAAAAAGAATCAAACTTTGACACTAAAGCACGCTCGGGGGCGCTCGATATTTTTTTTTCCAAGAAAACTTCTAAACCTTTCTTTTATTCTATAAGTACGTGTGCGGCAACTGGGCAGAGGAGCACCCGCGTCCGGACGCGTACAAGTCGTACGACTGGTTCAGAGAGAAGCAGAACAAGGTGTACGCGGCGGTTCGCGACTTCCTAACCAGGAACACCACAAACCAACCGCGGCCGGTGCAGCAGGCGAAGGATTTATATACCGCTTGTATGGACACTGGTGATTATTCTTTTAATGTCTTTTTAACCAACTATAAATTAAAAACAAGTATAAATTAAAAATTAAAAAATCCCGACATTCGCCATTTTGTGGCGGCGGCCATTTTGGATTTGCATAGTACTATTCTACTAGTCAAGCCCTTTCATTTGATACCCATAATTGAGGGAGTTGTGAAAAATATGTAATCCGCCCTTTTGTAGCGGCGGCCATCTTGGATCGATTTTCTTTTTTATGTATGTTCCTGATACCTCAATGATTTAGGGACCAATTTGAAAATTCTTCTTTGTTTAAAAGGGATGCATCTTCTCAGATGGTCCCATGGTCATCAGGTTAGGATTTCACTATGGGATTCTGGAGAAATCTGATACTTTCGTCTTCATTTCTAACATACAATAGTCTTCAAGTAGATAAACTATTAGCGTCTTTTTCCCCTTCACCTTTATACCACTGTTACGCAAAATAATAAGGCTCAGGGTCACTCAGCGGGCGATGGAGTGAGCTATGCTCGGAGTATCCCTGCGGGATCAAATCAGAAATGAGGAGATCCGCAGGAGAACCAGAGTTACCGACATAGCTCATCGAATCGCGAAACTGAAGTGGCAATGGGCGGGGCACATTGTTCGAAGAACCGATGGACGTCGGGGTCCCAAGGTGCTTGAATGGCGACCTCGCACCAGTAAACGAAGCGTAGGTAGACCCCCCATGACTCGATGGACAGACGATCTCAAGCGAGTCGCTGGCAGCCGCTGGAGTCAGGCGACACAAGATCGTGTGCTGTAGCGATCCCTGCAAGAGACCTATGTCCAGCAGTGGACGTCTATCGGTTGAGACGAACGAACGAACGAACGCAAAATAATACACCAGGAAGGTTTTCGTCCCTACGTCGTTGATGTTCCATCTATGGACACGTAGCGATATGTGTCATTGCTAGGCTTTGGAATACCCTTCCGAGATCTATATTTACTTACATATACAATCTGGGTATCTTTAAATTCTAAGCAAACGCGTATTTATTGAATTATTGAAAAAATTGTATCAAAGATTGTATCTTAGACTACCAACAACATCACCTTCCATCAGGTGTGATTGTGGTCAAGCGTGTGTCTATAATATCATCTAATATTTACAAATATGTACAAAAATAAAATAAAAGACTCATATGTAAGTGCTTTCATATATTAGCTTACTTCTTATAGTCGATAGGTAGGTACTAATACTTGTATTTCTTCCAGAGACATTGGACAAACTCAGCCTGAAGCCTGTTTTTAAAATATTAAAATCATTAGGTCTACCAGCTTACCCTACGTACGTTAATGCTACAGAGAACTTCGATTATTCAACGTACACCTTTGACTGGTTGGAAGCTGTAATCAATATAAAGACACAGTTGGGAATGGATGTATTGATCGGTTTCGATATATTCACCGATCCGAGAAATTCATCCGAGTATAGACTGGTTATGGGATCGCCTGAAACTACTAATCCTTTTCCAAGGTACGCCTAAATATAATAAAGAGTCAATTATTATATTTTCAGCGTAGAACAGTGATTATGTTAGCACAAGTTCGTATTTTTTTGCTGAAATGAATCTTAGTTGATATGATACGTTCTTGGCTGAACGATCGGTTTTTTAATTATTAACTTCTTAAACCTCCACTTTTCACTGACAGCTTATTTCTTCGTATACCTACTTACTCATGTAAAAGCAATCACTTGATCTCTACATCTTATGAAACACGTGCTACGTGCTTTGTGCCCTCGACTCTTCCTTGAATTACTAGACATTAAATAACTGTAGTCATATCATGCTTTCTTTTAGTTGCATTGATTTGCGTGGTTGCTTCTATTTGCACGCTTCAAGCTCAGAGCGTATATATATTCTTCTACTAATGACCTACTTTCTTCTAATTTTGTGTTATTTCAATTCCTATGAATTAAAATAATTTAATATCCATTGATAAAATTAATTCATTTATAGCATGCACAACGAAAAGAAACAACATATTGGTCAGAGAAATTTATTAAAACGAAATACAAATACTAAGAAAAACATACGAATATTTAATAAGAAACAAAGTGATAAAAGATTTGAGAGCTTAGAACACGCAGACGATGAAGAAAAAGCTGAACATATATACAAGCTGTTCTATGCAGAGCTAATAAAACTGTTTATACTGGAAAGTGCCCCAAAAAACTTAAACTTAACCGAATTAGAATTGGATCAAAATATTTTTCTGGCTGCGAACGAATATTATACAATGAGTGACGATATGTATGAGGTAATCAATATCAGTTCTAATATCAAAATAATAGCTCCCAACATTTGTGGCAGCGTATAACCCAACCGAATGAACACATTTCAATTTTATTTTTCTTGAAACTACTTATTGTGTATTTAAAGTGAATTGACATAATTTTGATACTTGATTGTGGAGAGCTTTTGGTCAAAGTTTTAATCATTATATTCTGACAAAACAGGGAACAAAAAACATATGGAATGTGGCATACCCATTTGGGATCTACGATACCATTAAAATAACTGATATAAAGAAGTATATATAAAATTATTATTTTTTAGCTAGAAGCTGATAATGACACAAGTTCAGATGATGATCAGTACCTAGATGTACTAGAATACACAGTAGACGAAGTTCAAAATCACACCGATATGATCGTTCTGAGCAACAATGGTACACCTGCTCCTATTTGGAAAAGATATTTAGAAGGTGTTTTCAATATAAGCGACGTTGATCTAGATTTTCAGAAAGACAAAATATTGGTATCTGATCCTGATTTGAAATACATGTCTTTGATGGCTGCGTATTTATCGAAAGCTGCACCGGTGACTATCGAACTGTATATTTGGATAAAGGTTTGGAAAGATTCTATTAACAGAGACTCAAATTATTATTATTATATTACTAATATATTATTAGTATTAATTGATTTAACTTTTTTACTGCCGATGTTTATTTCCATTTTATCTCTATTTATGCAAAAAGTTTCACTTGCGGCTCAGGCATTTAATTAAAAAATGCTCTATATTTTAAAACTTTAAATTACTAGCTTTTGCCCGCGGCTTCGCCCGCGTGAATTTCGGTTTTTCACAAATCCTGAGGGAATCGTGGATTTCTGGTTCCCGTTCCCGCTCCCTTTTCCAACCTTTATTTCAAGGTAGTTTGCTATAGTGATCTGTAGATATGGGCTTTTTCAAAATACCGCGGGAACTGTGGATTTTTCCAGGATAAAAAGTAGCCTATGTTTTAAGTCAGGGCAATATCTATCTCTATTCAAAATTTCAACCAAATCTGTTCAGTAGTTGCGACGTTATAGAGTAACAAACATCCAAACATCCACTTTCACATTTATAATATTAGTAGGATAAATTATGAATTTTTGAAGGTTGTGGAAGTAATGGCAGTACATACGACAACTGAGTTACGACTACTGTTCCATAGATCGTATGATGCTCTACGGCAGCACGATCTAACCATGCCACCACGTAGTCTATACTGTGCGACTGCTATCAATGATTTGCTTGGCATGGCAGTGTCATATGCAATTGCCAATCCTGATTTTCTTACTAACACTAAACCGAAGGTAAGATTAATTTATTTGTACACAAATCTCTAAATTTAACTAAATTGACTGATCGAGTATTGCTACGCATTTCCTTAGAAATCATTAAGTTAATATTATAATACTTACCTGTACCTTTAAGTCCTGTCAATTTTGGTAATTAAGAACTTCAAAACTTTCTCATTATAAGTACTTATAATGAGAAAGTACTTATTATTATTACTTATTATTATTTATCAAACAACTTGACATTCATTTTAATGTTGTAGATTCAATTAATGTTAAACGAAATAAAAAATTCACTAACATACCTTGTTCGTAAAGCAAAATGGATGGATGCCGACACGAAATTGGTAACATATCAGAAGATTACTCAAATGAGAACTTTAATAGGTTTTCCTGATTGGTTACTCGATGATGGAAAATTAGAAGAATTTTATGAAGGAATCGAAGTTGATACAAAGTCACATTTGGAAAATTTGATCAATGTAATCCAAGTGAAGATTAGAAAGGCACTAAATCGGTTTAGGATTGGTAACAATTTTACTTGGGCTACTGATCCGACTGAAGTAAATGCTTACCACACATTCCAGGAAAATACGATAAGTAAGTTAAAAGCAAATTGAGTTGAGCATGATGCTATTCTAAATATGTTCTTACTAAACTGCTGATACTAATATTAGCTTTCTTAACAGTGAAAAGTAACTTCTAAATTTTTTGTCTTTATGTTTATAAGTTGTTTAAAATTTTGGACGCAGCTGTACCTTTAGTGATATTGCAATATCCATTTTACGATTTGGGACTCGAGTATGTATTGTACCTTTACCACTTTCAAATCTCCTCAATCTAGATCTATATACTAACCTCTCTACAACTTTTTGTTTTCAACAGTTCCTTGAACTATGGTTCACTTGGTACTGTACTCGGACATGAAATAACTCATGGATTTGACAACTTTGGTAAATAATTGCATTTAATGCTTAAAGTTTATGATTGCACTTATTACGTTATTAATAACTTACGTTATTAATAAATTTGTACTCTTTCATAGGTCGTCAATTCGACAAAGATGGCAACCTTCTACCCTGGTGGACGAATGGAACCATAGAATCATTTGTCAACTTGACTCAATGTTTTATCGATCAATACTCATCTTACTTTGTACCAGAATTAAATGAGCACGTAAGATTTAATAATAACGATTTTATAACGCACTTCTCCACTTTTGATATGAACAGCTTATTTCAAATCAAGAATGTCATTAAAAATATCTGATATATAGATAACAATATTAAGTAAATCTACTTGTCTTATTGTCTGGCATTCTATACGAACATAGCCAATTTTTTTCTAAAATTTCTATCATATAGCAAAATATAGCAAAATGCAAGCTTTTCTGTTTACTCGTTTTGTTAAAATACAAACATTTTTCTGAACTCTTAGCATACTTCATGTTAAAAATCTATAAAACTACTTCATATTTCTTAACATTCTTTTAACTAAATCACTTTTACTTAATGAACTTCTTAATCATATTGTTTTAAAACTATTATATTATTTATATATTTTGAGCCTCGTCAAAATGAAACTCAAAAGTAAAATCCAAAAGAAAATGTGAATACTAGAAATGCAATTAATACTTTTAATAAGTAAGAATTATTGCAGGTAGATGGTAAGAAGACTCAACAATGCAATCTCTCTATTCTCATTATTTATGAAAGTGAAACTAAAATCCAAAACAAAATGTTAATACTAGAACTTGCTTTTTATATTTTTTATTAATATTGCCTATTTATTAAAAATATTAATATTTAATACTTTTAATAAATAAAGAATTATTTATTTAAAGTATTATCTATACTAATATAATAAAGCGCAAGAGTTTGTTTGTTTGAACGCGCTAATCTCAGGAACTACTGGACCGATTTCAAAAATTCTTTCACCGTTGGATATGTACGTGATCTCTGAGTGCTATAGGCTATATATTATGTACCACGGGCGAAGCCGGAGCGGACCGCTAGTATTAAATAAAAAGTATTATTAAAAGTATTATATACAGGTAGATGGTAAAAAGACTCTGGGAGAGAACATAGCAGACAACGGTGGTGTGCGAGAGGCCTTCGGAGCCTTGATGGAGCATCTCCGTAAGCACGGCGAAGAACCGAGACTGCCTGGCTTCGAACAACTGAGCTCAGAACAACTGTTCTTTTTGTCCTATGGAAACGTAAGAGATATGAAGATTCATACACACGAGACTGATGTTGGAAATGCATTGCGATTTCCTATAATTAACCGACTTCCAAAAAGGAGGAGGTTCTCAATTCGGCGCGTATGTTTTTTTTTTTTTTTGTGATTAGAAATTAGATGGTGGAAATATATTTTCGGGTAACCTGATGTAAAATTTAGTAAAATTTGGTGAATAAATATGTTTTCTTTCTTTGTTTCTTTTCAAAAATCGGCGCAAACATTTATATTTTTCATCATCATCATCATTATCAACCTATTAGCGGCCCACTACAGTGCACGAGTCTCAGAAGGGTTTAGGCCGTAGTCCACCACGCTGGCCGAGTGCACCGATTGGTAGACTTCACACGTCTTTGAGAACATTATGGAGAGAGAACTCTCAGTAGTGCCTCAGTGCCTCAGGTTTCCTGCATTTATTTATTTTTACCATAAAGTTTTATATGACAAAGTTTGACAAGACCATAAATTAGTATGTAAGTAGATACTACAAATGATACACTTCAGGGCACCAACTTATGTATTGCAAGGATATTTTTTTTGTTTCTAGCTCTGGTGTGGAGTGCCGACCAAGGAATCTTTGAAGACTGAACTGTCTGATGAGCATTCTCCCCAGCATTTCAGGGCGCAGGGAGCTTTGCAAAACAATGAAGACTTCGCCAGGGTATGGAGATGCCCGCCTGGGTCTCCCATGAACCCCAGACAAAGATGTGTCATATTCTAATTTGCATTATTTTGTTTAAGAAAAAAAATATATAAAATGAAGAAAGCAAAAACGCTGAGTTTTAGAGGTTTTTTTGTCATATCAAATTATGATTCCGATGAAAGATATTATTATGAACTTTAATAATACGAAAAATAATGAAATAAGTATAATATTGTTATCTATATATCTATATTCTATATACATATAATAAAATCGTAGACTTGCCGTATCTGTACATTAAAGATTTTTGCAAAATAATAAATGGGGGATGTTAGGGATAAGCAATAGAACGTAAAAAAGCTTATTAATCGTATTATTATATTGTATGACTAGATGATGCCCACGGCTTCGCCCGTGTGGATTTAGGTTTTTAAAAATCCCGTGGGAACTTTAGATTTTCCAGAACAAAAAGTAGCCTATCTGTAATAACCCGTCAAAACGGAAAAATTCCGTGGGATCCTTACGGTTTCAGAATGCAATTCCTTGCAGCATCAGGTTTGAGGATTTGGATATACCTACTCAAGTTCATTCAACGATAAAGTCTTTAATTGTATATAAATAATACACCCAATATCAATTTAAATAACCGACAGTTCCTACTTCCCATTAGTTTTGGGGATCAGATCCCCTACAGCATCAGGATTGAGGAGTTGGAATCCAAATTTTTTATAGGATAGTGTCACAATGTTCCTCTATCAATTAAAAAAAAAATTACGCAAATCGGTTCAGAAAACTCGGAGATATCGGTGTACATAGGTAGAAAAACACAACTCCTCCTTTTTTGAAAGTCGGTTAAAAAAGTAGCCTATGTTACTCCCTGGTTAATTCTCTACTTGTATATGAAAGTCTCGTCAAAATCGGTTCAGCCGTTCCGAAGATTAGCCCGTTCAAACAGACAGACAGACAGACAGACAGACAGACAGACAGACAGACAGACAGACAGACAGACAAAAATTTTAAAAATGCGTGATTCGGTTATGGTATCGTTCAAATAACCATATGAGCTTAATATGAGGTAGTTATTTCGAAATTACAGACAGACACTTCAATTTTATTTATTAGTATAGATATTGTATTATATTATTGTGTTTTTGAAATTTTTGTCTGTTTGTCTGTATGTTTGTGCGCGCATCACGCAAAAACTACTCAATGGATTGAAATGAAACTTAGTATGATTTAAGTTCATACTACGGAGTAACATATAGGATACTTTTTATCTCGAAATTCAGCACGGTTCCCTTGGGAGAGGGGATGAAATTTAAAATGTGTACTTAGCTGTAATTCATTAACGCGTGATCCGATTTCATTCATTCTTTTTTTGTTAGTAAGGAGATACTTTAAAGATTACCAGCTAATCTCAAAAAGGCTGGATAGATTTTGATGAGACTTTTACTGGCGGATGTTTACATTTTGATCTACCTAAACATCCGCCAGTGAACTTTTAACATTTTTTAGCAAGCTTAGGAAAACAAAATGATTCACACGGAATTTTCAAAAACCAATATCCACGCGAACGAAGTCGCGGGTGTCCGCTTGTAATAATATATTTTAGTTAAGTTAGCGGACGAGAGGCATTTCGCAATGTCTTCTTTCTTCCCATATGTCGAGTGTTTGGCGAGTGACTTCTTGTAGAAGTCAAAATCAGCCCAGTAAAACTTGCAGAAATACATACTTACATGGAAAAGGGCCAAAAGTTAGGAATTTGCTATTTCTGTACATTATATACATACTTACCATATATAAAATGAAATTTTTTATTAATTACATGTGTAGAACCCTTAAAAGAGCGAGTCTCGCAAATACTTAACTTATTTTATTTTCATTACTTGAGTTGTTGACGTAATAAAAGAAAAATTAAACTTATTCATTTATTGAAAACAAAGGAAAGACAATAAAATAATATCACCAAGATCAGAAATAAACTCATAAAAATTCGTAGATCTTATTTTAATACATACTATTATATCTGTATATATACATACATAGGTGGTATTGAAAAGATATAAATAATATATTTATCCTTTCGATAAATAATATCTAATGACTTGGGTATTTAATTTATTAAGAGCAACTATATATGAACCAATATACACAGTATACAAGTAGGTTATTATAGCTACAGAGTTGTTACAGAGCAATGTATGTACATATATGCAGCTATTTAAGAACGTGTGATGTTTTCACTTTTTGGACGTTGTTATTAAATAAATACTTTTAATGTGAAAAAATTATTGTTAATTTGAACAAAAATAACAGTTTGTCACGACGATTTGTCAAACAAAATTTCAAATAAAAATTACGAGAGCTAATCTAAATCATTGACTTGTACATTTGGGGGTTTCCTATCATACAAAATTAAACTTAGTGGCTAATGATTTTGGAGTATCCGCCGGACAGGCCAGATGAGTAGCCGTGGGATACGATCCCGGATGAAATTCCACCTCCTATGAGACCGACACCGTGGGACGATGAAATTCCACCTCCTATCAGACCAACGCCGTGGGACAGACCGCCGCCGTACGATATTCCACTGCCATAGCCCAGACCGCTGCCGTACGATATTCCACTTCCGTACGACAATCCACCTCCGTACGACGCTCCACCGCCGTACGACGCTCCGCCGCCGTACGACAGTCCGCTGCCGTAAGACAGTCCACCGCCGTAAGAAGCACCGCTAGAGATCGCTGGCACGGCCGACACAGCAGCGACGGCGGGGACAGCCACTTGCCTCTCGACAACAACGGGTTGAGGGACCGCCACGGGCCTGTCGACGACGACCGGGTGCGGCACGGGCACGGGCCTCTCAACGTGCACGGGCACTGGCACGCTCACTTGGCGGTCAACGTAAACCGGGTGAGGCACCGGCACTTGACGGTCGACGTACACCGGCCGGTCGATTGGCACTTGCTTCTCAACCGTGACGGGGTACGGCACTGGTACTGACACGGGCACTTTAACGGGGATGGGCACTCGCTTCTCGTAGTACACGGGCACTTGGCGGGTCACCTCGACCGGCACTTTCTGAATGACCGGGTACGGTCTGTCAACCGGGACCGGGACGTTCACTCTGTAGGGGACTGGCACTTGACGGTCGACCGGTACGGGCACGGGCACTTGAACGGGCACCTGTACATCTCTTGTGATCGTCCTCGTGATGAATCTTGGGACTTCTTGACGAAGGATGACCGGGTTGGGTTGCACCGAGACGGAGGTCTGGACGGCCGCGGGGGCTACCGCTACCGCTGGGGCAGCTGCTACCGCTACCGCGGGGGCCGCCGCTACCCCTACGCCGATCGCCGGTCCTCCGACTGCGATTCCGCCTCCTCCTACCGCGATGCCGCCGCCACCTCCGATCAAGCCGCCGCCTCCTCCGACCAATCCGCCGCCGATAGCTCCGCCACTGATAACGCCGCCACCGATACCTCCCCCGCCGTACGCTATTCCGGAAGAGATAGCTGGTCCGGCGGAAACGATGGATGATCCGGAAGAGTAGCCGATGCCTGAGCCGTATCCGATGCCTGAGCCGTATCCGATTCCGATGCCGCTCGACAGACCTCCACCGTAGTACCCGTGGCCGGACGAGATGATGCCTCGCTTCGCCGGCTTGCCCGCAGGCGCATCCTTGATGCCATTCTCGAGGAGTTCAGATACTTTCGCTTTGCCGACCTCCTTGGCTGATAGACTACATGCTAAAAGCAGGATCTGCAATGAAAAGAAATACTTAGTTTAGTAATAATTTTTGTTTATCTAAAACTAGAGAATGCCCGCGGCTTCGCCCGCGTGAATTTCGATTTTGCATAAATCCCGAGGGAATCGTGGATTTCCGGATCCAGTTCCCGCTCCCTTTTCCAACCTTTATACCTACTTTCAAGGAAGTTTGCTATAGTAATCTACCTATAGCTGTAGCTATAGATTTCGGTTTTTTCAAAATCCCGTAGGAACTCTTTGCTTTTTCGGGATAAAAAGTAGCCTATGTTTTAAATCAATGCACAATCTATCTCCATTCAAAAATTCAGCCAAATCGGTTTTGTAGTTGCGGCGTGATTGAGTAACAAACATCCAAACATCCACACTTTCACATTTATAATATTTATAGTAGGATTAGCCAAAACTAGCTGATGCCCGCTTTCGTCCGCGTGGATTTAATTTTTTTTAATTCCGTGGGGTTCCGGGATAAAAAATATTCTGTGTCCGTCTCCAGAATGCGTTCAATCTTTAGGAATTATCCTGAATTACTTTTCACACCCATAATAGAAGTAGGTGGTTTATTGTCAGACAATTTCGTATAAACAAAGAGTAGAAAGTCTTATGAAAATCGAAGCTTTAGCCGTACATTTTTTCGAACCTTTCACAATCTTGACTCCCCAGAGTTATGAAAAATAAACATAGGTACTAAGTATCATCATCATCATCATCATGATCAACCCATTACCGGCTCACTACAGAGCACGGGTCTCCTCTCAGAGTGAGAAGGGTTTTGGCCATAGTCTACCACGCTGGCCAAGCGGATTGGCAGACTTCACACACCTTTGAGAACGTTATGGAGAACTCTCAGGCATGCAGGTTTCCTCACGATGTTTTCCTTCACCGTTAAAGCAAGTGATATTTAAATACTTAAAACGCACATAACTCCGAAAAGTTAGAGGTGCGTGCCCGGGATCGAACCCACGACCTCCGATTAGAAGTCGGTCGTCCTAACCACTAGGCTATCACAGCTTTTTACTACAGGTACTAAGTATAAGTATATCTTTTTTGGATTACATTAGAAATTCAAGATAAGTACCAATTTGATGTTAAAACCAATCTCATCAATATTTATATCTATTTTAAATTAAGTAGTAGGTATACTTATTCGCAACATTTTCTATGAAAAAATGGCCATCGTTGTTATTTTTATTTATTTGCTTCCACAAGTTTATATTGCCAATGCTCATTTGTAATTCCTTTTTATCCAGTAATTAGTAATTATTCAATACAAATACCTATACTAGGTAGTACCATTGTTCTAAGCTACAACAGAGCCCCTTTTGTAATTCTTTTTATCGAGCAATTAATCAAAATCTACAAATACCTACCTACTCTGATTTTTTATTCTATATAGCTAGTATTCTGTATAGCTAGTATTTTTCTAGGCCACAAGAAAGTCCATACACTTGTAATTCTTTTTATCGAGCAATTAATCGATACAAATACCTATACCTACTAGCTGTATTTTTCTAGACTATAAGAATGCCCCTGCCCGTTATGCGGTATTATGGATCATGTCTGATGCGGGTCAAGGCGACGCGACGTCCGACTAAGCTTTACTTTAACACGCAGCTGTGAGGGTTTAATTTACATTTTTACTAGCGGTCCGCCCCGGCTTCGCCCGTGGTACACAATTTATAGCTTAAAATGACTATTAAAAATAAGGGTTGATCGTAGAAGGGTGAAAATTTAGGATTGTACGTATTTCTGTATGTTGTATCATAAAAAAATAAAAACTAAAAATTTTGTCTAATAAATAAAAAATAAAAATTTAGGGGTGGACTACCCTTAACATTTAGGGGGATGAAAAATAGATGTTGGCCGATTCTCAGACCTACTCAATATGCTCACAAAATTTCATGAGAATCGGTCAAGCCGTTTCGGAGGAGTATGGGAACGAAAATTGTGACACGAGAATTTTATATATAAGATTTTTTTAAATAGACATATTATTATCGAGATAATGAATATAACGACGTTTATAATATGACGTATCAAAAGTGATCATCTAAAAAGATTGAAAGATAAATTGACCACGCACGCTTAACAGTCCATATATCGGTAACTATCGAACCGATTTGTGATGAAACTTGCACTGTTCTTGCACTTGCAAGATATTTTTAGATTACACAGATTAAGAATACACATTTTAAATTGTTGGGTAGGTGCTCCCATAGTTAGGTACTGAATAAATTAAACGACTTGGTTCATTTCAAATTAAACTTATTTAACGGATTTAAGTTATGTTGTTATTTGAATAATAAAAAATTACATAATGCTACAAATTATATAAGCGTAATAATTGATGAAATTATTTTGATTGCCAGCAGTGCTTGAAGCGTTTTTAAGAGTCTTGCAAGATTGTAATTTAGATTCCAGCCCTCACACACGGAAGCTCGCCGGCCGTTTAGCTCAGCGTGTGTTCTAGATCTGTCAACAATATATTGCCTAGGTTTCCAGTAGTTAGTGCCTACGTTGCGCAAACTAAGCTCAGAGGAAATAGTTGCCAAAGGGACAAGATGTCTAAGGTGAAACGTCCACCAACGAAATGGGCGACAAGATGTCTAAGGTGAAACGTCCACCAACGAAATGGGCGACAAGATGTCTAAGGTGAAACGTCCACCAACGAAATGGGCGACAAGATGTCTAAGGTGAAACGTCCACCAACGAAATGGGCGACAAGATGTCTAAGGTGAAACGTCCACCAACGAAATGGGCGACAAGATGTCTAAGGTGAAACGTCCACCAACGAAATGGGCGACAAGATGTCTAAGGTGAAACGTCCACCAACGAAATGGGCGACAAGATGTCTAAGGTGAAACGTCCACCAACGAAATGGGCGACAAGATGTCTAAGGTGAAACGTCCACCAACGAAATGGGCGACAAGATGTCTAAGGTGAAACGTCCACCAACGAAATGGGCGACAAGATGTCTAAGGTGAAACGTCCACCAACGAAATGGGCGACAAGATGTCTAAGGTGAAACGTCCACCAACGAAATGGGCGACAAGATGTCTAAGGTGAAACGTCCACCAACGAAATGGGCGACAAGATGTCTAAGGTGAAACGTCCACCAACGAAATGGGCGACAAGATGTCTAAGGTGAAACGTCCACCAACGAAATGGGCGACAAGATGTCTAAGGTGAAACGTCCACCAACGAAATGGGCGACAAGATGTCTAAGGTGAAACGTCCACCAACGAAATGGGCGACAAGATGTCTAAGGTGAAACGTCCACCAACGAAATGGGCGACAAGATGTCTAAGGTGAAACGTCCACCAACGAAATGGGCGACAAGATGTCTAAGGTGAAACGTCCACCAACGAAATGGGCGACAAGATGTCTAAGGTGAAACGTCCACCAACGAAATGGGCGACAAGATGTCTAAGGTGAAACGTCCACCAACGAAATGGGCGACAAGATGTCTAAGGTGAAACGTCCACCAACGAAATGGGCGACAAGATGTCTAAGGTGAAACGTCCACCAACGAAATGGGCGACAAGATGTCTAAGGTGAAACGTCCACCAACGAAATGGGCGACAAGATGTCTAAGGTGAAACGTCCACCAACGAAATGGGCGACAAGATGTCTAAGGTGAAACGTCCACCAACGAAATGGGCGACAAGATGTCTAAGGTGAAACGTCCACCAACGAAATGGGCGACAAGATGTCTAAGGTGAAACGTCCACCAACGAAATGGGCGACAAGATGTCTAAGGTGAAACGTCCACCAACGAAATGGGCGACAAGATGTCTAAGGTGAAACGTCCACCAACGAAATGGGCGACAAGATGTCTAAGGTGAAACGTCCACCAACGAAATGGGCGACAAGATGTCTAAGGTGAAACGTCCACCAACGAAATGGGCGACAAGATGTCTAAGGTGAAACGTCCACCAACGAAATGGGCGACAAGATGTCTAAGGTGAAACGTCCACCAACGAAATGGGCGACAAGATGTCTAAGGTGAAACGTCCACCAACGAAATGGGCGACAAGATGTCTAAAGTGAAACGTCCACCAACGAAATGGATTAGTCTCGGAGCAGCGTCATTTTGTAAAACTAAAACTCAAACTCAGCTTTATTTACAAAGGAGTGCAACATAAATACCCGTTCAGTGTTTATTAATTAAGAAAAAAAATCATGACATTTTTGGAAATTTTCATTAGGTACATATAAATAAACCTGACAAATAAAAAAATTACCAAAAGAAAAATTACACAAAAATTAAATATTATAAGTAGGTATTTCCGATAAAACTAAAAAACAAGACTTTGGATTTGTGCTTGGAAAAAATTTTGTCGAGAAAATTATTTCCAACCAGTTTTCTGTACTTTCATGATAGATTTGAATTAAAGACCCAAAACGCATAATAGGTATTTAAATTCGAAAGTCATTGCCTTTGTAGATTTCAAGTTACGGCTTAGGTACCTACCCTAAAATCGCATTAATTCTCAATATGTCTCTTTAATGTTTTAGACCTAGCCCCTCTAGATTATTACCCCCCTAGGTTACTGTACCCATATGGATTGTTCTCGATGTTTCGATCAACATCTGATGAAACTTTCGCTTGGCTGTTGGATCACGGACAGGATATAGAAGGATACTGGTACTCCTTGAGACCGGCACTCAATGTGAAGACGCCGACCTGGGTAGCCATCTTGGATTCTGGAGTGAGCTCGGCTAACTAGAGTGATCCGGCAGGGAGCTGCACTAGTGTAATCAGTAATCACACTAGAGTTGATTCACAGGCGGATGGCACTCAATTGCGGAGAAGAAATCCCAGGAAAGTGAAGAAGAAAAAATTAGGAGGTACTTCACCCTGGTGCCACCTGACCACCTGTTTGGATCCTACGCCTACCCCACTGCCAGTGGGACCCAATTAACATTTTTTGAGAATTTTTAAAAAGCAACACTTTATGACTGAATGTACAAATAAATTAGAGAAATCTTAAATGATTTGTTACCTAGGATTGATCCGCTCTATTTATGCATATAATCGCTGGATCGAACAATTAATTAGTTGCATTCGATGTTACATTCCTTACATAAAAGATTCAGTCGGTTAGATCCAAATACAAGTTTGATTTAAAAGTAACAGTCGATTAGATCTTTTTAGGGTTCCGTAGTAAACAAGGAACCCTTATAGTTTCGCCATGTCCGTCCGTCTGTCCGTCTGTCCGTCTGTCCGTCTGTCCGTCCTCGGTTAATCTCAGAGACTATTAGTGCTAGAAATCCGTAATTTGGCATGAGTATAAATATTAATCACGCCGACAAAGTGGTGAAATAAAATTTTGATAAATATTTTTTTTAGGGTAGCTCCCCTACATGTAAAGTGGGGATGAATATTTTTTTTCTCGTCTACCCCATAGTGTGGGATATCGTTGAATAGGTCTTTTAAAAATATTGTGGGTGTGGGAACATCATTTTTCGATTTCTAGATCCGTTTGTAAAATATGATGTTTTAAAGTGCAAATTTTTATTAGAGTCAAGTGTCCCCCTCCCTCTATCAGCCAAATGGCAGTATATAGGAACTTGAAAAAATTCACAGCAGTAGGGTATAATATAATCAATTTTAAAGGAAAACTATCACGGCTAAGTAGGGTTCACAGGTTAAGGAGTTATATCTGTTTTTCAAGGATTGTGACTACGGAAATGCGCGTGGCCCGCCACGCACTTGGCTGGTTTTTTTACTTGACTGCACTCTTATCTGATGGCAAGCATGATATTCACTGGTTTATCATTTAACAAGTTGGAATTTATCACGGAACTACGAGTATTGTCAAGTGTTCAATGTTAAGAGATGAATAAGTTTTTGATCGATCGAGAAAAGAAGTCTTACGGCCTGTTTCACCACCTTCTGATAATAAGTATTGGATAGCCTAAACGTAAGTTTTGTCACTTTCTTACTTTATGTCAAGTGACAAAGACAAAAGTTGTAGATAGCTATCTAATACATATCAGAAGGTGGTGAAACAGGCACTTAGTATTATGTCTGCCTCATTAGACTCTAGTTAGCGGCTTCGGATCATTCCGGTTTTGTGTCCCAGATCTTGCCAAATGAAAAACGCTAATTTTCGGATTTTCTGTCAAGAAATTCTCTGTAACAGCCCGGAGATGGAAAGCTAGTGTATTATTAAAACGCACTGGCCTCTTCAATTGTGTTGGATTTCTGTCCCATGAGACGATGAGAGTGAGGGAATAGAGATACCGTCTATGTTGACGCACTATAATATTATTTTCTCCAGCATTATTGGCTAGTCTCCATTGAATTTAGGTCTGATTCAGTTCACTCCTTAGAAAGGCGTATGAGAAATTATAAACAAAAAACTAGCATCAGCTATTTTAAACACATATAAACAACTCTCGTGTTAGATGCGATACGTTGCTGATAACAGTACGAATTATAATTGCCGATAAGAGGTCATTCAACTAACAGGGGCGTAGCTACCGCCGTATCTGCCGTATCAATTATACGGGGCCCCCAAGCCACGGGGGCCCCCGACGTGCGTAAGCAACAATTAACAAAAACTTCCCAAATTTTTGTTTATTTCAGAAATGACAAAAGACAAAAAATGTTGTCCAAAAAGTTGTCCATAGAGGCAGAATCTTTAGAAAAACTTAAGTCATCATCAGCTATAAATGATTTAATAAATCAGTTTGCCGAAAAAATGCAAGGCTAAATGTATTTAATTTGAATTGTTTGTAAAAATTTTAGAAAAAGTGACAGATAAATAATTATGAAGAATAAATATTGCTTTTAATTTTATGCAAACATTTTTTTTTCTTTAGTGAGAAATCTTTACCCTTCATAAGGGCCCCCAAACAAATTTTTATACATGGCCCCGCCAATGTACGCTACGCCACTGTCAACTAAGTTTCCTTTTTTCAAAAGGTTGACTGATTGATGATTTTAATGCCTTTTTAGGGTTCCGTAGTAAACAAGGAACCCTTATAGTTTCGCCATGTCCGTCCGTCTGTCTGTCTGTCTGTCCGTCCGTCCGTCCGTCCGTCCTTGGTTAATCTCAGAGACTATTAGTGCTAGAAATCTGTAATTTGGCATGGGTATAAATATTAATCACGCCGACAAAGTGGTGAAATAAAATTTTGATAAATATTTTTTTTAGGGTAGCTCTCCCCTACATGTAAAGTGGGGATGAATATTTTTTTCTCGTCTACCCCATAGTGTGGGGTATCGTTGTATAGATCTTCTAAAAATACTGTGGGTGTGGGAACATTATTTTTCGATTTCTAGATCCGTTTGTAAAATATGATGTTTTAAAGTGGTAATTTTTATTAGAGTCAAGTGTCCCCCCCCCTCTATCAGCCAAATGGCAGTATATAGGAACTTGAAAAAATTCACAGCAGTAGGGTATATAATCAATTTTAAAGGAAAACTATCACGGCTAAGTAGGGTTCACAGGTTAAGGAGTTATATCTGTTTTTCGAGGATTGTGACTACGGAACCCTACACTGCGCGTGGCCCGCCACGCACTTGGCCGGTTTTTCATTATTATTTAAACCATTTCACATAGAAATGTATGAGTAATACGTTCAAATACTTTAGTCCATGTACATAAGCGAAGCCAGGGCCAATCAGCTAGTTATTATAAAATTATACATAAATAATTACATATATATAAGTGCAAAAATTATACAGAGCTGTGTTTATGACTTCGAATAGGTATATTGATAAGTATTAGGTGTAAGTGAAGTGTGGGACTGAACAAGATTGCCATGGCCTACTTAATTTAAAATATACTTTTAGCTGTAAAGTTGTTTTCTACATTCACAAAAAGCCTGTATATTCACCCCCTTTTTATGCAAACCCCCAGCAGTATCCTTGCAAAGTTTTGACAAAATCGGTTTAACGGTTCAGATTAAATAAAAAGGTGAAAGATAGAAAAAGTTACTTTCTCATCACAATCACTACATATTGTAAAACAAAGTTCCCCGCCGCGTCTGTTTGTCTGTCTGTCTGTTCTCGATAATCTCAAAAATTACCTACTGAACGGATTGTCGTGCAGTTTTCACCAATACACAAAGTGATTCATGAGTAAGATTTAAGTTTATAAGTACTTAAAGGTTTTGTGTAAATTGGTTGAAATATGATGATAATTGTTGAATATGACGGAAAAAGTCAAGCCGCCTGAGAGCTTTCATGGAAAACGTTGCCTAACCGCTTTGAGATATTGTTATTAAAACAATGTATGGTGTGAAAGTATAATTACTATCCATGCGAAGCCTATAGTGAGGCCAGTAGTAGTATAACAAGGGTGGGTTTGGTATTGATTTTCACATCACTATTTCGAATAAGTATTAATTAATACAGAACACTGAAAATATTCGCATCTGCTATTTAATTTTTAACCGACTTCAAAAAAGGAGGAGGTTTCTCAATTCGACCGTATAGGTATATGCTTTTTCATGAGTTTTCGTTTATATGTATAATCTTTTAGATTATCACTTGGAACGGCATTCCGAACCAGTGGTAGATTCATCTGACTATTCAAAAGCACTTGTAAAAGTTTATTTGAATAAAAAACTTTTCTATTCTATTCTATTCTATTCTAATGATCTTGCGTCCTTTGATTTCGTATATTAAGTAGTTTTGCTTTAGTTTCTGACAGAGTTAAAAAAAGGATGTCTTCTATGGAAATCATATTCAATACTTTACCTTATGAATATAAGGAAAAGTATTGAATATGAATAAACTAATAGGGTGTGCTAATTAAAAGCAAGTATGTGTACGTACCATGAAAAAGTGGATCGCTGCCATTTTGATAAAACTGATTACTCCTTTCCCGGCTTTTTCCAAATCACATTACTTTTACAACCTGAAGTCGACCGTTCGACTTAATATTTGGTGTCAGTCTAGTTGACCGAACCATGCGTACAGCTATATATAGCACAGATCACTGCAGTTCGAACATATGCACCAAAAACTACTTTTCATCGTTAAAGGGTGGGCAATCCTGCCTAATAATCAAACCGTTATGAACCTTATTTCTGAATACATAAGAGCTTAAAGATGTATCGAGTTTTAGATGCGCGGATGAAGTGATCTTAGGTCTTAATTAGTCATACAGAAGCCGAGAGTAACTAGTTGTCGTCGCTAAGGAAGGCAATTTAAATCTCGACGTCACTTGCTCTGATTTTCTTAATCATCTAATTGCATAGAATAATGGCTTAAAACCTTTAACATATTATGTAGTACAAACGACTTCATATGTTGAATTTAAGTTCCCAAAATTGACAATGTTACAACCCCGTGCCTCGGAGACTGTCTAAAATCCTAGGAACAAGTAACTAGAGGAGGTACTTATCTATCTTCTATCTATCTATCTATAATATAATAAGACTGTAACAGATCCAATTCTGTACATTGAAGATATTTTGAAAATTTTTATTGGAGGGCACTCTATAATCGATACTGAAGCCAAAACTGCAACTTTTTTCATTTTTGTCTGTCTGTCTGTCTGTCTGTCTGTCTGTCTGTCTGTCTGTCTGTCTGTCTGTCTGTCTGTCTGTCTGTCTGTATCTTGGCCGCGCATCACGCCGAAACTACTGAATGGATTCGAATGAAATTTGGTACGATTTGAGTTTATACTCCGAGGTAGGTTATAGGATACTTTTTATCCCGAAATTCAGCACGGTTCCCTTGGGAGAGGGGAAGAAAGTTAAAACGTGTATTTAGCTGTAATTCATTAACGCGTAGTTCGATTTCACTCATTCTTTTTTTGTTAGAAAGGTAGTACTTTAAGTATTGTCCCGTAAATATTTCAAGGTCATAGGTTTATTAGTTCAGAAATGACAGACATTTATTGGGTTCAAATAACTTGGGACCCGAATCTTTGAACGTACGGCTTATTTTAAACTGGTGTGCATTTAGAGTTATGTTTGTCGATCTGTCTATTTGTTCCAGCTAATTTCCGAAACGGCTGGATCGATTTTGATGGAACTTTCAATGGCAGATAGGTGATGTTATAAGGAGTAACTTAGGCTACATTTAGTTTAGGTACAAAAAAGGATTATGGGATCCAATCCGATCCTATATAAAACCTATTATATCCAGGCGGACGAAGTCGCGGGGGTCGGCTAGTAATATAATAAAACTGTAACAGATCCAATTCTGTACATTGAAGATATTTTGAAAATTTTTATTGGAGGGCACTCTATAATCGATACTGAGGCCAAAACTGCAATTTTTTTCATTTTTGTCTGTCTGTCTGTCTGTCTGTCTGTCTGTATCTTGGCCGCGCATCACGCCGAAACTACTGAATGGATTCAAATGAAACTTGGTACGATTTGAGTTTATACTCCGAGGTAGGACATAGGATACTTTTTGCCCCGAAATTCAGCACGGTTCCCTTGGGAGAGGGGAAGAAAGTTAAAACGTTTATTTAACTGTAATTCATTAACGCGTAGTTCGATTTAACTCATTCTTTTTTTTGTTAGAAAGGTAGTAATTGTCCGGTAAATATTTCAAGGTCATAGGTTTTTTAGTTCAGAAATGACAGACATTACAACCCTCAGTATTGGGTTCAAATTACATGGGACCCGGATCTTTGAACGTACGGCTTATTTTAAACTGGTGTGCGTTTAAATTTATGTTTGTCGGTCTGTCTATTTGTTCCAGCTAATCTCCGAAACAGCTGGATCGATTTTAATGGAACTTTCAATGTTATAAGGAGTAACAGGCTACATTTAGTTTAGGACTTTAGGTACTTAAAAGAATTATGGGATCCGATCCGATCCTATATAAAACCTATAAACACGCGAACGAAGTCGCGGGGTCAGCTAGTACTAGCTAAAATCGGATTGCCATCCTGTCAGACTATGATAATTAGGGTGTAAGAGACCAGTATGTGCACGCACACTTGTCAATTACTAAGTATAATATCTCCCACGTAATTGGCTAGGTTTTTTTAATCATCTACAAATTAGCCTTTGACTGCAATCTCACCTGATGGCAAGTGACGATGCAGTCTATGGTGGAAGCGGGCTAACTTGGAAGAGGTATGGCAGTTTTTTTTATTAAACCCATACCTACCCTCGTTCGGTTTCTACGTGACATCGTACCGGAACGCTAAATCTCTTGGCGGCATGGCTTTGCCGGTAGGGGCTGTAACGAAATAAAAGGTCACAGCTACATTCCGTGTAGGTACAATGTTTTATATTTTTATAACATTATTACATATTATACATATACTTACATATTTATTACAAGCGGACTTTGAACTTGATACTTTCATGACTGACGACCCGGGCCTCAATCTGTACCAATGATATTAACTCGTGGAGTATAACAGGAGTGGAATGTCTCGAATCGAATTCTTATGGAAAGCAGGACGATTCGAAAATGTTCCATTTGACAGCTAGCTTTTCTTCAGGCGCACGCAGCCAGCTCCGACACCACGTCACACCCCGTCGAACACCTCCACAGGGCCACGGGTGAAGCCTCCCACCGGACAAAATAGATTTCGTGGAGATTGGTCCCCATGGCCATTTATCAATTATCGACAAAAAACGACTTTATAAACTATACGCTACAGTTAGGTAATTAATGCAATTACAATAATCGCATATCTGCCGTAATGCATCATGCAAACGACATCAACGCGTTACATGCACGCCGGTAACAATAACAAGTCTTATAACAATAAAATATGGTGGCTTGACCCAGTTATATCCAGTGCATAATTAACATAACTTACATGTACGTTACCTATCAGTCGAACGTTGATGCGAGTCGGTAATTAGATGGGTGACCGATTTTGAAGGTCGAATTTAGCCTGTACATTTTCTGTGTTCTTTCGCTCCTTATTCCGCTTATGTGACAAATTTTGTTAGATTAAAATATAGAATTTAAAGAACTGCCTCGTTTGTCTAGTGGTTAGCATTGTACACTGCAAATTAGGAGGTCCTGGGTTCGAGCAAAAAGTTATTAGGTAAAGGGTTTTTCTGTCAAGAATTTTCAGTGTCGGCCCAGAGTTTGCAGTTGGTGGTGTTTCGCCCGCCAATCTGCATTGGAGCAGCGCGGCGGGCCTGAGACCTGTGCCCAGCAGTGACAATACTTATGTATGCTGCGAGATACTTTTTCTAAGTTGAACTAATTATTACTCTAGGTTTCATTATACTATTGAATCAAATAAATTATACTACTTACTTTGCTTTTTTAAGTAGGTATTATCTAAGTAAAAGCTGTGATAGCCTAGTGGTTAGGACAACCGACTTCTAATCGGAGGTCGTGGGTTCGATCCCGGGGCACGCACCTCTAACTTTTCGGAATTATGTGCGTTTTAAGTATTTAAATATCACTTGCTTTAACGGTGAAGGAAAACATCGTGAGGAAACCTGCATGCCTGAGAGTTCTCCATAACGTTCTCAAAGGTGTGTGAAGTCTGCCAATCCGCTTGGCCAACGTGGTAGACTATGGCCAAAACCCTTCTCACTCTGAGAAGAGACCCGTGCTCTGTAGTGAGCCGGTAATGGGTTGATCATGATGATGATGATGATGATTATCTAAGTATTATCTTTGCCTTTTTTTGTTCCTGTAAGATCTTACGGACAACACGTCAAAATATCGCTAACGATATTTGTACATATTCGATCTTTTAATGCAACTTAGAGAAAAAAACTATGATCTGAAATCATCGTGCCGAACATGCCGCAGAAATTATACTCATTTAAAATCCTACAATTACTTGCGAGATTTATGGGCTGAGTAGCCAATTAGTGTTGCACCTGATAGTTGACGAATTCAAAGATATCAAATACTTCACAATTTAATAAATAGTCACAATTAAATATCCCTTGATTAAACAGTTAAGGAAAGCATCGTGAGGAAACCTGCAAGCCTGCAATTCTCAGTGCCAGCCCTGTTGATAGTTGGCGGTGTTTCACCCCCATGCTTCGGAGAGCACGTTAAAGCAGTCGGTCCCGGTTATTATCACTATCATGTGACAATAGTCGTTAAAGCCCGCCAATCCGCATTAGAGCTGCGTGGCGGGTCTAAGCTCTAAATCCCTCTCTCCAATGAGAGAGGCCTGTGCCCAGCTGTGGAATGTCAAAAGGCTGTAGTGGTTGTGGTAGTAACGTCACTCTTCAGGTCTTCAACTCGAAAATAAAATTTCGATCCGTATAGCCTTCTCCATAATGTTCTCAAAGGCGTGTAAAGTCTCGGTCAGCGTGGTGGGCTACAGCCTAAATTCTTCTCATTCTGAGAGGAGTTAAGTGACCTGTTGAGCCGCTACTGGGCTGATAATGACGACGATGATTAGATCAGCTCAACTGAGTAGTATTATGAAAAGTGATGTGATGTAAGTAAATCAAATTCTTGGAACGATTTTTAAAGTAGCAGGAAGATTCGTAAGCCGTCCCACAGAATACTAACTAATAGGTACTACACCTAGGCAGTCTACTACCTAATTTAAGCTGTAATCGCTGGGTAGGTAAGTATAGCTACTTGTTAATAATCAGCCCGGAAAAGTTCATCAATCTAAAATATTTCCATAAATTAAGAGCAGATTATTCTGTCCTACAAAATTCGAACGGAACAGTGTACAAAATTAAAAATTTATAAAACCCTCGACTCTCTATGGTCTATATAGTCTACTGGTTCATAGTACTCACAATATACTATGAACCAGTACCTGCTCTGAGATAATAATACCTGCGTAATGCAAAACAACGCATCAAAATCGACCCAGCAGCTTTTCAGAAAACATAAAACACACATAAATAATGCGCATACACATAATTAGTCTCTCCATTATGTAGTGGATAAAACAAATAAAGTTCGTATTTGAAAATTCGACAATTTTTTTTTCAAATCTCCGACAAAATCACGTACATCCCTACTCATATCCAGATGTACCTCTATACATACATATACATATCTGTATAGTGCAGATATGTATATGTATTATAGAGGTACTCGTAATCAGCTATCGAGGGATTCCAAAAGTTCTTTAACGAGGAACAAGATCACCTCGGGCGGGACCGATATCTGCCTTGCGTGTTGCCATTTTTCTATTCATACTCCCAACCAAATTTGGGAAAAAAATGCGAGCAACACTATTATAGAAGTGGGCTCCGGCGAATCTGTGTATATTGATTAGAGTATATATGAGGAGCGTTGTTTCAAATCGTATTTTGTCCATAGTAATCAAAATATGAGATTTCGTTGTATATGGCCTTAAAATGCAAGAGTAACTAACTTAGCAAAAGTTAGTGCATAAAAACCGAATTTGTCAAGTAAATAATCGAATGTCAAAATGAGGCGCTGTTTCAAAATATGTTTTGTCCGTGTGAAGTGGTGTTTCAAAACATAGTCTGTCCACCTGTTAGCAAAATAACAATTTATTATGGTCTGTCTGTGGCGGCAAACTGTACGATTATTTAAATAATGGCCTGTTTCACCACCTTCTGATAAGTAAGGTAAGTATCTACAACTTTTGTCTTTGTCATTTGACATAATCCGAAAATCCGACACTTATCAGAAGGTGGTGAAACAAGCCCTTAGTAATTTAAACAAAATTGTTTTAATATTGTTGCACAAGCATGGAGCAAGGAGTCCTAGTAGGAAATCATTCAGTTGGCTCAAGAAAAAAAGACACAAAACATCAAAACAAAGAGGCGAGGAATATTTAAATTATCGTTTTATTGTTTCTTTGTACTATTATACGACTCTAACTGTATTTTATCGGCAGTTATAAGATTCTGGCTACAATATGAATTTATTTTGTTTCAGTTATGAAATAAAGGAACCTGAACTGAACAATTTTGTCATTCATAATTCCATGCATTCATAATAACTCAAGATTTAATATATGTTGTGCTATATATAAATTTGATTTAATACAGTGAAAACATTATTTTATGCATACTCTGTGCATAAAATATAGGCCATAAGCGTTTTTTTATTTTTTTGTAGGTATTATTGGACAAAATATGAATCATTTCTTTGTACATAATATGCTTTGAAAATAAACCAGTGTTTCAAAATGTATTGTGTCCATAAACCAGTGTTTCAAAATGTATTATGTCCATACAAATGGTTCAAAACATATTTTGTCCAATATTTATGCTTAATTAACTTAATAAAAAACTATAGAACACTATTTGTTTTTTTATTCAGACATGCTATATTATGCTTTATATTTAGCATGGTAAATTTATTTCTACATATAACTTTAAGAAAAAGGCATAAATTAAAAACGGCTATTTTTGAAAAATACACATTTTTGGACAAAATGAGTTTTGAAACAACGCTCCTCATATACTGCGTATATGGAGTATAGCACTTATTTATAAAAATTGTGGAATCCCAGAACCATTAAAGGCCGTTTATAAAAATTTTAGAATCTCAGGTAGGTATGGTATACGATCTTATGATCCTGAAAGCCAAATTCACAATTTTCAAAATTACGTAGAGCTTCCTTCGCCCGGCAAGTGCGGCGTAGCTCATCTACAAATATATTTTCGTAGGTACCTACATAGGTACTACATTTCTATATATCCATTGTATTTACGTGTTGGAAAAAAATATTTCAGGTAAGTTTTAATAAATTTTGATTTTATTACAACTTACTTTATACTTTAATACAACTGGCGTGCACTTTCAAAAATCGATTCTCAGTTAACATCAAACGGAATTACGCCTGAACGGGTCGTTAGACAGGTAGTGTGGCTAATTCTGTTGTACACAATTCTCTTAGCTATAAACTAAACTAAAATGACAGGTCTAAATCTATTGCTATCCTTTTCCGCAGTGAGCACTGTGAAAGAGATAGGAATAAATTTAGACCTGTCTTTTTAGTTTAGTGCCATTATCTCAAAGCCTAATCTTAAATAATTATCTAATGTCAGTTCACACGATATTTTGATCTATTCATCGTAAAGCTTGACCCCCAAGCATTTTCGTCCCGTACACGAATCAAGGCAAGCCATCTATATTAGTGTAAAAACATTATCTCTCACAGTAAAGTGAATCAGGTCGCGTGCTTCTATTGGTCTATGCAGAGAGTTGTAGAGTACTAGAACAGCAATGTCCTGCAAAACCACAAAATACACCCAAAACTGACTGACGTAGAAGTTCACGAGTCGTAATTCATGCCGTTCCATAAAATTTGCTGCTGGATTTACTCAGTCTGTCAGTGTTTTCGCAGGGTGCAATTTTATCAGTAGGTATTATAAAAAGAGTTAGAGATCAAAAAAGGGGCTTTAGATCTAAAATGGATCTAAAGAGTTGGATGGATCAGACGTTACAGGGTTTTGAATTTTGATACTCGAAATCTATCAACGTTGTCGAGATATGTAAATTTGTTTAAAGCACACCCCCACCACTTCACACAAACGAACCTAGTACAGACAAGGCCTACTTCTACAGTTTGGGCGACGGCGGACGACGATTGGCGGAAGAAAGCGAGTGTTGCATCTTCAACCAGTAATTATAGTACCTAGTAAAAAATTTGCTTCTCCATAGTCTAACTCAATGGATATGTATATATCAAAAAAAAACTCAGCTATTTGAAGGTGGGATATGTCGTAACCGTCCAAAACAAGTTCGATCATGTGCTGCGATCGCGAAAGTTTAGATGCTATGTTTGGTACAAATAAGATTCAAATGGGATTCGAACTGACGAATACATTAGTTAGCCCGCGCCCGCAACGCATACTGTTTAAGGCATTATGCCCAAAAGGGGGTAACACATGCAAGTAAATTAAAGCGAGCCGAGACGTCGCTGCTTGACTCAAATAAAATGATGGAAGCCTTTTGAGGTTTTTTTTTATTCTTAGAAACAGCTGTTACAAGTATACTCTACAGTAAGTACTTACTTACTATCAGTTGTTTGACTAATTAATAAGAGATTTATTTTAATTAAAATTTATTTCATCAGGTAAGTAGTCATGGTGTCGAAATACTTTTAGAGTATTTTGCAGATTTTCCCCAGTAGAAGTTTCTCCGGAACAATTGATGGTAGAGTGGTCTATTGGTCTATTGGTCTATTGGTCTACCTAGTCCACACATATGTATGTATATATTAAGTCAAGTCATTAGTGGCTAGCTTGTTTGGCTTGTTATGCTTCGAAAAACTACCTAAATTGGTCTATTGGTCTATTGGTCTACCTAGTCCACACATATGTATGTATATATTAAGTCAAGTCATTAGTGGCTAGCTTGTTTGGCTTGTTATGCTTCGAAAAACTCATAGTCAAGAGCATAGATCGCTGAGTGACACTGAACTTTCATATGCGATCCTGTATAGTTAGCGACCAAGTCTTAGAGCCTTACTTAAGTACATACATCATCACTGCATCACGCGCTGTGGGATTTAAGGACGAGAAGATAATAAAAATGCCATAATCGTATCATCATAATATCAATCGGAGGAAGTCTCAACCACTAAGCTATCACCACCGCTAGTATAGAGTTAGATTTGTAATTTAACAGGAATTTGAACAAAGTATGAAACTTTTATAAACAAAATACCTTTGAGCTTACGCAGTAATAATTTATTAGTCCATGTTTACTAGAGCAAAACATTTCGGAAGTCCTTATTAGGGGGTCATGTTAACAAATGTCAATTTCTGACCAAATCGAAACGGGGAACTCTGTTTAGATTTATTTGCTACGAAGTTTATATCTATACTCTATACTAATAAATAAAATTGAAGTGTCTGTCTGTAATATCGAAATAACTACCTCATATTAAGCTCATATGGTTATTTGAACGCTACCATAACCGAATCACATCACACGTTTTTAAAATTTTTGTCTGTCTGTCTGTCTGTCTGTCTGTCTGTCTGTCTGTTTGAACGGGCTAATCTTCGGAACGGCTGAACTAATTTTGACGGAACTTTCACATACAAGTAGAGAATTAACCAGGGAGTAACATAGGCTACTTTTTTTACCGACTTTCAAAAAAGGAGGAGTTGTGTTTTTCTACCTATGTACACCGATATCTCCGAGATTTCTGAACCGATTTGCGTAATTTTTTTTAATCGATAGAGAAACATTGCGACCCTGTTCTATAAAAAATTTGGATTCCAACTCCTCAATCCTGATGCTGTAGGAGACCTAATCCCCAAAACTAATGGGTTTTAGAAACTTTCGGTTATTTAAATTGATATTGGGGGTACCAATTAAAGACTTTATCGTTGAATGAACTCAAGTAGGTACATATCCAACTCCTCAACCCTGATGCTGTAAGGAATTGTATTCCAAAATCGTGGGGATCCCACGGGATTTTTCCGCTTTGGGGACGGGTTTCTACAGATAAGCTACTTTTTGTTCTGGAAAATCAAAAGTTCCCACGGGATTTTTAAAATTCTAAATCCACACGGGCGAAGCCGTGGGCATCATCTAGTTTAAGAGTAAAATGTCTTGCGTTTTAATTAAATCTGTCACATATAAGTACATAACGAACTAACTTGTTAACATTTTTGTCAAATATATTTTAGAGCTCAATTAATAGGTACCTATGTAAGCTATAATGAGTAGTTGTAAAACCCATCAAACCGCATCGGAGCAGCGTGGTGGATCTAAGCTCCAAATCTCATTCTCCTAAGAGAAGAGGCCTGTGGCCCAGCAGTGGGACATTCGGGTCTGTTGTAGTGGTAGTGGTAACGTAGTTGTAAAGTGTAATTACAAAGTAACTTTTTGGATTTGTTAGCCTCGACAAAGTTTTGAAGTGTTAGAGGTTAGCTACACATTATTAGCTACATTAGCTATATTAGCTACTTATAATTATATTAGCATTAGCTAATTAGCATTAGCATGCTATATTATATTAGCATTAGCTATATTAGCTACATTAGCTTACTTTTATAAGTTACATATTTTTCAATGATAGGTATTAATTTCTAATCAAATATTCGTTGGAAACATTTATAAACAAAACTAAATTGACAGGTCTAAATTATAGATCTGTCAATTTAGTTAGAGACCAGATGGAATTCCAGGTTTGAGAAAGGAATTTAAAGACAAAGACATGTTTCATAATAATTAACTGTTTTATTTTTCCATAATATTTAATATCCTTTTAACAATTTACCTACAAGATGAATGACAATAAATAATTTAATTAATGAGAAAAATGATGTACAATGTTACTGAGTTTTTTTAATGCTTAAATGAATAGCTAGCGTATGCTAAAATAATGAAAATAATGATTGTGACTTTAGCCAAAATGATGAAAACAATGATTGTGACTTTTGCCAAAATGATGAAAACAATGATTGTGACTTTTGCCAAAATGATGAAAACAATGATTGTAATTTTGCCATAATGATGAAAACAATGATTGTGACTTTAGCCAAAATGATGAAAACAATGATTGTGAGTTTTGCCAAAATGATGAAAACAATGATTGTGTCTTTTGCCAAAATGATGAAAACAATGATTGTAATTTTGCCATAATGATGAAAACAATGATTGTGACTTTTTCCAAAATGATGGAAACAATGACTGTGACTTTTTCCAAAATGATGAAAACAATGACTGTGACTTTTGCCAAAATGATGAAAACAATGTTTGTTAAGTATGATCATAATGACTGGAAATGGAAACCGATGTGAAAAAAAATGGTTGAAATGGTTTACTTTAATGATTTAAATGATAATTAATTCTTAAACGATGCTGAACACGATTATGAAGGATGAACAACTTATTCCTTAAATAAATACCTACTACTAATCACCATTAACTCTCACAACTAAACTTTTAGGTCTACAATATTATAGATTTCCTTCTTGACTTTTCCTTGTAGATTTTTTTGGACTACATACAATCAGTCTGTTTGCAATAAGTATAAGAAGATTTGATGAGTGATAATGTAGTCCAAAATGATCATATTGAAAGGAAACAGCCAATTAATAAAAATGAATTTGAATGAGATTAGGTAATTTTTTGCCGATTTATAAATTTGACTGAATTATACATTTTAAATGTTTAACAATTTTTAAATTATATTTACAAAGCGGCAAAAAAAAAACTCCAAATTAGCTGTTTTTTGTTAAACGCGATCCAAAATAAATAGGAAGCTTTTCTAATGGCGGTATAAATAATTGAAACACTTAACTAAAATAAATAGTTTTGTAACTTAAGTATATAATAACTTCTAAGTAATCTGTCAAATTAAATATTGAAATGTTATAATCAAGACGTTAAATCAAGATCTAAATGCTTAAAACGCTCGTTCAATTTTGAGTTTATTTTTAATTAAGATTTCATTAAATTCGATTTGTATTAAATTTTATGTGAAATTGTATGAATGTGAAATTTTATGTGTTAAGTATTACGAAATGTGAAATTTTATGTGAAATTTTATGTCAAATACTGCACCATTTTTTGACGTTTCAGTTTATTTACGTTTCAGTTTCAGGATTTTACTTACAAGTCTAATTTTGTCTATCTATCATTCAGTCTCATTTTCAACGATACTCGGTTCAGACAACGCGGGCACCGCATCATTGGCATCTACCGTTTCCTCTATTCCTAGAACTTCCACGGGTACATCCGGAACTTCTGGCGCTTCTGGAATTTCTGCCGCTGCTGGTGCTTCCGGAACTTCCGACGCTTCTGGTTTTTCCGGAACTTCTGGGGTTGCTGGTGCTTCTGCAACTGGTGAACCGGCTGGGACATCTGAAATGTCGGCTTCGGTGGAACTGGCGGGGATCATGTCGTCAGGCACGTCTTCGCAGTGTTTCCCGCTGATGCCGGGCGGGCAGTGGCACCGGTAGTGACCGTCGCCGGACTCCAGTGACTGACACTGCCCACCGTTCTTGCACGTGTCTGGATTCTTCTCGCAGTAGTTTAATTCTGCAAGGAAAAATGTTAGGTTTTTTTTAGAAGCTTCTTAGGGTTTCCGTACCCGATGGGTGGAACACGAGACCCTGTTACTAGGCATCTGCGCGCTGTCTGTCCATCTATTTGTCGCAGGAGTAATAAGTAGTCAGTTGAAATTTAAACAGAAAATATAAAAAAACTAAATAAAAAAATAAGAAAAATATTTTTTAATCCAACTTAATAAATATCCCGTGAAGTAGAATTTTTTTTTTTTTCAATTTTTATTTTTAATTTATTAAGAAGAATTTATATGTATTTTGACTTTTTCCAATACAATTCAATTCACATTAGTTCCGGACACTTTCACTCTCGTTTTTCTCAGCGATCAGTGCCAAAATGCCGGTAATCTATTTTATTTCATTTTATAATTCTTTTATTATAAAATTGTATTTCTAGAGATCGGTGACTGTAGTCTGTAACGTACCTTCGTCGCATAGCATGCCCCCCCAGCCCTTCTTGCATATGCACTCCCAGGGGCGGTTGCAGGCGCCGTGCACGCAGCCCGGGTAGCGGTGGCACAGCGCGCAGTTGGCGCCCGTCCAGCCCACCTTGCAGCGGCACTCGCCCGGCCGCCGGCAGTAGCCGCGCTCGCCGTGACATCCGGGGGCACAGATCGCTGAAAAATAACGATTGTCCAGCTAAAGCACCCCATTCGAATAGCCGCACTCGAGCCGTCAACAAATCCGTCATCACCCACACACTACGCGAGCGCGTCAGTCGCTTGTCAACTGTGGCGAGCCTCGCACGTATCTGCTGCTTGCTAACACCGCGCGCGTAAAGTATAGATAGACCACATTTTCTGTGAAATGGCAAAAAATGAAACTACGGCTGTCATCTTAGAATTTCATACAATTTGACTACAGGTTAGTGTTGTCCGTTCCTTAAACATAAAATACCTACCTAATTAATTATAATAAGAAAAATCTTTTCGGAAATTAATATAGAATCCGTAATTATTTCTTAGCATTAATGATGCCAAAAGCTATTAAAAGTGATGTCTGGAATAGAATTCTGAAAATAACGACATTTTTTGCAGAATCAGGCTCCGATTATTTCATAATAAAATCGAATAAATACAAGCGAGTATCTGCTGGTACAGTATTATCAAGTGCAACCGGTTTGAGAGCTGTTAAAACCCATTTAAAAACAGACTTACTTACGTAATATGTAAAATATACACATTAAAGTAACGATAATATATTAATGCGTCTTGGCGGGAGTGCATGTGATGCGATGAGTCGTAGTGAATCCCAGATTAGGATTACTAGTCGCGGGCGACTTCTCGTACCTCATAGTAGGTACGTACTGTTATGGGATTTTCGTGTCGAATAAACGATTGTATGGCAATACTAAGGCGATACTAGCGACCTCCCTCAGTTCACAGATAGAATGGTCGCACTATACCGCGCGACCGTATGTCAATAGTCGTAAAGTTAGTTAACTTTATTTTAACTATTACTTATGTTATATTTTTATAACTAAGTATTATTTTAAAAAAAAGCAACCGCCTAGTTTCTTGCTGGTTCTTCTCGGTTGGAACGGCATTCCGAACCAGTGATAGATTCAATTGACGATTCAAAAGTACTTGTAAAAGTGTATTTGAATAAATAACTTTTCTATTCTATTCTGCTATCGTACTCACTCCCAACACAAGCTTTCGCTTATTTGGAGGGAAAAGGGGAATAATAGTCATGTTCATCATGGCTATCACTTTTTTTTTAACACAGTCATTAACAGTATCAGTAATTACAGCGACAATGATGGTTTCCGCCTCGGAATGGGGGAGAAGGTCAAGCGCCCGGGTTTTTTTCTAATGTTTCACTTACATAGAATTTTCAAGCTGCATTTTCAAACAAGCAGGCCTTGGGCCTAACGACATCTAGACCTACTTTGGCACCTAGCAGAAACTATTGAAAGATATAACTTACGTGTTTGGCACAGCAGTCCAGTGTATCCGGGCAGGCACTTGCATTCCAGCGGTTTGTCGCAGTAGCCGTGCTGGCAGCCCGGCAGCGCCTGGCACGCGCGGCACGTCGGGCCCGCCCAGCCGAGCCGGCACCGGCACTCGCCTGGAGACTCGCAGAAGCCGCGCGTCGCGTGACAGTCGGAACGGCAGATAGCTAGACATGCCCACATAATCACTATCACTACATAGTATAAAACAAAGTCGTTTTCTCTGTCCCTATGTCCCTATATCCCTTTGTACGCTTAAATCTTTAAAACTACGCAACGGATTTTGATGCGGTTTTTTTTAATAGATAGAGTGATTCAAGAGGAAGGTTTATATGTATGATAACATCCATTAAATAGTGGAGAAATACTGTTATTTTTGAGGTTTCTAATGTGATGTCGTAAATAATTACATTTTTTCCGCTTACATTGCAAACGCAGGCTGAACCCTACGAGATTTATCAATATAATGTACTAAGTATTGTACACATTGAAAAGGTCTATAGAAAACTCCGCGATGGTATATGTCTAATCTATCTCTTATGGATATCCCACAATAACATTTTTTGTCATTTACTTTTTTACGACAAATAATGGCTAATTTTAGAAGCGATTTTAACCAATACAGCATAAATCCTTATCTAATTAAATACCTTAAGTACATTGTTGATTTATTATAGATCTATATGGCCCTTTACAGCATATGATTTAAATGAATATTTTCGAAGATATTACAGATTTAAAAATTGCGGGACATAGACTGCGCGCGGCGCGCGGTTCCAGCCGGCCGGGGCGGCGATGCGTAAAGTTCTCCTATAGCATTTTGAATTTAGCAGCGATCGGACGCGTATGCTATCGAGTATCGGAGCTTTCTAGCGAGGAAAATAACAATCACACTAATATTATAAAGGCGTTATTAAGTTATTAAGTTTGTGTGTATGTTTGTTCCTCTTCTCCGCCGCAACTACTGAACCGATTTGGCTGAAATTTTAAATGGAGATAGCTTATGCCCTGACTTAACACACAAAGTAACTTTTTATCCCAGAAAAGTATTCCTGTAGGACTAAAATAGATATAGACCTCCAAAACGCCACAGAGGGCGCTGACTGTTCTTAGGTAAATCACGCTCACATAACCCATTATTGCAATACTTTGCTGTGTAGCATGCATTGGCAACACATAAGCTACTTCATGGATTGTAAAATAAAGCCACAGCCCCTAGTCCCCGGCGGCCCCGCTATTCCTAGCTCTGGCAGCGGTTACGGTAACGGCGGGGCAGGGGGTGTCAAGAATCTCCGGAAGAGATTCCGCTGCCAACCCCGACGACTGGACCTGGCAACATATAACGCACGCACTTTGAGGACCGACGAAAAGATCATCGAGCTGGAAGAAGCAGTGAGCAAGTTGAATTGGGGTGTCATAGGGTTATCTGAAGTCCGAAGAGAGGGGGAGGACTCGATAATCCTTAAATCCGGCAACTTGTTCTACTACCGGGAGGGTGATCAACAATCCCAGGGTGGTGTTGGGTTCATCGTCCACAGGTCCCTCGTTAACAACATTGTGCAAGTCGAAAGTGTGTCGAGCAGGGTAGCGTACCTTATACTCAGAATAACCAAACGGTATTCGCTGAAGGTCATACAGGTCTACGCACCGACATCGACACATCCCGACGAGGAGGTAGAGGTCATGTATGAGGATATATCAAAAGCCATGCATGCCTCTAATACCTACTACAATGTTGTGATGGGGGATTTCAACGCAAGGCTGGGTAAGCGAAGCGGTGAAGAGTTGAAAGTGGGACAATTTGGCTATGGGCGACGGAGCCATAGGGGCCAAATGTTGGCCGACTTCATGGAGAAAGAAGGCCTCTATATGATGAACTCTTTCTTCGAGAAGCGGCCACACAGGAAGTGGACCTGGATGAGTCCCGATGGTTCTACGAGAAATGAGATTGACTTCATCATGTCTACCAAACGGCATGTATTCAATGATGTCTCTGTGATCAACAGGGTAAAAACCGGCAGCGATCACCGTATGGTAAGAGGCACATTGAATCTCAACATAAAGCTTGAAAGGGCCAGACTGATGAAGTCAACGCTCCGACCTTCTCGTGCCCATATCCAGAACCCCGAGAGCTTCCAACTCGCATTGCAAAACCGATTCGCTTGCCTGGCAGATTGCGATTCTGTGGACGAACTGAACAACAGGCTGGTGGAAACTGTCCATGCGGTTGGGTCTAGGTTCTTTAAGACCCACCGTAGAAATAGAACCAAAAAATTCTCAGACCATACTCTCAGTCTCATGGAACAGAGACATGAAATGAGACTGCAGTCTTCAGCAGATGCGTCTGCTTACCGGCAGATTAATAGGCAGATCTCCAAAGCGCAAACACGCGACTTACGTAACTATAATACAGAATGTATTAAAGATACGATCGAGAGAAACAAAGGCTCAAAAGTCTTCGCGAGAGATCTGTCTATCGGTCATAGCCAGCTGACGCGACTGAAGACTGACAGCGGTAGTCTCATTTCGTCTAAACCTGAGATTTTGAGAGAGGTCGAGAAGTTCTACGGACAGCTGTACACGTCAACACAGAAGCCTGTTGAAGATTTGGCTAAAGATCCCAGAGCCAAATTGACCCGACACTATACCGAAGATATCCCGGACGTCAGCCTATACGAGATTAGTATGGCTCTCAAACAACTTAAGGACAACAAGGCGCCAGGTGATGACGGAATCACAGCAGAACTCCTGAAAGCAGGTGGAAAACCGGTTCTTAAAGTCTTTCAGCGATTGTTCAATTCCGTCATCGACAAGGGCATAACGCCAGAGGCATGGCACAGAAGCGTGGTGGTTCTTTTCTTCAAAAAGGGCGATAATACCCTGCTGAAGAATTATAGACCCATCTCGCTGCTGAGCCATGTCTATAAGTTGTTCTCAAGAGTCATTACGAATCGTCTCGCTCGTAGGTTCGACGACTTCCAGCCTCCCGAACAAGCCGGGTTCCGAAAAGGCTTCAGTACCATAGACCACATTCATACGCTGCGGCAGGTTATACAGAAGACCGAAGAGTATAACCGGCCACTTTGCTTAGCGTTTGTGGACTATGAGAAAGCCTTTGATTCGGTGGAAACTTGGGCTGTATTGAGATCACTGCAGAGATGCCGGATCGACTATCGGTACATCCAAGCGCTGAAGTGTTTGTACGAAAACGCCACTATGTCAGTTCGTATACAGGACCAGACTACGAGGCCAATCCAATTGCAGCGAGGAGTGCGTCAGGGAGATGTTATCTCCCCGAAGCTATTTACCGCTGCGTTGGAAGACGTCTTTAAGCTTCTGGACTGGAGCGGACTTGGCATCAACATAAACGGCGAGTACATCACTCACCTACGGTTTGCCGATGATATAGTCGTGATGGCAGAGACTCTGGGAGACCTCAATACAATGCTCAATGATCTCAGCAGAGTTTCTCAACAGGTGGGCCTAAAAATGAACATGAGTAAGACGAAGATCATGTCTAATGCTCATGTTCCGCTCCACCCGGTAATTGTTGAGAACTCAGCACTCGAAATTGTAGACGAGTACATATACCTGGGACACACGGTCCAGCTAGGTAGGTCCAATTTTGAGAAAGAGATCAACCGCCGAATCCAACTCGGCTGGGCAGCGTTCGGGAAACTTCGAGATGTCTTTTCGTCCAATATCCCTCAGTGTCTGAAGACGAAAGTCTTCGAACAGTGCGTGTTGCCAGTGATGACTTACGGATCTGAGACATGGTCGCTAACAATGGGCCTCATAAGAAGGCTCAGGGTCACTCAGCGGGCGATGGAGAGAGCTATGCTCGGAGTATCCCTGCGGGATCAAATCAGAAATGAGGAGATCCGCAGGAGAACCAGAGTCACCGACATAGCTCATCGAGTCGCGAAGCTGAAGTGGCAATGGGCGGGGCACATTGCACGAAGAACCGATGGACGTTGGGGTCCCAAGGTGCTTGAATGGCGACCTCGCACCAGCAAACGAAGCGTAGGTAGACCCCCACTCGATGGATAGACGATCTCAAGCGAGTCGCTGGTAGCCGCTGGAATCAGGCGGCACAAGATCGTGTGCTGTGGCGATCCTTGCAAGAGACCTATGTCCAGCAGTGGACGTCCATTGGTTGAAACGAACGAAGAAGGCTACTTTTTATCCTGGAAAAATGCACAGTTCCCACGGGATTTTGAAAAACCCGAAATCTATATCTACAGCTATAGGTAGATTACTATAGCGACCTTGCTTGATATTTTAAGTATAAAGGTAGGAAAAGGGAGCGGGAACGGGAACCGGAACTCCACGATTCCCTCGGGATTTGTTCAAAACCGAAATTCACGCGGGCGAAGCCGCGGGCAGAAGCTAGTATGATATAAAGTAAATTAGATGTATACTTCAAATTAACATATCATAAGTGTGATAGCTAAATATATCATCGGTTTCGGTTATGGGCAGGTTTCTACAGATTATATAATCTGAATGTGATGAATAAAAACCAGGATTAGAAAACCACGATACAAAAAGTCGCCACATAAAAGAATGAAGGGCTGTTCTTCTTCACCATACCTAGACGTATTCCGGGCACGCGAAACATAAGTTACTTATCGTGTTCCAGTTTAGACAATGACGTTGGCTTCATGTCTTGGCATCGTGATGCAGTCTAAGATGGAAGCGGGCTAACTTGGAAGACGTATGCCCCCAATACCGTATGACCTGACCCCCAAAACTAATGGGATTTAGAAACTGTCGGTTATTTAAATTAATATTGGAGGTACCTACCAATTAAAGACTATCGTTGAATTAACTCGAGTACATATCCAACTCCTCAACCCTGATGCTGTAAGGAATTGCATTCCTAAATCGTGGGGATCTTTTTTTTTATTCAACTTCAAATTAGCCCTTGACAGCAATCTCACCTGATGGTAAGTGATGATGCAGTCTAAGATGTAAGCGGGCTAACTTGGAAGACGTATGCATGCCCCTGATCGGTTTCCACACGGTATCTTACCGGAACGCAAAATCTCTTGGTGGCACGGCTTTGGTGGTAGGGCCAACTGTGATAACCAGCCACGATTCCCAAGAGACCAGACCAGAGACAATTTAAATCTATAAAATCCATAAAAGTGCTGGAAATTGAACTCGGGACCTCCCACTTATAAGGCCACAGCGCTCACCACTGCGTCAGGTCCGCATCCATCCACTGACTCTCTCCATTAAATTTATGTATTTTTGTGCAAGCTTAAAGACTCACGTTCAGAACAGAATATGCCGTCCCAGCCGTCCCTGCAGACGCACTCGAACGACACGTTGCAGTAGCCGTGCTGGCAGCCCGGCAGCGGGATGCACTTGTTGCAGCGCTCGCCGTAGAACCCTAGCTTGCAGCGACACTCCCCGGGACGCTTGCAGTATCCTACGAAGACATACAACATTTTGTTATTATCTACTAACTTATTCAAAATCTTGCGGTTTCATCATCATCATCATGATCAACCTATTACCGGCTCACTACAGAGCACGGGTCTCCTCTCAGAGTGAGAAGGGTTTTGGCCATAGTCTACCACGCTGGCCAAGCGGATTGGCAGACTTCACACACCTTTGAGAACGTTATCGAGAACTCTCAGGCATGCAGGTTTCCTCACGATGTTTTCCTTCACCGTTAAAGCAAGTGGTATTTAAATACTTAAAACGCACATAACTCCGAAAAGTTAGAGGTGCGAGCCCGGGAACCCACGACCTCCGATTAGAAGTCGGTCGTTCTAACCACTAGGCTATCACAGCTTACACACTTATTCAAAATCTTGCGGTTTATTATATATGTTTTAAATGGGCAAAGGGCTAGGCAAAGGCAAAGGCTAGGGCAAACATACAGCGCATTGTTATTACTTATCTACTCAAAGTCTAGCAAGGTTGCGGTTCATTATACGTTATAAATAGGCAATGGGTGGGCCACATAGTTCGAAGAACCAATAGACGTTGCGGGGAGCCGAGGCGCTGAAATGACGACTTTGCTCCAGACAGCACAGTGTTGGCATATCCCACTAGGTGGACATACGACAAAATGGAAAATTAAGAAAAACAATTAATTAATTATAATAATAAAATAAAGGGAGACCCTTTTTTAATTCATCTACAAGACAGCTCTTCACTGCGATCTTCGGTACACCTGGTGATAAGTGCCGATGCAGTCTTAGATGTGATGTGAATATGTGATGTGATGGAAGTGGGCTAGCCTAGAAGCGGTAGCTATAGCAGTTTTTATTAAACCCATACCTCTCATGTTTCAACGCAGCATCATACCCACCTAGCGCAGTGGTAACAAGCCACGGCTGAAATCCTCCCATCACACCAGACTAGAGACAATTTAGAAATTATAAAAATCCCAAATGCGCTGCGCCAGGGAGGTCGTCAAAAATTAAACCTCTAAAGAAACAAAACAATATTCACCTTGTAACGGGTCGCAGCCCTTCTTACAAATGGGCACGTCGCACAGGTCGCCCTGCCAGCCGGGGTGACACTTGGGCTCGCCCTTGTCGTCGCACACGTAGTGGCTGTGCTCGCTCTGCACGGCCGGCAGCTCGCACGCCTGCGCACTCTTCTGATATAGGGGCTGGGTGGAAGGCGGGAAAACGTGCTTTGTGAACGTGCTTTATTGACATTGACGGGTAAACGTGCTTTACATTGACAGGTAAACCTGGTTAACATTCACAGGTAAACGTGGTTAACATTCACTGGTAAACTTGCTCAAAATTCACAGGTAAACGTGGTTAACATTCACAGGTAAACGTGCTCAACATTGACAGGTAAACGTGCTCAACATTCACAGGTAAACGTGCTTAACATTCACAGGTAAAAACACTTAGTTACGTGTGCGTGATGAGGTAATGACCGCTCAGTGAACATGCAGCCTTTATGAATATTAAGTTATGTAAACTTGCTAAGGTAACGAACGTTTAGGTTAACAATGACGCCTAAAGTAATGATTAGTTAATTGTTAGGAGTACGTACATAGCCGGTAAATTAAATAAGTGTGATCACTGTTAATATGTCCTTTGAACAAATACGGTCTAGGATAGTTAAGTTAGGTACATAAACATGCGTTAATAGTGATGATAAAGAAACATTTAGGTAAGAAAACAAAGTAATGTTTGTGAATACGGGCGTTATCGGCGGGTGTATAACTTATAAGAAGGATTAAAATAACGTTTACGAAGGTTACATTATTAAAGAGAATGTTATTCTCGTATCCAATCTTTGTTTTGTGCAAGTGTGTCAGGTCAAAGAAAAAAGAAAGGAGTGGAAACAAAAACAATTTAAACATAGCGGTTAGTTAACTTAGCTCTCTATACGTCTTTGTATGTCTCATATTCCATTTTAATTAATGATTATACCTACTTACCTAGATTTTTGACAATTTCTATCGCTATTCGCTACGTACACGTCTCTACGTACACGCACCTACTTCCCCATCTTCGTCAACCAATAGATGTCCACTGCTGGACATAGTCTCTTGTAGAAACTTCTTACCTATCGGTCTAGAACTCTAGACCATACTAGGTACTATTCGTACTTAGTCGATATGCGGAAGAATGGGATACTGTACTGCTTAGTCGACCACATTGTTATCCCAAGAAACCCCCTACCATTACATAATTAATGGAAAGGATCGCGCTTCTTAGCAATGAAAAAATCGCCACAATTGACAAATCGCCGTAAATTTTGACGACCTCCATGGCGCAGTGGTGAGCGCCGTGGTCTTATAAATCACTTAAGGGAGGTCCTGGGATCGATTCCCGGCAGAGGCAATTTGGAATTTTATAACTTTTAAATTGCCTCTGGTCTGGTTTGGTGGGAGGCTTAAGCTGGTTACCACCCTACCGGCAAAGCCGTGCCGCCGAGCGGTTTAGCGTTCCGGTACGATGCCGTGTAGAACCGATCAGGGGTATACATACCTCTCAAGTTAGCCCGCTTCCATCTTAGACTGCATCGTCACTAACCATCAGCAGGGCGATTCAGAACACTTCGATTCGGTTTCGGTTTCGACAACTACCCTGCCGATACGGTTATTCTGAATTGAAAATACATCTTATCGTACGATAACTTACCGAATCGATCGATAGTTACGTTATCGAAGTGTTCTGAATTACTTACCGTACGATAAGATGTATTTTTAATTCAGAATAACCGTATCGACAAGGTAGTTGTCGAAACCGAAACCGAATCGAAGTGTTCTGAATCGCCCTGCTGGTGAGATTGCAGTCAAGGGCTAACTTGTAGTTGAATAAATTAAAAAAAAACAATAAATAATTGGTAATTAGCATGGATAATCCCAGCTCCTTTAGTTGTCAGGACACGGGGAACCGTGAGTCAGATACTTTCTAATACGCGCGAGAAAGCAGCGGGAAAGTGTGCCGCCATAGCGCGGCGAGAGCTCAGAGCCAATGTTTACTTGTATCGTACAAACACATATTATCACACTTATATTATATAGGCGAAAGTTTATGTGTGTGTGTTTGTTACCCTTTAACGCCGCAACTACTGAACCGATTTGGCTGAAACTTTGAATGGAGATAGATTATTTATGCCCTGACTAACACATATGCTATGCATTTTATCCTGAAAAACTCCACAGTTCCCACGTGATTTTGAAAAAAACTGAAATCTATACCTTTCCTTGAAAGTAGGTAGGTATAAAAGTTGGCAAAGGTAGCAGGAACGGGAACCGGAAATCCACGATTCCCCCGGGATTTGTGAAAAACCAAAATTCACGCGGGCGAAGCCGCGGGCAGAAGCTAGTATTATAATATCATAAACAAAGTAAGTTAAGGATATTACGCCGACTTTAACGGGAGAGACAGACCACGCTTGACAGACCTTCACGGTTTATGTGCGGATATCTGCCCAGTGTGAAGGAGAAGAATAGAATAGAATAGAAAAGTTTTTTATTCAAATAAACTTTTACAAGTAGGTACCTAGGTACTTTTGAAACGTCAATTGATCTACCAAGAAGAAGAAGATTACGCCATTTATTTTATCTACTGACCCTCGATTTCGATAGCCAACTAACAGGAGATATTATAGTGCACACGTGTGTACGCAAACATAAGTGCACTCTTCAGTCTCACCGGAGAGAGATCTGACGCAGAACCGACGGCTTCACGTGCTCTACGGGGCAGGGAGGGTTATCAAACACAAACTTCCCATTTCCGAGCCGCTAGTGATAATTTCCTTGGCATAAAAGCCGAATAACATTTTTCTTTGGTCCGACCAGAGATTCGTACCCAGGACCTCATAGTCCCGAACAAGCTAGCCATTACACCATAGAAATATAATAACAAGGATAGAACGGCGAAGTTGGAAGAAAACGCCTGCCAAATTGATGCACAGTTGTGCACATTCCATAATCAGTACGCAGTGCGTACTGAGTGTGATTTTGGAACCCCTACTAGTGTAGGTACTACGCACCGAAATTTAGACGTAATTTATTTGTTATCATCATCATCATCATCATCATGATCAACCCATTACCGGCTCACTACAGAGCACGGGTCTCCTCTCAGAGTGAGAAGGGTTTTGGCCATAGTCTACCACGCTGGCCAAGCAGATTGGCAGACTTCACACACCTTTGAGAACGTTATGGAGAACTCTCAAGCGTGCAGGTTTCCTCACGATGTTTTCCTTCACCGTTAAATCAAGTGATATTTAAATACTTAAAACGCACATAACTCCGAAAAGTTAGAGGTGCGTGCCTGAGATCGAACCCACGACCTCCGATTAGAAGTCGGTCGTCCTAACCACTAGGCTATCACAGCTTTGGTTTTCATGCACAATATTAAATATATCTAACTACCTACGTAAGTCTGTACATTACACCAATGAGGAAGTCAAAAATAAATGCATATTTATATGGCTTGCTGCATTATGGATTAAAGTAGTTTCGACTTTTGACCAACAAATAATTTAATAGTATATTAGGTACTTAGGTATGTGCACAAAATAAATTCCAAATTAGCAACTGAAGCACCAAAAACATGGCCGACGTTTCCAGCCCCCACAGGATGTGCTACCCGCGTAAGGCAGAGCTATTTCAATGATTTAACCATTTGGAGTTAGACCCATTTCCTTGCTCGCGATTATTGCGATTTATTCGTATTTATTAGCATCTGTTTACTTGATTTAAAACGGGCCAAACGGTAATCGATAAGGCAAAAATGGCAAAAAACAACGACAGATTTTCTTGGTAGGTATAGGTATACTAATACTACCTACAACTATACCTAGGTACAAAACAAAAATTGGTAACAACAACAACAAAATAGTGCAAACAAGCTATAATTTAAAAATTAAAAAAACCCGACTGCCATGCTAAAAAATGAACTAAAAAAATAATAAACACTACCACCGTAACACTTACAGTGTAGTTGTTATTTATTTTGTTTTTCATGATTTGTCACTCCAAATTGATTTAAAACATATAGATTGTATACATTTTCGTACTCGCCTTTTAAAGCCCTTTATTTTGATACCCCACTCGAGGGTCTTGAAGAAAAAATTTTTTTTCAGCCCGCACATTAAAGTGCATAACATTCGCCATTTTGATTTTTTTATGAATTTTATGTACCCAGTAACATTTGCGCCGTCAAGACAAATCTAATGACGTATAATTTATCAAAATAGGTTCAGCCGTTAAGTAGTTACGAACTGACATAGGAAACGGTCATTTTCTACGATTTATCACTCCAAATTGTTTCCAAATATATAAATTTATACATTTTCGTATTCGCCTTTTGAATCCCTTTATTTTGATACCCCACTCGAGGGTCTTGAAGAAAAAAATTTTTTTCAGCTCGCATATTAAAGCGCATAAAGTCCGCCATTTTTATTTTTTTTTAAATTTAGGTAGCCTATAACACTCGCGTCATTGAGACTAATCTAATGACGTATCATTTATCCGTTGAGCCGTTGATTAGTTACAAGCGGACATAGGAATGGACATACATACACACAGGTGAAACACATATACCCAGTCGGGTAAATGAATGCGATTTGACCCATAAAGGAACCTCAAAAGGCTTCTTTGATTATAAGAAGAGTATTTAGGCGAATATACAGGTACTTACCTAAAGTTGTATGTATTATTATAGTATGTAAGTATATTATGTAGGTACTTAAGAAGGTTTTAATTTCATCTAAGTAGGTACCATAAATAAGCAACAAGACAGAGAATATAGACGAGGCCACGTTTGAGGCAAACTCTGGATATATGTATCACATAAGTTAAATATAAGTTGCTCTAATAGCCAGTAGTTCTTGAGATTATGATGATAAAAATAATACCCGGAGTTTGTTGTGGGTTCTTCACAGACCAGGGCGCGTTTGGAACCCTCGTTACGTAGCTTTAGTTTTAAGTTTTCGGAAATAATTATAACCATTAACTCACCTCTATATCTATTTGTATTCAAAAAGTACTTATAGTTACAGTCAGTTACAGTGTACCAATTTTGAATAAAGAACTTTGACTTAGAAGCGGTGAACCGCGCATATGGCTTTGATACGAAAAGAAAATCAAACAGTTTAATTTATCTGTCTATTATTATTTTATTATGATTTGTCTAAGCGCTAAAAATCTATTTACTAATCTATATACAGGTATACATCTATTTACCTTTATAGGTATGTAAATCGTGCCTAATATAGTCACCTAACTCATAAATTATCACAGTTTTTGTAACAGTAGCCTCAAATTCCAGATCGATTAAAAAACCGATAAGCTCAATTTACATGCAAAACCCAGTCTTAAATAACGGAATTAGCAATTCAAACTCACCTGTTTCTTCCATTTGGGGAGAATATATTTAGCTGGCAACACCACGGGTGCCACACAACTTGAAATCACGATAAATATTAAAAAATTACTCATGTCTTTATCCACTATTACCTACGTAAAATTAAAACCCCATTTAAGCGAAAACAAACAAAATATTATTGAATTAGCGAATATTTCCTTAACATTTTTCATAAAAATATTATTTCAGTTATTTAAGTAGCCTGTACGAAAAAAAATCAAAACATTTTACGTAAAATTTCGACTGCAAAATTAGAACCCCGTTTACATAAAACAATTCTAATAATTAAAAATAAAAATTATAGTATCACGTATTTTTTATCTGTTACCAAATATTCAATTTTTAAATTATTTTTAGCATTTAATAACACGTAAAAAAGTCCTTCGAAATCGTCGGGTTTTCACCAAAAACGGCGAGTATTTTGAGCGATCGAGATCGATGGAATGGTCGATCGGGGTAAGTGCGGATGATAGCGACTAGCGGTGTGATGCTCACTGTACTGTTACCTGTGTTATTGAACTTGACTGTGACTGGGGGAGAGACTACTTTCGCCAGGCTTGGGGCTACTGAACTAGCGTTTTGTATCAGATGGGAAATCCCGCCTGGCAGTAGGAAAAAGTATGCCTCGTTAGAGTGAGAGTTGTGTTGACTCGGTTTTATATTTACTTTCAGTAATGATTTTTATTTAAATTTAATTAATCTAGGACCTAGGGTAGTTAATATCCGTTTCTTTAAATTAAGTAGGTATCTATTTTGTTAACATACCAAAATTTTCTGTTACTTTTTTAAATGGTTAGATAATGTAGACTTGTAGAGTGAAGACTACAATGGAAATTAACGCACTCAAAAGTTCAAAATCTATAGATCAAAGCCAATAAAATATCATTTTCCAGCTGTTATCCCTAGGAATCGAACCCCAAAACTCTCAACAGCGAGTCGCCTCGCCACAGAGTAGTTGTAGACTGTAGTTGCGCATCGAATTTACACCTTTTTGTTTTTACGAGCACCCCATGTAACATGTTATAGAATAATATAAAATTTGAATATGTAACTTTCAGTTTTGTAGGTAGGTCCTACTAAATACAGTGTAAAAAAGTATCTAGTTACCGAATATATATATACGGTATAAAAAAGTATCTAAAGCAGACCAGACCAGAGACAATTTAGAAATTATAAAATCCCAAATGCCGCAAATCGAACCCGGGACCTCCCACTTTATAAGTGCGAGGTCCCGGGTTCGATTTGACCACAGCGCTCACCACTGCACCAGGGAGGTCGTCAAAACTTTTGTACTGTCTGTAACTTTTTTTTCTATTCTAAGACAACCGAATGTAGAGCATACATAGCTGTTGAAACCGCTAGTTTCGCGGCCCGAGGAAATCTTCGCGTTATTAATACCGCGAGATGACCGGAATGAGCTTGATACACTTCGAAACTAGGTGAATTTCTTGCAGTCAACTCTTTTAAGTAATAATAACTTTTTATTGTTATACCTACTTAGCTTTATGAGTTTTTCCTGAAACTGTAAGTTTTGTTACAGTTACTTGACCAATATTTTTTTTGTAGAGTAGGTACCTACGTTTGCGCTCCCGCTGATAGAGTGTCGATTAACGATAGTAATTATCTAAATATCTATCCAACCTATCTAAATTATCTAATCCAAAATTTACAGATCCGAAGATCGGTAATTCAATCCACATAGGTAATTAGGTACTTATGTGGATTATTTTTTATATCTTCTTATCTAACTGCAACACAGTTTTATAACTAATGCAGTTATAAAGGTGCATTGTAATTTCTGTTGTAAACATATTTAAGGTGGTCTGAATAAATATTTTTTTTTATACATTCTGGATGATACAAGTAGATTGGTAGACTGAACAATGAGACACATTCAAAACCCATAGATCGAAGCCGATTAAAAAAATTTATTTCCCTACTGATAGACCTCTAGGAATCGAACCCAGGACCTCTCAATAGCGAGTCTTCTCGCTATAGGGCATCAATAAATTACGAACTAAGAAAAACTACTTGAAATATTTTTAATAATAATATTATGTATTGCCCACTAAATCATCAAAAGCCGGGTGAATCAGTTGTGGGCTCTTCTCACACTAGGCCGCGTATGGAACAGTCGTAGTCAACTACCCTATTTTTATCATCTGATAGGTTTATCTACGCTTGACGATAATCATGCCTGATGGAAAGCAACGATGAGGTCTCATTTGGAACGCGCTTGCCCAGAAAATGCCTATTCACTTACCTTGAAGGTACGAGGCAGGAAACACTAACGACGGAAGGGCGTACCATGCCCTAGCTATGCTAGCGGTTCGAGAATAATTCAAAGGTAATATTTTTCAGTCAACAAATAAAATAACATTGTTAAAATTCATTTAAAACTATTTATTTATATTATTAACCTTTCTTGTTTATGTACACTAAGGCTATCTATATACACACAGTTTAGGTCCATATTAGATACATTACAATTACATCGTCGAAAAGCGTCCAATAAAACGTTACATAAAAGATAACAATTACAGAAGTAAGGCTAGGTACACCGGTAACCGGTAACATAAGTAAAACACTGAAACTTTAAAAAATTATTTCAGGGTATAAGGGGACTGCTATCGAAAACTTAGCGCTATTATTATACTAACAAAACACAATCCAATACCAGTTACCATTTGTCTTAGGGCCTGTTTCACCACCTGATAAGTATCGGATAACCTAAAAGTTTTGTCACATACTTTAAGATATCCAACACTTATAAAAAGGTGTGTGAAACAGGCCCTTAAACTTGTATTAGCGGTGTACAACTCGGGGTCAGTGCCCCGCGAGTGGCGGGCGGCCGGCGACAACTTTAGGTATTTAGGTGTCAGCTGATTTCTTTACATTGCGTTTTTTAATACAGGAGATATTTTAATTTTTTTTTTCGTGGTTTTTTTTTACTAGTAGTCAATAATCATCACTACAATAGTAGTACTACAATAGTAGTACAACAAGTAATAACTTGTTTTGGTTTACGATACCGGTCCCCTCATCCGTTATTATGCATCGCTGACTAATGTTTTTCGTCTCGCTCTCGCAGCAGTTATAACAGAAAAACCCTCCATATAAAGGTTCCGTGTGTCCTAAGATTTTTAATTTTAAATAAAGTAATGCATAAAACTATAATAACTCAATAAATTTTACAATATTTAAGTTAAGGTAGAGTATTAAAAATCACATGATATTATGATGACAAAAACTTCATATTACAATAATTCGTGAAAAAAATATATATAATAATATAAAATTTTACTCTTGTTATAATATTTCCTCCGCGTATATCCCAGCCTTAACAATAAACAGTTGCTACGCGAATACAAACTTTAATACACTGTAAATAAAGAGTATACCCGACATAATAAGTATTGTTACACATAATTATATAAATTCCAATTCAATATAGAGCTACAGAACTTTTATATATTATTATAACAACTTATAAAATTGATCGCACATTATAGCACGCACCCACCCCCCCTCCCCACTCTAACTTCTCAAACAAAACATGTTTCATCAAAGTCAACTGGTCCAGACGAGCATATTTTATCTACAGTCCGACTTTTAATTCGATGCAGTAAACTGACGTTTCGTGGGTTGCTAGTTTTCTGTCGAAAAAAACAGGGATGTGGTAAAAGTCAATGATGTAAATGATTCAAATCATTACAACATTTATTTTTTTATTTTATCTTTATTTACTACAGGACAAAAATATTTCTATGAGGATATAGGAGGTAATGTTAGATAGATCTGTAATAACGTCCTAATTATGTAACCTTAAAACTTTATGAAATTGTAGTCTGTAAAACGTGTAACAGTGTATGCCTGCTAGAGTTAGATTATTCTATAATATACAATCATTTTAAGATCTTATTATGCAACAGCAAACGATTTGTAAGATAATAATCATAAACGGAGTGAAATGAACCTATCGATATAAGGTTGTCAACATTATTTTACGGAATGACATTTTGGAACGTCATTTTACTGCATCGAATTAAAAGTCCGAGATTAGATATCCTATTTACTCAACAGAATGACGTCATCAGTAAAACGAACTTGCGCCTAAGTCCTAATGTACCTACTCCGTGTAATATCTTGTTTCACATAAACGTTAATAAGGGTCGGTGCATACTAGCACAGAGTCGAAGCGTCAAGCATAAAATGTTCATGGCATATTGGCACCTATCTCTACAAAAATAAAGCACAACGAGTTCGTACGCCAACCCGCATTAGAGCAGCGTAGCGGGTCTAAGCTCTAAATCCCTCTCTCCTACGAGAAAAGAGGTCTGTGCCCAACAGTGGGATGTTAAAAAGGCTGTAGCAGTGGTAGTGGAGTTCGTACGAATGCGCGCGCATTTATACACGCTGGCCGCGCTCATTTGCTAGTCCTATTTTTTTTTTAGTTTACGCATTGTTGTGTGCATATAGGTGCCAATATGGCGTGAACATTTTTCGATTCGCTTCGATGCGCTTCGACTCTGCACTAGTATGCCCCGTTCCTAAGATTACCAACTTTATTTGCGGTCTAAAAATACGCAAACTATGGATTGTTGTGCGACGGCAAATCATGGCTTAATACAAAATGTTTTTGCTGCCAAGACAGGCATGATGTATTTTTTGACACCAAATAAAGTTGATACCTAATTGTATTAACGTTTATTTAAATTAAGGTATAACATATACATACATAGAGAAGAGTTATTTCTCCTAAGTTGTAATAAAAATGTGAAGGAACACATAGGCAGTATACATTAAGAATACACAAAATAGTTTACATATGCTCTTGTATGGAAATGTACGAAAATACAATGATTTTTTCTCATGGCGTACCAAATATAATAGATTGATAGATAAAATAATATGATTACTTTGACTATGATTTACATAGATTTTTATTATGAATTTTTAATACCAACTTTTTAGCGAATAATATCATATCATATCATAATAATAAAACTGGACAAAAAACCCATTTTATCATCCATCTTTTTTCCTTGTATAATTTGGAACAATTTCATGTCGTTTTTAGGTGCGTATTTCGATTTTCGCCAAGTTTTTATAATATACGAAGCTCCCTACATACATAAAGTAGGTAATTATTGTAATTTTTTTTTTAATAAAAATAAAATTACGGAAATTGATTAAACCATTATTATTAGTGACTGTTTATTGCACATTCAAGTTAAGAATATAGAAATATTGAAATAACTTATTAAATAAAAATATCATAAAACATTTCAAAATTCATTGCTATAAATTATGATAATAATCCAATTTGTGACATATTCGAAAAAATATAAAACAATATCGACTATATAATCAGATCGTTACAACTTACAAGTCCAAAACAATAAGATTTAATTAAAAAATAGCGACAAATTTTCAGAAGAAAGTAATTGTTTGTTTTATTTCAAAATTGCAATAAATTATTATTTTTAGAGAATGGACTTTTTTCTACTTAATCGTAGCTTTTTAAATAGCTCATGAAATTAAAAAAAAAATGGTCAATAAATACAATATAGGAATATTTGGCTGAGGAATGTAAAAGTATATGAGACTCGGAATTATTATAGACGAAATAATTTGCAACAAACGACTGCGACTGATCAATTGCAACTTTACCTTTATTCGTTACAACTGAGAAAAACACCACCATATTTGAAACGTACTTAAATTCGAGATTTCCTTATTTATTCCGCTTATTTTTTTGCGCAATTCTTAAATTTTTGTTAGTTGGACACTTGTTTACTAATTCGATCCATATCCGAGAAAAAAACCCTTCAAATTATAAGCGATAGTGCCAAATAACAGGATATGCAATAAATAAATAAATAAATAAATAAATAAAAAATATGCTTTATGGAAATAATTCAAAAAAAAATTTGCACTGGTTTGTTAATAATAATTCAGTTTGGTTATATTTGTTAAAAAATTTAGCAGATACACTTTGTTATAAAATAAAGTTAAGGAGTATTAAAGGTGACGACAATAATTAATGATGCCAAATTAACAAATAAATCAAAAATTTATCTTCCTTAAACTGAACTAATAGGCCCTTTGTTTAAATTAAGAAAACTCCATAACTAACATAGTTATATAACTTTAAAAGATAATTAAAATTAATGGTTTAGTCATCTTCATTAAATAATATTATTTATTTTATCTACAATCATGCTTTAAATCCTCCATAAAAGATTCTAAAAATGTTAGCTTATTGCCAACATTAAAACACCCAATGTCCTAATAACCATAATATCATCCAAAGGAGTGTTATTATGAAATTCAGTACAACATTCTATCATCCGTTTTCATAATAACACTCCTTTGGATGATTTTATAGTTACTAGGACTGGCTGTTATAATGTTAGCAGTAAGCTAACTGTTTCAGAATCTTTTATAGAGGATTCATATTATGGGTGTAGATAAAGTCTTGTATGCAACTGTTCATAATTAGGTATTAAAACACTCATGTGATACTTAACACACTCGGCTTCGCCTCGTGTGATAAACCCATGGTTCGTGTTTTATTACCTCTTATTATACAACAGTTGCATAAATAACTATAAAAATAATTCCTATTAGGCGACATCAATAAGCGTGGAGCTATAGCTCGCATTACTGTATCCGAACACAATGACTTCAGAGTAAAATGGACCTAAACTGGCTTGTTTTAAGGTTTGAGTTCGTCTCGTCGAAAGTACTGAATGTACTACTTTAAAACAAGAGGCTTTAAATCCATTTTGCTCTGATATTTTTTTCGATATTCGAAATCTAGTAACGTTGTCGAAGTGTTCAACTCGACATAGCCCTACAGTACAATCGCTCGCATTCGCTCATCTCTTCGGCTGACAACTGCGCAGTCTGTTGACAGTTGCATTGCAGTTATGTCAACTGCAATAGGATCGTATACAAACTGCAATTCTGCAGTCCATCCCTACATATCCTTGTCATTATCATATTGTATCACATACAACTTGGGTGTATAAAAACGAAACTCAGTACATAATTCTAGCACACACACGCGTCTAATTGTGCAAGCGGTCAGTGCTAAATGCAATGCAATCCACGCCTTCGACCCGTTCATACGTTAAACACTGATTTTTTTAATTCCGTGTAATTCTGAAGTTTCTTAATGTTAACAGAGATAAAACAAGACTGGCCCGTTGGAGCGGTTGGCAGTGACCCTGCCTTCCGTTCGCAGGTCGCGGGTTCGATTCCCGCCCCAAGTCTGGGTGTATATGTATATATGTAAGTATGTAATAAGTATATACTGTGGCTAATTCTGTTGTACACAATCTCTAAACTTAAACTAAATTGACAGGTTTAAAAATAGTGCTATCCTTTTCTGCAGGGAGCATTGTGAAAGAGATAGGAATATATTTAGCTCTGTCATTTTAGTTTAGATTTAGAGATTGTGTACAACAGAATTAGCCACATTATGTATTTATACATTTATTGAAATATATAATATAATATATATATGTAAATATGTCTATCAGTCGGTTGTTCCTATAACACAGGCAATAAGTTGCCTACTTTAGGAACAGACGACCGTGTGTGTATGTGTGTATATTTATAAAAAAAAAAACCCACAAATAGATAGTATATTCAAAACTTACATATATAAATAAAAATCACTTGCCGCGTGTAGATATGACAAATGCCTGACAGATACTTCAGGTACTTTAGTTTGGGGTAAAATCGGATTTCAGGTGGGGTAACCCTGTTTTTCATACAAATAACTCATAACGTACAACTTTCAAAATTTCACGGAATTAAAAACTATGCGTACAATGTGCACGTAAATGCTTTCCTTTAAAGAAGTAAAGTAAAAATAAAATAAAAAATGATTTGTATGGATGGAGAAATCATCACCAAAAATTTCTAATTTCTATCAAAATATTACAAGACTTTTGTCATCGTCGAACGATAGACGTCCCATTGCTGGACATAGGTCTCTTTAGGGAACCCCACACACAGCGGTCTCGCGCCATCTGTATCCAGCTGCTACCTGCGACACGTTAAATGTCATTGTCCACCTAGTGAGGGGTCTGCCAGCACTGCGTTTTTCGGTGCGAGGTCGTCATTTCAGCACGTTAGGACCCCAACGTCTATCGCTTCTTTAAAGACTTTACCCCTTACGAGCGAAAAGAAAAGCATATACATACATACATTTAAACAGCTTTATCCAGTCTTATATGCTTGTGCATACCAAGGTACGTGAACGACGCAAGCTAATTTGAACTCAACACCGGAACGTCACAAATCACAAATCCCGTTAACAAACTTAACACTAGCGTTTGTAATAATTCGGCTAAGCTTAGTATTGCTGTTAGATCGCGTTCAAATATAGGGGAAGTAATATTTTATTTTTTTTATTTTATTTATTAAAAAACGCGCAACATTTTAGTGACCGTAAAAAAAATACAATATGAAATGAATATGATTAAAAAGCGCGAGAACTATTTAAAAACTTCTCGCGTTTCATCGAATCGAGAAAACTGGTTTTTGCCTATCAGCAATGTAGTAAAATTAAAGCGCGCTATTTGGTCGAATTTGCCCCCCTATCCCCATAGGGGGGCAAATTCGCATTAGGCTTAGTCACATCTTCACATCTTGGAGATATCCACCCACACCATCACACGTCGATGGTGTTTTGTAACATAGTAAAACAAAAAAGATATTGGAAATATAGCACCGGGAGTTTTTTTTTTTTTTTTTCAATATTTAGCTTGTATAACTTTGACGACTGAGGTCCCCCTTCGTCCCTCTAAATTAAGCGTAAGGGTGCGTTTTCACAACGGAGCGGAGATGTGTTCAATCAGTCCTATCAGATTGATCACTACTATAGTCAGCAGGCACCTCACAACTTGTGTTAGGACAGAGTACGACAATTGGTGAGGTTTGAATCGTCAACCTTTCGGATTTCAGTCCTCTCATTACCTGTTGAGTTATCGACAAGAAGGGGACTTCAAAGTATGTCTCCACCCTAAGTTTGAACGCGGTCCGAACAACTGATAACCTATTTACTAGATGAGGATGGTCTATAAGTCCTTTTGTCGCGTGTCCGGGTACTGAGGCACGTGCTTGTACTCTGGGAACGGGTACAGGACGAGGTGGTCGGCGGTCTTGTACCACGGTATTAGGCCGTTCTGGAAAAAGTGGGAAAAAACATCAAAAACACGCTTAACATAATATGGTGGTGTTAACCGCAAATGGTGGTGTGAACCACAAAAGGTGGTGCGAACCACAAAAGGTGGTGCGAACCACAAATGGTGGTGTCAACCACAAATGGTGATATGAACCACAACGGTGGTGTTAACCACATGCTTATAATCCGCACGCGTTTACAACACGGATAAGACCTTTTGCAACGGAGGCACACACTGTCTGTCCGACAGCCGTAGCGTCGGCTAACTCGCGATATAACTTGCTTTAGATTTTAGTAAAATTGTTTTCTGCGTTATTTTTATTTTTGTTGTGTGGACATTGAAGTCGAAAAAGGGGTAAAATTTTATAAACAGAGGAAAATGCACTCTGTTCCCGCACTTTCAGTACGATGGGATGGCAATCCAAGAAGATCGGAGAGAGAACATGCGCATGCTCGACGGCTTTACGTGCTCTCCGAGGTACGGCGGCGTAGACTAACTTACCAAATTAGTTCGCTTATTGGTTCCTCGGCCGAAACCGTTCCAATGGTTGCCGGCGACGCCGATTAAATCGCCAACCTGGGAATTAAAAAAAATACACATAAAAATTGTGTACCCTTAGTATGACAGATTTTGAGTGTAAAAACATTATGTTAGAGCAAAACAGACCCAAAGGCTCTTGTTTTAAAGCCGTTCATTCAGTAATACCGATATTTATTTCTCTAATTTTCCGCTTGGGGCGCTGGCTGTAGATCTACGGATGAACTCGGGCCTTAAAACAATGCCCTTAAGGACCATTTCACTATGACTTTATAGTGTTTCGGTACACAAGTGTATCAATTTTGTCGTACTAGGTTTATTTCGCGGTTTATCGACATAATATAAAGTTAGCATCAAATTAGTCAACCCTCGCAGCACCGCAGTCTGTGAGGGGTAGTCATCTATGCAACTGGATCGAAATAATATGAATCGACAGACAAACAAATAAACATTTTTATCGGGTACTTCCGTATTTTATATTATATTTTTACGTCGTAGTGAGTGTACAGACAAAGAGACAAACTTCAAGAAGCAGATTTAATGAGAATAAACTTTAACATACGATTTAAAAAACACAAAACACAAATCGCACTCAGGCATACACCAGCACGGTTTGTACTTTGTTTCCAATATACCAATTTTACACACACACACACACACACACACACACACACACACACACAGACACACACAGACACACACAGACACACACACAGACACACACAGACACACACAGACACACACAGACACACACAGACACACACAGACACAGACACACACACACACACACACACACACAGACACACACACACACACACACACACGCACGCACGCACGCACGCACGC